>JAKWBJ010000062.1:2400000-3000000 GCA_023159175.1 Wohlfahrtia magnifica
TTTCAAGTTAAGTAGATGATTAGTCTACTGTAGCTTACCTCCATATGATTGTGTTGTGATAAAAATCCTTGCTAAGTGGTGGTTGTGGTGACTCTTACTTAGTATTGTAATATATTTCCAGTGGTTCGCGTTTTCTTCTGATCATTCGACTGATGTTTGATAGGGGCTTCTTTACATGGATTCGTCTGGCGGCTTGAAACCACAAATAAATTTTTTATTCCCTCATATTCTCTGCTGAGAAACCGAATCTGGAACGCTTGTGTTTTATGCATGGTCTCTAGGCACTACACCTACCTCACATATAAGGTGGCATTAATCAATAAAACCATAACATAAAAAAAATATCCTCACCTAGTAGACCAAATCCATAAGCACTACAGTCGACGAATAGCAACTCATTTTCGTCTGAATTGAATAATACGAACACCAAAGCATATGGTTTCAGCAGAACGGCGCTATGTGCCACACGGCTCATGCCAGATAGAACATTTTGCGCGAGAGATTTAAGGGCATAGTCATCTCACGTGGAATTAATGTGAACTGGCTTCCAAGATCGTGTGATTGGAATTGAGAAAAAGCCACAAACCACAGTGGTTCTCAGAAATTGCTAATTTCACATTCGGGGTCGACGGACCAGACATTGTTTTAATTCAATATAAATGCAAGGATCGTTGTATCGGGTGGGTGATTTAAAAGTTTAAATTTAAAAATGCAATAAAACAAAAACAGTTTGAAATTTTGCCAAATTTATTTTGTTGTTGTGAAGTACAATTGTTCCGGTTAGAAATGAAATATTTTTCATTAATATGATTGCCGCGGCTGGCCTCACTGCACCCCATTCTATCCGGACCATTTTCGGAGAACTTTTTCGAGTGTATTGGGTTGTATCTCGGCAATAGTATCACGAATGTCGGCCTTAAAATGCTCAATTGTTTCTGGTTAGTCTGCATAACACTTGTCTTTAACGGTGTTCCACAGAAATAGTCCAAAGGTGTCAAATTGCAGCTTCTTAGCGGCCAATTGACATCAACATTTCGGCTAATTAAACGGCCACCAAACCTTTGACGCAATAAATCGATTGTGGCTGAGATGTGTGGCGAATTGCACCATCCTGTTGAAACCAAACTTCATCCACATTAACACAATGAAGAGCGGGCACGAAAAATCGGCTAATGGTACGATAGGTGTCTACATTGACCGCAATGGTTGCGCCGTCCTTATTTTCAAAAAAATATGGGTCAATGATGCTTCCGTTCTACAAACCGCAATATCGACATCATCGTGCAGTTTCTCGTTGGCCCATATAGCGAAGCGAAAACGAAATGGATGGTCAAGTGGCTTCAACTCTTGAACCAATTGAACTTTGTAAAGCGTCATACCGAGATCTTTTCGCAAAATTCAACGTAAACTGGTGCGTGAAATATTCAATTCGTGAGAACGATGACGAGTTGATGTTGATGGATTCTTACGCACATTCGCAGCCACATCTTCATTGTTTACGGATGTACGCATTGCGCGAGAACGCTTATGTCTTGGCGCATAAACAATGAAGCCAGTTTCATGAACTTCAGCAATGAGCTTGCGTATACCGGGCACTGTTAGTCCTTCTTTGCGACCAAATTTTAGAATGACATAAGTAGATTCGAAATAAACGCTGGTTCAAATTGAAATTGATAGATGGCCCACCCGATATAAAAGACTTTACCATTCAATAAAGAGTTACTTTAGCTGAAGCCTTGTCCTAACACTTTTTCGTAAACACATTGATATGACGTTTTTTGTTTGCGTAGTTCTTCGTGGCTTTGGCTAATAATATTCTATTTCTAGTAAATGGAAGACGACTGCTCAAATCTGTTACTGCCATATGAGATTAGAACAGATTTTCTTGAGTATAATGAAATAGTGGATGCATTGGCCAGAAAGGGTTACATGACACTCTATACCGGTCTGGAACCTTACTGTGCAAAACCACTCATCAGCATCCTCAATCCAATCAAGGATTGGGAATTTGCCAGTTGCTTGATACACTCGAATGCTCAAAGATGACTTTGCCACTTTATAGTGGCGATCAGTCCACAATTTGGCCGTCGTTCTGAGGATCTCAAGTGTGGTAGGCCGGGCCACTGTAGACTAAAAGCGCATCTAAAGAGGATAGCGATTACAGATTGTGATCACAGGCATCAGAAACAGCGGAGCACATATTGTGTAAAAGTGGTGCATTTGATAGGTTTAGGTGGATATGTTTAGTTAACCATAGGGTCTCACTGGGTGACATATACCATTATGGTTTCATATCTGCTGGCATTCATTCGACAGGCAGAAGAACTGCTGAATATACTATTAAACGGAAGGGACACAATAGATCTTATGGGTCACAGTATCTTGCAATGGTGCCAGGTCAATATTATAATAATAATCTTCTTGAGTTGAATGCCAGGGAATTTTGTTGCCGAAAACCATGAAGAACTTTGCGGAATAATTATGATTTATAGACGCCGGTTATTGGTTTTCAACAAGATAATTAATAATTACGCCCCAGAAATGTAGTCTCATATTCAACCTGCATGAAATATTATGGAGCCTAGCTACTGCTTAAGTTTGTTAGACACTATGGCCCAATGTAACTAGGCAGAGTGGGCTGTGTAACCACTTATGTGGTTCTGACATTGAACTGTCCTAAAGGTTGAATGACCACTGCAGTGTATTAAATGCAGAAGTCATGGCCAGACTGAACGCTGTAGGATGCTTGTTGAGTGTAATTATGTTCCATGAAAGCCTTTTGATCTACTTAGACTGTCCGTCTGCAACCAAGGCGATATCAACTGTTTGTTTTATAAACATATATTCTCGTTAATGAATGCTGACGGATTCTCAAAAAAATCTCGGATCATTTGGAGGTGCCATATAAGTTGCGAAGCAGAGAGATATTGCCGGAAATTGCATTCCTGATGAAGTAGCGTACTTACTTATATGGCTATTTACAACCTCAAGTGGTCAATAGCCTAGCATATGGAAGCCCATGAGCGTCGATCTTATGCGCACCTTCTTTCGCTACGAGTAGTCACACATACTTCTTCTCAACAGTCTGAGAATTAGAGAATTTCCTTCATTCTTTCAATCGTATGGCCAACCATAGCGCTCTTGCGGTTCTTACGGTCTTTTCATTCATGTAACGGCGACTGTTCTTACCATCAGACGAAGGAGGTTTTTGGTCTCATATTTCTTGTCATCTTAGTTTATAGCCAAAATGTATTCCTATGGAGTCTGTTTGATACCCGAGTTATGTTTTATGCTTGTGGCATCACAATGGGCAAAATCTCTCCCTAAGTGGGACTCCTTACTTCTATGAGTCAATTACTACCAAATAGGGTATACGAAATATTGAGCCTTAACAAATGATAAAAATTATAAATTTAAATCAACTCAATAAACTGTCCCACATGGTCACTGCTACATTTTAGGATCATTATTATAAACGTTGCTTATTGTTGTTATAGGTAAGAGTTCAATAAGTAAACAAAGTAAATACGTTAGTGATAGGGTCTCAATAGTTAAATTTTGTTATTGTAGTCATATTTGTTAGCACAATAGAAAAACACTGGCATAGTTAAAGTGAGTCATTGTATTGTCAACAACCGTGTAAGAGACTTAAAAGCTTCCTATGGCATAGTTATTGTCTATTTATTTCTTTTTAACTCTATTTAAAAATCTATTTGGTAATAATCTGTAGATATTTTTTTATGCATAATTTTATGGAAAAATTTATCTGGGATTCCTGCCTTTTCTCTCTAGTAGAGGTTAAAATGGCAATTTTGTTAACTCGACAAAAAATGAAGAATCCAAATAGTTAAAAAGACATTTTGAATAAATTAACTTTTTTTAACATTTGCTTTTTGTGTGTGTCAAGTATTAAATATTATCGTTGCCTTCATCGTTGTCAGTGTTAAAAGAGGCAGTTTATTCGCAGTCATTAAAATAATATGAACATACCACAGTCACAGACAGTTAAGGGCAGATAAAAAAATATATTAAAAAAAACAACATTATATACATATATACAAACAAAAGGACAGACGAAAACATAAACTGTGATGACATCATATGAATATGTGTGAAAATAATGTTAACAACACAATAGGCCTTTAGTAAGACATACCAAAAATACATGTTTTTAAACAGGAAGTTAAAAAAACTCTTTTCACAATTATATGAAGATCCACCTCCTAACACTTTCATTCTTTTTGTCTGTTTGTGTCTCGTCTTTAAATTAGTGAATTACCAAAAGCCACCAATTATATTAAAAATCCTTCATTGAGCACAGTAGTAGCAGGCAGATGGCAAGCTATGAACGCACATACATTAGTTCTCCACGTTCTGTAACTTCTCCTTCTGCAGTTTAAAGGTTAGAACATAAGCGAGAAGTGAATAATTTTTTTTGCTGTTTATGCGATTTTTTTTCGTTTTTTTTTTGTTGTTTTTATAGCCATTTTATGTTGAACACTGACATCATGTGTGAGTTGAAAATAAAATGAAAAGGCAAAGGCAAATAACATTGTAACAGAAATAATGTTTAAGAACATTGGCAGCAACTTTTATCTTTTTTATAAGAGTATTTAGTAAATATGTATGTAGATGAGGAAGGAGATTTAAAGTAACTTTTTCTTTGAATTAACACACTGTGCTCGAATTTGACACTTTTTCCCCGACAAGCTGGGCAGTCTACGGGTACCACTAATTCGAGTACGATGAATCCAGTTATACTAACTGTTCCTTAAGGTTAGATTTTGTTTTCGAGATACACCGTTATTTCTAAAATAGAGGATGTTGCACAACATATATTCGCGTGACACAAAAACGGTTTAGTTTATTGAATAAACCGAAAAACACTTAAACACCGTAATAAACTAAGAACGTACGTATGAGTGGTATTTTATTAGTTAAGCAGAAATATCACTCATACGTAGCTATTTACGTAGCACTGTGTTCCTTATCTTTGTTGCAAAATTGCCAAAAAAAAAAAAAAATTGTAGCCCTAATTCTATTGTAGAATTTAGTTTCTTTAGTTTATTCAGTAAACTAAACCCAATATACAGTGTTAGACACTGGATAAGCACATTTCATATATGCTGCACTGAAAAGCGCATATATATTTCTTTTTTTTAAATCAAAATTCAGTAAAGTATTTAACTACATGTGTTGCTTATGGTGTACTCAGTATTAATTAATTAATTTATTTATTTTATTGTTAAGTTTAGTTTATTTGAAAAAATGTGTAATCTACACTGGACTGAAATTAAGCAAATTTTACAAGTTTTGATATTCTTCACTAATTTTTTATTTTCTTTTTTTCAAAAGTTTTAATAAGAAATATGAAACTATAAATAGAAATGGGTCAAGATAAATGGTGTTCAAAGGCATAGCGGTAAGTTTTTCATCAAATAGCTCGAGAGAAATCATGGTTTGTGATATTGTTTCGCTATAAAACTGCTACAAAAAGATGATGTACAACGTATTAGTACATATTCAAGACCATTAAACATATAAAATATTACACAGTGCGCTGGGCCTAGAAAAACAACTCGAGAAGTGTAATCCTTTATTTATTTTATTTATTTATCCTCAACTGAAACTCAAGAGGTTATTTTAACAAAATTTGATATTGACATCTCCTAGCAAATAATTAGAAGAAGGAAAAATAAAAAATAAAAATTGCTTGGCACACGAATTTTATATTGAAGTGAACTTCTCTTAGAAAGCAGTGACGAATCCAAATTTACTCGATTTGGATCTGACGGAAAATGTTTGTATGGCACTCTTCAAACATGCAACACAACCCCAGGTACACACCAATGACAGTAAAGCATGGTGTCGGAAGTGTGATGGTTTGGGGCTCATTTTCTGGGCATGGTTTTAACCGTATACTTAAAACAGATGCGCAAACGGATCTACACGCTTTAAGAAAAAATTTTTGGACACAATGACTTAATTTGGAGAAAATAGTATGCCACTTAGATGACATTTGGTGCATAATTATTATCCAAAACACATTTTACGTACAGGGAAGTATTACCTAGAGCAGAATAGAAACCGGTTTTTGACTTGGCCAGCTAAATCACCAGATCTCAGTACGGTAGTCAACCTATGGAGTGATGTAGAACAACACATCACTGTTGTTAAATCTAAGCAATTTGGTGACTTATAGACAGAAACTCAAAACGAATGATAAGCAATATCAAAAAAACGTTGCGTGGAACTTACAGACAGTATGCCGAGGAGATGTGCAGCTGCTATCAAGAAAAATGGTTACCCTACTAAAGACTTATGACGTTTTCTTTTCTGGCAAAAAATGTATCTCGTTATGCTGATTCTGAATAATAACGCGTCTAATGTGAGTTTTGAATGCATTATAGTTAAAAAATACAAATAAAATACAAATAAATTATAAAATTTTATTCAAATGAATAAATTCTTTTAAATCTTGTTAATCATGTCATTTTCATATATTTTAAGAAACACGCTGTTACAAAGTTGAACAAAAAAATTGCTGAAATGCTGTAATAATAATAATTTAGACAAAATGTTTAACAAATGAAACTTAATTGGATTCGTCATTGTTACCTACAAAAACGTAGGGGAATGGGATGCATGAGCTTAAATTAAGGATTTCTTTTACGAGTGTCAAGTATGAGAGTACAAGTATAAGCATTTAATATATGGTTGCTAAGAATGTGTTTAAAACACATTCTTTTTTGCCAGTTTTATTTATTTCATTTAAAGGCTAAGGAGCAAACAGCTTAACGTATTTCAAATTTTGCCACAGAGTTTGAGTATAATGATTCTAAATACTCTTAAAAAGGTGATTATGGAAATTTTGTTTATCCTGCTTGGTTTTCTGTTACCTCAACGCATGTTTTTTTCTGCTCTCCTTTTTTATGATTTTGATGGGGTAATTTAAAACACAACCAGGTCTATAATGGAAATTATAATTTAAACCAAATGTTTAAGGGAAACCTAGGCAACAGCTATAATAGGAAAATTTCTAGGGAAATTGGGAAAAAAATAATATTTTATAAATATTCTTTTAATAACCTGCTTTTTTTAAAATTTCTTTTTTATCACTTGGTTTTATCACTTGGTAGTCGTGTTCATAATGAAAAAATATGTGTGTATGTACATAAGTAAGAGGAAAATAGTGCAAAAATTATAAAAACGTCTAATTAATTAGAAAATGTTTCATATAAATACCTATTTTATGACATTTTGAGAAGATTATGTAAAAAGGTCAATGTGAGTATGTTTGGTTAAAAATAAATAAAAGCCGGCTGTCACTTGTATAATGAAAATGTTTAATTGTTATTATGAAAATTTTATGATTAACAGGCAGAAAGTTAGAAAGAATATTTTAAAAGATATTAAATACATATATAAATAATATGAAATGTGAGTACTACTAAGCCTCTTCAAGCCATTTCGAAATTCAATATTTACCAAATTCATGGGCTTTTTAACTGAAATAAATAGAAACTAAATAAAATGTATTTGCAATTAATTTTGTTAACGAAATTTTTGAATAGTAATCGTAAGACTTGTAACTGAATGTTTTACTGTTTCTTAAAGTCCTTAGTAGTGAAAAGTTAGTCTCCAAGTCCTATTCATTTGTTCGTATTTCTTGTTTTCCTCAGAACGATTTAAATTTTAAATGGTTTTTTATTCCTGCGCTCTTAAGAAAATCCAACTAAATCAATAATATTAAATCCTTTTCCTTCTTCTTTTGATTTCTTCTTTTCTTTTGCCTCTTGCTTGACAATTTCATTTGCAACGTACGTTTTGTAGAAAATCTAACACATGCTTAAAATAATCTGCTTATAAAAAAATCCTTTAGAGACTTTGAGAAATCGTTAGAACTTAAAAGATTTTTTTCTTTCTTTTTTCTGTTTTTGTAAAAAATTTAATAGATATAATGGTTTTTTTAATATTTCTTCCCTACCCTGCGTTAAATGTCAGCCTTACAAGGAAGGACATGAGAAAAAATGGGATATAACAAAAGAAAATCAAAACGTAAGAAACAAAAAAATTTCAGTTTTATCCCCTGGTGGCCTAAACAGTTAAAATAATTTGAAGAAAACAAATTTTTAAATCCATGCACATAAGCCTATCTGATCTTAAAAGCAACAAAAAAAAAGATAATGTAGTTAAGATATAAAATCAAAATCAAAAAAACTAGCTTATAGCACCAAATGTGGTGGGATAAAATTGTGTATGTGCTGAGGTTTGTACAGCAAATCGTGTGAAAATAACTTTTAGGATTGTTAAAGTTTGGAATTAAAACTTACAAGTTAGATGCATTCTAATACCGGGTATCTTGTTTCTTAACTTAATACTCTAAAAAATCTCTCATACAACGAGTATATATATATTTTTTTTAGAAGGTCCAAACAATCTCAAAAAATTTCTTATGTTAACTGCGCTAATTTTTGATAAGAAATCGTTTGACAATGGTTTTTGACTGCCAAACAAAATTTTTGAAAATAGTTTCCGAGCTATAAGCATGTATACATTCTCTCAATTAAGACTGTGGACAAAGGTGTTTACACAATACCTACATTATTCGTATACATACACATACAGTTAGAAAAAAAATTTGAACAGTAAGTGTTCCGGTTTTCAAATTCAAAGTACATATCCGAAATGGGTCCTAATTCAAAATATAGCCTTAACTTTGGTCACATTTGGTGTTCATAACAATTTCAAAACTTCTTCTATTAGAATTAACCTTATTCATGGTAATATTGAGCGGTATATTTGTTCATACGTATATCCAAGAGGACAGTCTTTAGTTCAATTTAGCTCTTAACTTGGCGATGATATAATTCGGACTCCATATATACCCACAAATTTTCTATAGGATTTAGGTCAAGGCTCTGTAGAGAATGTTACAGAACTTTTTTACATTATATAGAGGACATTATTTTAATATTAGAGAAAATATTTTCGGGGTATTGTGAAAGCCTTGTGCGAAATTATCTTCCAGTTTCTTGATATTATCCATCGTTTTCATTTTGTCCCTACTATGAAAACAAGATACTCAACTTCATTCAACCCCATTGAGTCATGATACATACCATGACATGCCAGCACACCATACTATGTCAGAGCACTTTAAAGTTTTGATCAAATTTTCGTTATTTAGGGCATTAATCACAATGATGACTTACAGTGACGCAGAAAATCACTATGATGAATATAAATTTAATTTATTCTATGATCGGCTTTATGTATGATGAAGAGAAATTCAAACTTTAAATTACTAAAATTTGAACAAAATTGTGAAGCACTGATACCGACATGTCATGGTATGTATCATGATTCAATTGGATCGAATGGAATCGAAAAAAAATATCTCTTTTATAGAAAGCTGATTAAATTACTTTTAAATTGTTTATGGTCTTAGCTTAATATCTTCAACGGTGGTTACAGAGATATCTAAAATGTTAAAATCTAAACTCTCGCTGTAAAAGTTACTTGACAACTTCGCTCTCAAAGTTTTATATGATAAATCACGTTTCTTCATTTGTGATCGTGTATGAATTATTAATGCGACAGCGAATCATGAAAATTTGATATCGTTCAACACTTTAGGACAAAAAAGAACAAAGTTGCAATACCTGTGATGTGGTACTATCTTTCTGATAGACACTGTTGAGTAAAACAAAAATCTGTTTTTGATATATGCGAAACACCCTGAAAATCTTGAGTTGCGGACAAGAAACCCTCTTCTTACTTTCATGCCCTTATAAGCTAATGATTTCTTTGAAAATTATCCAATTTTAAGTGTCTAAGTGATATACACTCAAAAGCAATATTAAACTTAATTTTTCAGCCATTTTTATTTATAGCGGTAAATTTAAAATTTATCTAATGATGACAAGATTAATACAAAAGGCGAAATATTTAACTCTAACAAACATTTATGTCAATAAAGCAACATTTGTTCTACGAAATAAAAAAATAATAAAATATTTGCTTAATTTTCATTTGTGTTTTTAGGATGTACATTGAGTTAAAAGACAAAAAATTATATCAATGTAAGTATTCTTGAACCAGACACTCCTCTTAGCCATGTTATACCATGTTCACACACACCTTTTAATTGAAACAATTTTTAAATTGCACTATTTTATGTGGTGTTCACACATAGCGCAATTAACGTTACACAATTAGCATTTGGCAGCTGCAAATATTAAGATATGTTTTGTTCGTAAAAGCACAAAAATTTCTCAATTTGGAATATAGAATTTGGAATTACTAAAACTTACTTCGGCATTAAAAAGAATGTAAAATTATAAGAAGTAGCACAAATTCAATATACAAAAATTTTCTTTATTTTTTCACTTTGATAATGTTATATTATATATGACAGTATGCGAAATCCGTATTCATACAGCCTAAAAAAATGTATTTATTTGAATTTTAATAAATTTCTACAAAACAATATCCTTTAAGTGCTGTTTCTTATTTGTTTTAAAGACTAAAATCTCCTTATTTAAAATCGCATAAGAAACATTATTTTTAAATAATTATTTTATTACAAAATATTGATTTACAAAAATACTGTTGAAAATTTTTATGAATACAGATTTTTTGTTACTGTATATACGACAGTTGTCGCTCCTCATTGCACATAACTCATACGTTGTTGCCAGTCCTTATTCTGTATGCTTCACACATGGTTGTATGTTAAATTTCATTCAATTAATTGTACAATTAACTGCTAATTGGGAAATTTATAAATTGAGTTTTTGTATGGTAAATAGAGCTCAATTAAATAAAGTTTATTATATATATACCTCATTAAAATTTTACAAATTGTTTTACTTTTTATATAGATACGTAAGATTAAAATTTTCACCTAAAATGTATTTTTTTACTCTAACCGTTCTCCAAATTTCAAATTCATATAACTTCTTAATGATGCCGTCTGGAGCGTTCACTGAAGACAACACAATTATATAACACGTTCCCATATTGTAATAATATTTCATATCCACAAATTTTAGTTTATATATATATTTTATAGCGATTTTTACGGTTTGTTACCGATATGCTATAAAGGGCTTAAACAATAAAAATTTGGTAGGTTTCATAAAAATATCTCAATTTTATTCCAGTTTATCGCAAACAATTATTTTTTTTTTTTTTTTGTAGTTGCAAAATTATAACCGCATTTCGACAAATAAGCTTAACGAATTTCATTTTTTTCCGTAATAATATTTTCGGCAGAAAACCGTTGATAACTTGGAAGCATTCTCTGCTCACGGGCCGCTAAAGTTGGCTTTTCGAGTACCAAATTGCATTCGGCAGTATACACAATACTTGTTCAGACTAATCTAAAAACCATTTTTTTTATTGAAATCGGTGGAAAAATATGATTTTTATGCAAGATAATGCCTCTGTTCACAACAGTTACCAAACGCGCATATTGTTGGAGTAGCAAAATATACCCAAAACAGCAATGGAAGCTTATTCACCAAAATTAAAATCCAACGGACTACCATGGTCCGCCAAATTTTTGGTGGTAAAAAGCAATACGGCAACATAACTGAACTATGGTAAATGCTTTTTAAGAATCAATTATAGTATATCGCTTAAATCTTTCACGCAGTAAGCCACAACGAATTTTTAAGATGATTTTTAACAGTGTAAAATCAATTGAAAAAACTTAATTATAAAATAACTTACTCAAAACTTTTTAAGCTCTTTTGTTGAAGTGCATCTATAATTTTGCACTTTTTGTAATAAATTTTAATAAAATTGATATATTTCTGCGAAACTTACCAAATTTGTACTGTTTAAATACTGCCTTAAATTTGTCATCATTAGAAATCTTTAAATTTACAACTATACATAAAAGTTGCTGAAAATGCTAGTGTGGCTATAATATTGTCCTTGAGTGTATAGTTTACTTAAGTAAACTTAAGGAATCTGTGTGTATTTGTCAACCAAATACATTTTTCGGATAAGTTGTTACCTATTAGTACTCTCAACGATATTCCATAAAAGCCATTTAAAATTGTTGTGAATCTAGTAACTCTAAGTGACTTATTCTTCATCTGTTTTGCTTAATTCTGCACTAAAAAAAAATTGTTCAACTTGCTGCAAATAAACATCCGGTTAATGGCAAACGAATTGATAAAAAAAACGAGTATAACCCCTATGTACGTACAAACTTCCTTTATTGTGTGCATTTCCTTTTAACACAGCTTTTAATGGTGAATGAAAAAAATTGGGTAAAAGAAAAAGTAAGTTTCTTTTTAACTTGTTCTAACCAGATTTTTCATCGCTCGTATTACATATGATTGATTTGGATATAATAAAATGTAATTAATTGCTAAAAAAGATTAAAAATAAATTACGTGTAATTATGAATCCCAAATAATATCACTATAACCACAGTATAGAAATCATCATGCACAACAATGGTGTTAAATATCTAAATATACTATTACGTTTTCACATTTTTAAAACGTTTGAGTCTTTTTAAATTGCGTAAAATAAAATAAATACTAAGTTGTTGTTGTTTTACAATTTTTATTTCCTCACTTTTCCAGTATACAATTATGACTGCACAGTCTCCAACTTATTTATCTTGCACTTAATATTCATTTATGCAACACTTTTATTTAAGCCTAAACACGACTTTACTTCATGACTGCAACATGATAATCTTATATACCTAACTGCCTACATTTAAATCCTCTATTTTGTATCCGTTAATTTTTCACATGTAAAATTTTGTTACTCAAAAATGGTCGAATTGGCAATGCCGTCATATATACAAATCAGTACGGCATTACGGTAACAGTACCGAAACACATTCACAAGCTTGACACAAACCAATAGACTTAAATCCCATAATACAGTTCCTGATGTGATGTATTTTTTTCAGGTATTTTTTATTTATTTATTTTTTTTTTAATAATATTGATTTCGTATTAAAGTTAAATTTCTTCTACATTATACTAGCAGTCGACATAATTTTTTATGACTCGCTCTTATATGTACAGCATTATTTTGGTTAAAGCATCTAGCATTGCGGCGGTCAACTGAACTAAAAGCTTGCTTGAAACCAAATAATAATTAAAAAGTTAAAAGCACAAATTTCAACATTATTACTGCGAGCAAAGGTTAATTCTGTTAAGCTCTACTTAAGGCAAGCTGGCAAATATAGCTCGTAGCACTGCACTCACGATACAGGGTATGCATAAATGCCTCCGACATCATGTAAATAAGGAGAGGGTATAGAGCAGTGATGTTCAAAAGTAAAAATGTAGTAGTATCAGTGAGAATATGAAAACTGCTCTCTGAGAATTGAGTTGAATAGATAATTAGCATCATTAGTATATAAACGAATTAAATTTATTAAAAATATAAAAATCTTTTATTTTGTCTCAAAATTTATAGAAATATCAGCGGAAAAAATAAATAATATAGATTTAAATAAAAAATTTTAAATATCAGCATACGCAGAATACGCATAATAATTTGACGCTATTTCAGGGACTACTAAAAGCTAGTGTATTAGAATACACGTAAATTAAGCGTGAACGTTTGTAATATAAAATTACCATCACTGGTATAGAGCTAGCTTATTGCTTGAATATTAAGAACTATCCTTATCACTGATTTGTAGTTATTTTTACGAAGCAATTCAAATCGAATAAATAGCCTCGCTATCTTCCAAAGTCCAGTACATAGATATTCTTTTTTTTTCTAATATGGACACCAGATACCAAGATATATGTTTTTGTTTGTAATATCATATTAAACATTTGTGTTTGCTAACCTCGTATCTTATTTTTGAATCACTTTCACACGCTCGGTAAGAGTTAATTCTATTAGTATTGAGACCAAAAAATTGAGACCAAAAAAAAATTGTCCTTTTACCGGTATTTAAGTATTTTTTTTCGTTTAATTACTTTTTCTTATTATCTTTTTCTTGGAACTATTGTACTTGTTTTGTTATTTGCTGGTAAATTGTGTTTTAAAAATGTGAAAAAGATTAGGAAATTAAAAAATAATTATTAATCTATGAGGTATTTCAAACTGAATTACATATATGTATACATTGAATATGCGGATTTTGTGAAACGTCACGTTTCACTAAAAATATATCTAAAGCTTAACCATCAACATTAAAAATGTGCAGTTTTTGGTAGGCATTATTGTATAGGCGCTTTGTATACCATATTGTTCAGTTGAAATTTTTTTTTAATTTTATAAAAAGTTTAATAATTAAGTAAATTTAATCAATTTTAAAATCATAAACACTTCTAAAAAGAAATTAATATTTTAATAACTTTATGCCTTCGCACAAATGTAGCATATCCAGCTTAAGTACAATTTTTTTTATATATTTATCTGCATGTGTGCTGCCACAAATACACAAGTGAGCATATGCATCTGCAACTACCACCCATACGCAGAGTATAACTGCAGTACGTTTTTCATTTCCGTTTAGAGATATTATCTTACTTTTCTTAAATTCAGGTTTTGCTTTTTTAGCCGATTTTCTGTAGCGGAGGCAGATAAAAAAAAATGATATACTCTATCCTTGATATGTGCTAAAGCTTCAATACCAAAGAAAAACACAATTTTTTTGTGAAAAGTAATGTTCTCATGTTTCAGCTCAATGTTCTATTGCAATTGCACCGAATCTCTGCCTGTAAAGCAAACTATTGCACATTTTTGTTCTTTTTTCAGCTCTTTTGCTATTTTTGTTCTGGTTCAGCCACTCAAGAGTATTATGAGCGTATACACCAATATTGAAAATACTGATATTACAAACAATACTTGTACAATACCAAGATACACAAGGGGTATGTGAATACACAGATACGATGGATACTGGCAACAAACACAAAGACGCAAGTTTTTCTAGACGCACGAGTACATGTAGGTGTAGGTAGGTAGGTGCACGTGTGCAAAATAAAAAATAAAATAAAAAGAAAATATGTAATGTAGGAGACGTATGTATGTATGTATGACGTAAATAAACTTGGGTACCAATATTATATTTATTTTGTAATATCTTTCTTCCGTTGCATTGTATAACAGTGGTGTGGCATAATCTGATTTGAGTAAAACATTGAAGTGTAGTGTGTTTGTAATTATGTGGTAATAAAATTTTAAAATTTATTAAATTTTAGCCATCCCTTGTAGTTCTCATACCTTTTTTTTCAATTTATTGATTTATTAGAAAAAAGTAAAAAATCGCCTTCTAAAAAAATCCTGCACAAACCCCTGTATATGCATAAAATTACATACATTCAAATAATGCATATGAAAATAGTAAAATTAGTATTTCAGGATTCTTAGAAAAATTTTGTAATATTTTTTTATACCCTATAAAATTTATATGAGTTTAGAGTATGTAAGGTAGCAGGGCATATTTAAATAATAGTTTAACCGTTACATCTAATTATTAGCGATAGGCTTATAATCAAAATAACTAGTGATCATAACTAAAAAAGATTATAAATTTCTGAAAACTTAAAAGATATTAGCAGTCATCATATCAGGAAAAATCAGGACCAAAGTAGAGAACAATCTACAAAAGGTTTCTGTCAAATAGGAGCTGCGTAGAATGGCGTACAGACCTGTAGATTTCTATGAGGTTTTCGATGACATTAGAGGAACTGCCATATAAAAAATATTAGGGAGTTAAAGAGTACCCCAGAAAATAATTCGAATCAGAGCAATGAATGAATATGCTTAACTCTGTTCTTCATATAGTTTAAACGAACGCCGCTGTCGCTTTAACTATTCAGCAAAGTCTGTTCAGACAAAACATTAACATTAGCAGTGTGAATCTCTGGCAGCTGACAAATAAGAAACCTTACTCAAACGAACAAAATGGGGGTGGTGATACTATCAGATAGAAGCCGGCAAATATCCCAAAAATGGAATTAGAGTGGAATCCTCAAAGCTTAAGTAGCACAATACTGCAAGATCTCAGACAGTATAGTCGTACTTAAGAAGGCGCGAGTACAACAGTGGTAAACCGAGTAAAATTACTCTTTGGGCACTTTTGGAATTTTTTTTGTGCACAATGATATTCTTTACAAGTAAGATTTTTGCTTTATCTGATAAAGTATGTCACTTGATTTTATTAAAAATTGTTTACACTTAGTCTGCCTTTAGTTGGTTATCGTGGTAGTACAGTAGAAATAACTTTGTTTTGATAAGAACACACCACTCGTCAGATTTATTGTAATTTACATTTACAACCTCTAGCCATAACATATTTCACTAGGTTATTACGTCTAGACCCAAATAAAATGTAGCTGCCAAATATATTTCTTTTGACTGTGAGGACCAGTCTTTTGCAGAGAAAGCAGAAGACCGTTGCCTCCTTTTGCCGGTATTTGAATCTGCGACTATAGCCGTTAAAGGGAAGCCTAATTTACATCGCATGGTTACCTAGTACCCAATTCCAATTAATCACTGACAGCAACTTTCTGTTACGGGTGAACTTCTCATTAAAAGAGGGAGACATTGATTTAAACACTTTATAATTACCCCGATTGCGTCATTAACTTTCACCATCTTAAAGAAATTATCTGAAGATACTATTTTTAATAGATCCCAGCTGAATTGCAAATAATATTTCGCTAGAGGTATTTAAAGGGCATGCCGTTCTGCCTTACTCGTTTGACTGTTCATTACCGTCATAGTCCGCATAAATAGAGACCCAAACTATTTTCAGTACAGACAACTTCGACCTTATATTTACTTGTGATAAAATTCAGCTCATATAGGTAAAAATGTACACTTTTTTCACTTTTAGGATTAGGATTTCTTTTAAAAGGACAAGATTTTTTTACTGATCTATCCTGTTGAAACTTTTTTAAACTTTTTGACTGCACCTAGCGGTAGATTTTTATTGTTATTGAAAATTGTTGATATTATGTGATACATTTATGATGTAGTTCTCTAAATAGTAGACCACTGCCGATTATAATTGCTTTACATATTTTTAATTTCATGACTGTAAATATGAACATATATTTTATGTAATATTTGCCTTATGACTTGTTGTGTGTGTGTATGTATATTCCATCAAATCAGAACTTAATAAATTAAGAAATTTAAAACTTTTTCATTTCAAATTATTATTTCATATATTTTAAATTATAAATAGAAATGAATACACAAAACATAATTGAAAAGTAAAACAAAAATTAAAATGACTTTTACAACTAAAATTACATTTTAGATAATGATAACCCAACAAATGGTTTTGTGGCGATTAAGTAGTAACATCACTTTCGAAAGGCTTGTCACACTCGAAACGTCTACATTATTATCCAATATCGTCTATAATCCAAAGTTATTTTATTATCCAAAAGCAAGTAAATCAGTTCTTTTATATACCAAAATTCCAATAATTTAAGAAAAAAATGTGTAATAAGATTTTGGAAATTTTCAAGAGCTAATTGTACAAATTGTATACAAAGATTTGCTCAAACTTTGCGTATTTTCGGTTATTCCTTCTAAATCATACAGGTATTAGTAGAGGTCTAAAACAGTCATAAGCTTTTCATACAATAATTGTTGACGCTCAATTCACATGCATTTTTACGTCCTAAATTAAGCAATTTTTTAAGTATCTCAAGCGCGAAAAAAATTTTTTAGCCCTGAACTTAAAACCCGCAAATTTAGTACTTCTGCTAATATTGCTCGTTTAGTTCGTTTTCACTTCTTGTTCAGTATGGTTACAGAGTTCGTTTTTCTGGTAATATTATCCTATCGAACCTTTGTATGCGTGATAAAAGTAAATGAAGAGTTATTTTTGAATGAAGTGCTACACCCCAATGTATCGTAAAATATGAGATACACTTTTTATGAAGTGGATAAAGCCATTCAAAGATGGGTCTTAAGCGTAGTTGAACAGATAAGCTCTTTTAAGCCTTATCTAGCTAAGAATTATCTATAGCGTATATGTATATACAACCGAATGAAAATGAGCAGATAATAAGATAATAAATAAAGCAACAAATATTTAGTTGTGGAATAGATGTCAACGTGAGCAGATGTGTGTTGCTTTGCTTTTAAAAATTTTTTGCTTGTGTTGTTGTTTATCTTTTTCTTTACTCTATTCATCGCATTCAGCAAAAATTCACTTACACTACTACAACACTAATTTCTCTTCTTGGTTACCCTTGGTCTTAAGACATACGTATGTATTTACTGAAATATCCTTATTAGACATACAGAATCAAAAATGTATGCTTCGCGTATATGAATACGTTCAACAGCCTAATTCATTGTATCAAATATAGACAAAACGAAATAATAGTTTCTGTTCAAAGTGCACATTTTTTAGCAATGGTCAATTTTTTAAAACTATAAATGCTATTTTAGGCGTTCAACCACTGCCCGAACTTGAAAGAGTATCAGGAACCATACCTAGTGTAATCCATCGAGCCGTGCTGTAAAAATAGTCCAGGCAAATCTCAACGTTAACAAGTCTTCTGGGCCGGATGGCATACCAGCACTGGTCCTGAAGCAGTGTTCTTCGACGCTTGCGCGTCCATTAGCTCACCTTTTCAGTGCGCCATATTGCGCTGGTATTTTTCCATCTTGCTGGAAGGTTGCTAATGTAACGCCAATCCCCAAAAAGGGCGAGGCTAGTATCCCTGAGAACTACTGTGGGATATCTGGAGTCCAACGATTTACTTAGCGATCGTCAGTACGGTTTCCGAAAGGGACGTTCAACTGGTGAGCTGCTGGCGTTGCTTTCGGAGAAGTGGAACAAATCCATTCAAGGGCGAGAGTATGGTTGTGGCTCTGGATATCTCAAAGGCGCTTGAAAGAGTTTGGCACGAGGCTCTCATTTCGAAACTTATTGCTTTTGGTGTCGGTAGTCACTTCTCTCGATTTATATCGAGTTTTCTCAGAGATCGCTCTATAAGAGTGGTTATAGGGGTCTCATCCGACGAGTTCAGGGTAAACTCAGGGGTACCGCAAAGCTCTGTTCTTTCTTCTACTCTTTTTCTAATATTTCTTAACGACTTTCTTCTGCTCAATTCTAATCCTATCTACTCTTTTGCGGATGACAGCAACATTTGTCACTCATATTCCTTTGATCGTAGACCGAGCTTTTTGGAGATTGGGGTAAGAAGGATGAATATGAACGTCACACTCACAAGTGACCTGGTGAAGGTCTCCGAGTGGGGTCGTGCAAACAGGGTCGATTTTAATGCATGTGACACTCAATGTTTTTTTTAACACACAGGCGTGGTGGTGTGCTGTCATCTGTGTCAATAGGTTATGTGGATATTGAGGAATCAGATGTTCTTGATGTTCTGGGCATGAAAATTCACTGTGACGTTCGTTGGATCACATATTTCAAGTGTCGAAAGAAGCATTCAAGTGCTTTGGTTTGTCTAAACGAGGTAGAAAACACTTCACTCCATCTGATCTCTTTAATATTTACAAGACCTATATCCGACCCAAAATGGAATACAACGGCGTACAGGAGATGGCGAAGGTGCTCATCAATGACGGTATGGTAGCCAACTCTATCGATTCATTGGAGCACCGTCGCAATGTGGCGTGTGTTTCATTCTTCTATCGGTATTATAACGGAATATCTTCTAACGAAATTAAGGAATTAATTCCCAAAAATCATATATTTTTACGTAGTACTCCTATTTCCTTTGTAATTGATTGTCCAGTAAATCGCACACCGCATTATAGGGAGAATTAGTTCTTTGGTCGCACTGTTCGGTTGCGGAATAATCTTCCAGCGAAAGTATTTTATGCCACTTACGACATGAGTAAATTTAAATCTAACGTCCATAAACACTACTCCCTATGTTTTCCTTCCGAAAACCTATTATTCTAGTACCAGCACTATGCACTACATGAGTAGGGGTCATCCCCTGGGTATTATATAAAAAAACATTTGTCGTTTAATTCAATTGAATGTTATGTGATACCGTTCATAATGGTATTCTTAATAAATTTTTTATTCTTTATTTATTTATTTTTTTTTTTTGTGTTTTACTTTAAATGATATATTTTAGCCCTTTCTTGAGCTTTTTTGAAAAAATTGCCAAGATAATGTACTAAAAATATAATATTATGTATTAAGCCCGTTTTAGCCATATTTTCCTATGTCTTCACGCATTCAGTTTCTCAAGTATGCATCGGCATCCCTGCGTCACTGAGACAGCGACGAGTGAACATGCGTAGCAGGAGTATGCAAAGTTTTTTATTTTTATTTAAAACAGTATTATTATTTTTCCCGATAATACTTAAATTTTTACACAAAATATTAAGATTTTAATATTTTTGTTTTATTAAGATTTTAATATTTTTAATAAATATAAATGGATTCACATACTAACAATACTAATTACCCATTTAACTCAATTCTCAGAGAGAAATTTTCATGTTCTGACTAACACAGCTACATGTTTATTTTTGAACAACATCGATTAAAGGGTGTGTTAGTCATCTTGTGACTAAAGTAGAAACATATAGTATGGCATGTACACACAAAGCTTAGAATTACTGTGTTCGCGGGAACCTTTGGCATTTATTTTGCCGGTACATTGATGGAACAGAAACTTAAAAAAAATAAATAATGAAATGAAACTAAATTATTAATAAATTGGGTGATTCAATCTCAAAAGAGGTGGGTTGGTGGTTGATTTGTAAATTACAGAACGAATTACGAAAACAAAAACTTTGTGTACTTCATACAAAATTTTTCACTGGGTTTTTTCATATTCTGTCTGAATAAAATTTTATAAAGAATTTTATTTCCAATTTTTGTTTTTTTCCTTATAAGTACATATTATATGAACAAAAATATTGCAGATATATAATTTGTATGAATAAATGAAGTATTTTGTTTGTGTTGTATTCCTTTATAATAATTTCATATTTCCTCCTCTCAAAAACATTTTGTAACAAACAGAGATTTGTGTAAATCACATGAAATTTTTATTTCATTTTTTTTTTAAATTCATAGTTATTTATACATGAATATACGAAAAAAAAACATTTTTTCTTTGTTAGCCACATTACAACTAGGAGTTTGAGTACTAAATACTGTTTGTACTGGTTAAAGGATTGTAGAATATTGGGTATGTGTATGCTTTAAAATTATATTAAATTTAAAGTATGAACCAAAATGTGATTTAATTTTAAAGTATTTGAAAAGGTTAGCTAGAAATTTGAAAAATTAACTACTAATAATGAAAAATATTTATTTTTTATATTTGATTTCAGCTGAGTCGAAAAATTTAAAAAAACTCCAACACCTAAAAAGGTTCATTTGTATAATCAATCATATCGAGCCATAACCGCCAAAAAGACGTAAGCGCCATGATTATCGATTTTCGTTTTTTGATAAAAATCGATAGTATTCAATCATTCCCACCAGCATACAAAATTTTGTAGCCCTAAAATGTACCTTTGTGATTTTACAATAAAAACAAAGGAGTCTTATATACTACTCTATAATAAAAAATATTGAAAATAACCTTCTCCTGAAAAATTTGTTTTTTGTCGCTTACGTCTTTTTGGCGGTTATGGCTCTATATATCAGTAGTTCTAGATAATAACTAAATTTCTGTGGCTAGACCTTGACAACATATTTGTATTTCAGAAATGGTATTAACAGGGTGACTGTATAAATTACAAAAGTTATGCTACACTCACAACTTATCTTACAATAACCTTAATCTGGGCTGCGTCTAGTCTGCTCTAAGAATCAAACTAATTTTAATAAAAGGGCTGCAGGCCAGCTATAAAAATATTAAATAACAAGAACAAAGTAGTGCCAGCAAAAAATCGAAAGATCAGAGTCAATTTATATTCATAATTTCTCTGCTAAATTTTACTGATAAGGGTTTTGTATACATGATGAACCAAACTTTACTATATTTGATTCCCAAACTACTTTGCAAGCCTGCTGGCTTATCAAATATACAAATATACACTTATACAAATACTTAAAGGTGCCTAAAGAGAATTATTGAACGATAATAATCAGGGTTGGCAAAAATCGGGGTTAAAAAAAACACAACCCACCGGGTTTTGTTGTATTTTTTGATAGGTTTTTTTGGCTTTAGCGGATATTATAAATGCTTCCAAATTTCGTTCAAGTCGACAATATTTTTGCTCGTTTATACAGTCGCGTTATTTTTGTATTTATGATGTAATTTTGCACTCTTGGTGGGATCAAGGCATCATTGTAAACTATGAGCTGCTAAATCTGGCTGAATGGTGCTTTATGAGATAAACAGCCGAATATAAAGACAGACATGATTAAGTTATTCTTTTGCATAATAACAACCGACCTCATGTAGCAAAAGTTTGGAAACAATTGTTAGAAACGATCAAATGCCCCATTCGGCGCATTCTCCGAACATTACTCCGTAAAATGTTGTGACGAATACAATATACTCACACGTCTTTATATAGGGTTTATTTACATGGCACTTCGCTATAACACTTGTTTATATTATTCGCTTTAAGCGCAACTTACCTCGTTCTACTTCTTCGTTTTTTTAAAAAGTGTAAGGAAAGCAAACGCAACACATATTCATCTCGTTTAAAGGCAGTTCGATTTACGGCTTATATTTTCAGAAACTATCTACAAAATCAGCTTCAAAGTTGGAGTGCCTTAAAAGACAAGAAGTTTTTCTGAGACAGAATTTGGAAATTGGCTCAGAAGTGGAGAAAAGACGTAAGCAGTGATTTGATAAATTTTTCCATTTCCTATCTTTTTTGAGCTAAAAGAAACGGATCGATTAATTTGTAAGTAAATTTTATTTATTTTTGTTGTAAATAGGCTACGAAAAACCTTTAAATAAAGAACTACCCGGATTTTTTAAAATATAATACCCAATAGAACCGAGGTGTATTTAATTGGGTTACCCAGTGGGTTGCCAACCCTGATAGTAACCACAGTTGACAAAATAAAAATGTCATTAATTACTTTAACAATCCACAGCCGTGTCTAAGCCTTATGCTTTAACTGGCTGTAAGTTGTGCTATGGGACTGGAGTTACCAGATTCAACATTGCAAAATTTTTGACATTTATAAAAAAAAATCTTGACTTTGAAATAAAATCTTGACATTCAAAAATATTGGTGTTCGAAAATCTTCGGTTACAAATTATAGTTAGATGGCCATAAAATGTTATATCACTGGTAATACTGATTGCATCAGGCAACATTATAGCTTGTTTGATAGGTCCGAATGATTACTATCAACACAAAGAAGACTAAGTACGACAATAATGTGAAAAGACGAAGCAAGGTGAAGCTTCGAAGACGGTAAATAAGCCAGGATTGACACCAAAAGTGGTAATGCCGCGTGTCTGGTGGGATTGGAAGGGAATTGTTTATTATGAGCTTCTGATTGATTCTGATCTCAACTGTCAAAAATTAACTGACAAAGCATATTTTTCTCCGATTCTTGACAACCTTAAAAATTCTTTTAAATCAAGCGAAATCAATCTGACAAACCTATATGGAACACAGCTTCTTGTTTCACATATCTTCTACTGGTATGGGCTGCGTTAATATATTGATTTTGGTGTAGGCTGCTTAGACTTAGTATATATATAGTATTAGTCCAAATTTATATTTCCAGTTTAAAGAATTGTTATATATTCGCGTTAATTCGCGTAATTTTTATTTTCGCGATGTTTATTTGTATACATCTGCCTATACAGAATCCAGCCTTACTTGTATGTTTTAATGTCTGTGGGGTAGAAGACGTATCCACACAGTCAAGGACAACGATAAAAAGTAATTGTCTAGCACTGACCTATGATAAATCCACATTTTGACGAGTAAAACGTAGAATGTGTAGACAAATCGGCCATACAATCAGAAAGAGGCCAGACAACATCACAAGGATGGCATTGGATTCCGTGGTGAAAAATAACTGCTACAGAACAAATTCGGTATTTAGGCAAAGAAAACGGCCACAAATTCATGAAGGCTGCTTGATAAAATCAAGCTTGGATTTTGAATTTCGTTAGTTGTAATTTTTACAATGACTCTAGAATATCAAAACCACTATTTTGATCTCTATTTCACAACTGATATACCGAATAGGTCACACTATGAAAATTTCCTAAGACTCTCTGGTGAGGCTCTTCATATATAATACATTACGGTACTCCTTATATCTAAGGGTCAATTTTCTTGTACAGTCCGGACCATAACTCCTTTCAGAAGCAAAAAAAGAGAAAAAATACATTGTATAACATTTTAGGCAGATTGCATGAGTGGAAGGCTTGTTGCATCCGACCACAATAAGTTGTGCCTTATATGTATGGGCCAGTTGTTTTTGGTAAAGTTTGTATCGTAACTCCCCACAAAAATATTCTGTGTAGCAAAATAATACTTTTTGAAAAATTATAGGCATATTGCATCAGGAGCAAACGTGCCGCATCCACATAAAAGCCGGTCAAATAAGTTAAATTCATATGAAAATAGTACAAATGCTAAGTTGAGGACCTTGTAGACAGATGCAGCACACCTACCTCCAATGCAATCTAACCAAAATTTTCCACAACAGATTTTTTGATTACAGAGAATATTTATCGGGGGAATTATGGTGCAATTTCGCATTTATTTAAACATTGCGATCCCAAATATAGACTGGTGAATCAAAGAGATAGGATAATGCTGGCTGCGGTGTCTTATTAGTGCAGTTGGTGATCGAAATATTTCGAAAGCTCCAGACTATTGCAGTGTCTTCTACAGGATGAAATTATAGCCACAAATATTGCCTTGTAGTATATCCAGCATTACGAAATATTATTGAATAATATATTCTTATTTACTGATAGCAAAGCGAACATAACATCAATGTAGAGTGTATTTATGAATCCATGGTATCTCTGGATGGGATAGCGAAGTTAACACTAGAGGATTTCTGAACTTTCATAGGCAGGTACTGCTTGGAATTATTATTAATTGATAGAAAATATCGGAGTTTCTACTCTGAAAAATAAAATATTGGTGCCCCAGGGACTACATATTATGGCAAGCGAGACCAGAAACATCTTTCTACATTTGGATAGTATTGAAACTGCCGAATATTGGGCTCTTAATTAAAGCGACTCATGTATAATAGTTCCTGCAGAATGTGATAGCAGAACTCTACAGAGCTACTCCTTTACCTCTGCATTTGACAACTTAAGGCTGTCTTCTATGACAAGAAGTTTCTTGCAGCGGACGACTTGGACTCAATCTACGCTTTTATAAAAGTAAGAGGGTAGGTGCGGGAAGCTTGGCAGGAGATATAAGGACTTAAGTATGATAGTGGACACTTGTTAGCTCAACGTAACCCAAGCGAGCTATATCACAGGCAGCTGTTAACTGAATCTAAGACTAAACTATTCACGATTTTAATAGAGAAAACGTTTAAATTTTTGGCACTTTAACTAAAAGTTATTTTAATTGCCAAAAAAAATCTTTGTTGTTCTTAAAAAGTACATCAGCTTAGGGCACACCGTTTTAACATTTTATTTTTCTTTTTCATATCCATAAATATAAATGATTTATTTTTGTACTTTTTGTGTAAAATCGTATATGATTGGTTATGGTGGATTTAACACAAAATCTTATGCTGCCAGTGACGTTTTTCTCATATTTTTTTTTTATAAATCCTTTACTCTATAATCATTGTCCTTATTGTCAACATCGACGGATGGATGGATAGATGGATGGCAGAGCAACAGCTTTATCAACATCATCGTCATCATCATCATCGTCAGCATCAACATCATATTATTTTCCTGATGTTACCAACGAAAACTATTTATAACGCTAAAGATAATTTTTATATATATTAAATCATGATGATATTTTTTATACATTTTCCGCATTATTATTATTATTATTTTCTGGCTTCATTTTTTTCACATTTTCTTTTGCTTTATATGTTGTAGTTATTTCCTTTATATATCCTTGTATTGATAAGAAGCTTCCCGTTAAATCATGTTCAAATTCACTTAAATATCATGTGCACAAGAAGTAAAAAATAAAAAGATGGAAAAAATTCAAAATGTATTGAGAAAATTTCGGGTACAAGAAGAAGAAGTCATTATAAGAGAGAACATGTCTTCTTTTAGAGATTATTTTTCAATAATAATAATAAAAATAACAACATCAGTTTTCCTGTTATTCAAGGCTATATTAAGCATATTTTTATATAATTCTTGCTACTCTGTAATGTTTTCAATTTACTTGACAGCTAAAGAAGGTCTGTAATTTTCTAAAAATAATTTTGTAATTTTTCCTACTCAATAATTTAAGTCTATATTTACGTACAAAGGTATCATATTGTATTTTCAATAAGAGTAGTGTTATAAATTGATTTGTATTTTTCTTAAAATAGAAAACTTTAATTGAATGACTACTGATAGAATTCCAGAGAAATTTTTATTTGCAATGTGCAATGGATTAGAACATAACTCTTCAAAGAAGAGGGCGTTTGAACCATAATCTGAATTTCCAAATTTTCGCTTGATAACAAAAACAATTTCTCTGAATGATTTTATGGTTTTGTGCAAAAGTATAATATTCTGTTTTTGGAAAGGATTGATTGATATTCGTAAAGTAATTTAAGAGTTAAAAATTATATAATTCCTTATATCTTTATACTTTTACTTTTTAATCCTTTTTTTAATATTTTATTCTATTTTATTATTCTATTTTATTATTTTTTAATTTTTAGTATAAAAAATTACTATCTTCAAATTCATTATTTAAAAAACAAGAAGAACTATGCTTATATTAAACACACTTTAATTGAGAGAGCGAAATTCAAACGGACCTCTGGAATGCGTTTTAATGTTATCTAGACAGTAATTCAAACTGAATAACTTTGAAGTTTCGGTCTTACGATTTCATATGGCGAACTATGTAATTCATTTCATAATTAGGCGTTGATTTATGAAAAAGAGAGCGAATTACGTTGTCGTGCGAACATGCTATTATAGTCATTGATTGGTATAATTAAAAAACTCGTATTTAAATACAAAAAAAGCAGATTTAGAGCGTCAATTTTGACTGTATTCCATCATATTCAAGTTATAAGAAAGTGGTTCGCACGTTTCAGAAGTGACATTTAAAACACAGAAAACAGAGTTTGTACTTTTCAGTACTAAGGCGGCAATTTCAAAATATTTGCTTGCAGCAGAATTTGTTCAAAAGCACGGGGTAACACACGAGTTAAAATCGAGAGACGGTGAGAGACGTTGCATGTCGTTGTCGTTTTTGCATCGAAACAATATTGCCAGTAATCAATTATCAAAACCCACAAACCAAACTGAGCATTTTTCCAGGTTCACGCGTAGATTTTGAACTGTGTTTGGTTGCTCTTCACACTAAATTTGGTAATCTTGTTTGTCGACGTACCCATTGCGCCAAAATGACCTTCGTCGCTGAAGATAATTTTTCGATACGAAACACATTCCTCACAGCACAAATTTTGATTATAAGATGCAAAGATTTGCCAGCAGTTTTTATTTATTAGTCTTTTTATAAAATAAAACATTATTTTTTTTAAATTACACTGTTGTACAAAAAACAAAAAATATTCTCACCTTTAAACAAAGCTATATGGAATGTAATGATTTTGATGCGCTCTTTTCAGTTTTTTCCATGGGGTTCAAACTTTTTTTATGGCAGTGGCAAATTTTTCGTTTAAAATATGGTAACTTTGGATTACCATACCTTTGTTTAGGAACAAAATTTCGTATTAATCACATAAACAGCATTTTTTGTATTTCCAACAGTTTAGGAGTTATTCACAACTTTGCTTTTTCTTATAGTAGTAAAAATTTTTAAGAATAAATATTTTAGATCTTAAGCGCTTAAATTAAGCTCAAAATATTGAGAATAAAATATAAAACCATGAATTTCGGGATTAGCTATTGCTGGACTTATTCAAAATTAAATAGCGGTACCTAACTTGGACTAAAATTAGCGAACACAATTTTTTCTTGCAAAATTAGTGGACATTTTTTTTCTTTCATTTCCAAAAAGTTACAAAAAAATTTTTTTAAATATCAATTTTACATTTTAAGCATTTAAATGAAAGCCAGATATGTTGAAAGTAAAATAACCCATAAAATCATGTATCCGAACCTCTCATTTCATTTAAAAATTGCTCTAATTTTGCGCAAAAAATTGTTTTTTTAAATTCTGGACCGTACTCCAATGAAAATTTAATATCCACACTGATATGCTCTATATTATTGTAAATTTGATTGAATCGATTACTATATAATGTACGAGTAAGACGTGACTTAGGAGTAATATTATGTGGTTTTTCAATCATCAAAACACAAATGCCACTCTGTTCAAATATGTTTAAAATTGTTTGCTTATTAATGTCTAATCCTAATTTCCGTTACCTATCATATAAACTTTTTAAAAAGCACTGTTATCCTTTCACAAATACTAATAAAAATAAAATAAAAAATAAATTTTGGATTTAATTGAAATTTTTTCATTTTCGTCCTATGGTGCAAATTAAAATTAAAAAAAAAAATAAAATAAAATAAATATTCATTTAAGACACACAGGCGCTTTTCTTAAAAAAAAGTTCTATTTAAATGTGTCATAAAATATTATTTTTAAAATCACCTTTTTACATACACGTTAGCTGATAACCCATAAATGGCCTCGGCAACAAAAATAAAAAAGCGGTAATTTCTGTATTAGCAAAGAAGTGTGTCTGTCTATCTGTCTACCAACGAACTAAAATCTCTCTCTGATGATTATTTTGTATGAATATCAGATCGCAGCTTAAAAACTAGTTCTTAACTCTTCTCTTGGTCTTGGATTTTGAAATCTTTGAACACAATTCGTCACAATTGTTATGAAAATAGATTAAATCTAATAAGAAAACATGGAAAGACATGAAAAGATATGCTCAAACACACTGCGTCAGTATTAAAAATTTCTTCATAGAGACAAGATGTGTGTTTAAGAGAATTTTGATGGTTTTTTTCATGTTTTTCTTCTATTTTTTAACGCCGCGATACGTTTTGCCAGCAATAAAAAAAAAGAACGAAAAAAAGAACAAAAAAATTGTTGCATTAAAGCAGATTGAATTGAATTTATGAAAAAAAAGAAATTGAGTAAAAGAATTTTAAGTCTTTTGTTGTATAATTTTTGCAAAAATAAATAAAATACGTTCGTACATACATACATACATTCTACGTATTTTAATATAATTATGCATGTACGTACTACATAAATATGTACTCGCATGTATGATGGGAATTTTTCTATGAATCTTATGCGAATACAAATATGCATGAGTATTTTATGGATAATAATTGTAGAAATGTCTAGTAAAAATAAATTTAAACCTCATACTAAAGTTGGAAACTATCAGCATCAGATTTTTATTTCCATTCTTAAGTGAGCAAAATTTTAAAATAAAAAAAATTGCAAAACAATTATGTGTGATATGTGTGTACACCCCTATATACATCATATTCATAAACGTTCATATAATCACCATTAAAAAATACAAATATACAAAATATCAAGGCTACACTTGGAGGCGGGCCCATGAGAATCTCTTGGCAACTGTTATAGAACTGATTATTTAAAGTTGAATTTAACTCATTTCTAATTAAAAATTTGTATAGCATTTGGGTTATAAAAAGAGAACGATAATACACTTAACTAACAGCCAAGAACGTTTTCAATTAGAATTTTGTATTAATTTTACCTTTACTGGGTGCTTTTCTAAAATTCCATATTAGATTTTGAAAATAAATTTTGTATGGCAGTACATTAACCGCCGATTTCTTTAATTCTATCAAGCTTTTTGATTTTTTAATGCAAAATATTATTCTCAGAAAAAGTTTTTATGGTTTGCAACATCTTATTAGATCCTAGGAAACCCAGATGATGGTACAGCGAAACTAAACATATAATGGAACCCACAGAGAAAGTGGAGAAATAAGCTGTTTCTCACATAATGACTCGGAGCCAGATTAAAGCATTGTCGAAAATGGAATGTATGCTTTGACCTGTTTTTTAGAGGTGTAAGCACAATATAATATAATATAATATAATATAATATAATATAATATAATATAATATAATATAATATAATATAATATAATATAATATAATATAATATAATATAATATAATATAATATAATATAATATAATATAATATAATATAATATAATATAATATAATATAATATAATATAATATAATATAATATAATATAATATAATATAATATAATATAATATAATATATATAATATAATATAATATAATATAATATAATATAATATAATATAATATAATATAATATAATATAATATAATATAATATAATATAATATAATATAATATAATATAATATAATATAATATAATATAATATAATATAATATAATATAATATAATATAATATAATATAATATAATATAATATAATATATAATATAATATAATATAATATAATATAATATAATATAATATAATATAATATAATATAATATAATATAATATAATATAATATAATATAATATAATATAATATAATATAATATAATATAATATAATATAATATAATATAATATAATATAATATAATATAATATAATATAATATAATATAATATAATATAATATAATATAATATAATATAATATAATATAATATAATATAATATAATATAATATAATATAATATAATATAATATAATATAATATAATATAATATAATATAATATAATATAATATAATATAATATAATATAATATAATATAATATAATATAATATAATATAATATAATATAATATAATATAATATAATATAATATAATATAATATAATATAATATAATATAATATAATATAATATAATATAATATAATATAATATAATATAATATAATATAATATAATATAATATAATATAATATAATATAATATAATATAATATAATATAATATAATATAATATAATATAATATAATATAATATAATATAATATAATATAATATAATATAATATAATATAATATAATATAATATAATATAATATAATATAATATAATATAATATAATATAATATAATATAATATAATATAATATAATATAATATAATATAATATAATATAATATAATATAATATAATATAATATAATATAATATAATATAATATAATATAATATAATATAATATAATATAATATAATATAATATAATATAATATAATATAATATAATATAATATAATATAATATAATATAATATAATATAATATAATATAATATAATATAATATAATATAATATAATATAATATAATATAATATAATATAATATAATATAATATAATATAATATAATATAATATAATATAATATAATATAATATAATATAATATAATATAATATAATATAATATAATATAATATAATATAATATAATATAATATAATATAATATAATATAATATATAATATAATATAATATAATATAATATAATATAATATAATATAATATAATATAATATATATATAAATATAATATAATATAATATAATATAATATAATATAATATAATATAATATAATATAATATAATATAATATAATATAATATAATATAATATAATATAATATAATATAATATATATAATATAATATAATATAATATAATATAATATAATATAATATAATATAATATAATATAATATAATATAATATAATATAATATAATATAATATAATATAATATAATATAATATAATATAATATAATATAATATAATATAATATAATATAATATAATATAATATAATATAATATAATATAATATAATATAATATAATATAATATAATATAATATAATATAATATAATATAATATAATATAATATAATATAATATAATATAATATAATATAATATAATATAATATAATATAATATAATATAATATAATATAATATAATATAATATAATATAATATAATATAATATAATATAATATAATATAATATAATATAATATAATATAATATAATATAATATAATATAATATAATATAATATAATATAATATAATATAATATAATATAATATAATATAATATAATATAATATAAATAATATAATATAATATAATATAATATAATATAATATAATATAATATAATATAATATAATATAATATAATATAATATAATATAATATAATATAATATAATATAATATAATATAATATAATATAATATAATATAATATAATATAATATAATATAATATAATATAATATAATATAATATAATATAATATAATATAATATAATATAATATAATATAATATAATATAATATAATATAATATAATATAATATAATATAATATAATATAATATAATATAATATAATATAATATAATATAATATAATATAATATAATATAATATAATATAATATAATATAATATAATATAATATAATATAATATAATATAATATAATATAATATAATATAATATAATATAATATAATATAATATAATATAATATAATATAATATAATATAATATAATATAATATAATATAATATAATATAATATAAATATAATATAATATAATATAATATAATATAATATAATATAATATAATATAATATATAATATAATATAATATAATATAATATAATATAATATAATATAATATAATATAATATAATATAATATAATATAATATAATATAATATAATATAATATAATATAATATAATATAATATAATATAATATAATATAATATAATATAATATAATATAATATAATATAATATAATATAATATAATATAATATAATATAATATAATATAATATAATATAATATAATATAATATAATATAATATAATATAATATAATATAATATAATATAATATAATATAATATAATATAATATAATATAATATAATATAATATAATATAATATAATATAATATAATATAATATAATATAATATAATATAATATAATATAATATAATATAATATAATATAATATAATATAATATAATATAATATAATATAATATAATATAATATAATATAATATAATATAATATAATATAATATAATATAATATAATATAATATAATATAATATAATATAATATAATATAATATAATATAATATAATATAATATAATATAATATAATATAATATAATATAATAATATAATATAATATAATATAATATAATAATATAATATAATATAATATAATATAATATAATATAATATAATATAATATAATATAATATAATATAATATAATATAATATAATATAATATAATATAATATAATATAATATAATATAATATAATATAATATAATATAATATAATATAATATAATATAATATAATATAATATATAATATAATATAATATAATATAATATAATATAATAATATAATATAATATAATATAATATAATATAATATAATATAATATAATATAATATAATATAATATAATATAATATAATATAATATAATATAATATAATATAATATAATATAATATAATATAATATAATATAATATAATATAATATAATATAATATAATATAATATAATATAATATAATATAATATAATATAATATAATATAATATATAATATAACCCTATCCTATCCCTAGGGCTACAATTTGGAGAATATACCAATTTGAGAATTGGCCCTAAGTAAAATTGCCAAAAAATCTTCTTTTCTTTAAAAAGGCGTTGTAGGAGGGTTTGCAGTATATATGACTATAGTAAAGTGATGTGCAGAAAAAGAAATGTGGTTCTATTAGTGAGAACATGGAAATTACTCTCTCAGTGAGACTATAAAGTTAATGATTTTAAAAAATTTTTAAAAAGTCAACATGGGTCAACATACGAGGGTTTGCAGTATATATGGCTATAGTAAAGTGATGTGCAGAAAAAGAAATTTGGTTGTATTAGTGAGAACATGGAAATTACTCTCTCAGTGAGACTATAAGTTTAATGATTTTAAAAAATTTTTAAAAAGTCAACATGTATCTGCCACACATGTGCATTCGTCACTGTTTCAGTGACAACTAAGAGCACGATCGTAAAAAAATGTTTAAATTATTTTTCTGTGGCTAAAACAATTTGAGTACATTCTCCGCCTATGTGCATTCGTCTCTGTCTCATTGACGACTAAAAGCAAGAGCCTAAAAATACGTGTGAATTGAACGTGAACAATTGTACTATAAAAAGCTCATGACTGCTATAGTAGCACTAAAGTGCACAAGTTTAATCGGCTTCCTATGTGTATACACCCGAACGAAAACGAAAATATTCAACAGAGATTAACAAATAAACAATAATTTGATTCAGTTTTGTGATACCATTTGATGAAGGCACATGTATGTTGCTTTGTATATTAAAATTGTATATTTGTTTTATTGTTTACCTTGTTAATTTTTTTCTTCAATGCACACAGCAAAAATATGCTACTAATACTCTTCTCTCGAAGCTTATAAGTATGGTATATCAGACTACGAGAGAAAAACCTTAAAAGACAAAGAGGATAGAAAGAGAGATCATCTTAAAGCCGTTGTACTTCTCAATTGGCTACAGTGCCAGCATAGAAAAGTAAACTTCATTTTGACTCAATTTATCACGGGATATAATCACTCGCATAACACTCCATTAAGGAACACGGGAACTTCTCTCAGTCAATCAGACCTAGAGTTTAACGCCGGCTACGAACGGCAAGTGCATTAGAGAGGTTTTAAGTAGTAGTAATACTCGTTACTTGCTTATTATGAGTTGCTATCGCTGTTGAATATACTTTTTTCTTTTTCAGATGGTCTGAACTGGTATTGAACCGAGGATCCTTTGGTTGGTACCTACTATACCACAGCAGCATACCTGCCATCACGGGATATGGTGGTTATAAAAGTTACTTGTACCGATTAGTACATAATAGTCCTAACAGATGCCGGGAATGCCGCTATATAATTAAAACTGCAGAACATTTCACGATTACATGCCCGAAAATTTCCGGATAGCTTGGAAGATTCCAAACTTGTCTGACAGTATAGTGGATATTATGCTTAGACCGAACGAAAGTTGGGTCACGTTAATTCAGTCAGTCTCTAGAATTTATTCGTTTGTGCCTTTTGGTGTGCTAGCTTTATCAAAAGTGGAGTCGTTTTGACGACGTTTATAATATTTCATTTTCATCACTTACATCTTCATTGATGCAAAATATTAGTTGATGCTTAGAAACCTGCGCAAGTTTATAAGCAAATACTACAATTCACAATAACCAAATACAATTTTATTTGTGGTACACGTTTTGATTACCTTTTTCTATCCATTCATATCCCTTTGAGGCGGGATGTCAAATGATTTTACAAACATTAGAGGAAGAAAATCTATGTTTCGTTTATCTGGCTTACTAATTTGGATATTTCTCCACAAAATCCACAAACATATGTATGCATGCACATCTATATATGGATTTTGAAGTTTTAATTATATTCAATAAAAAAACGAATAACGAAGCGTTCTGTGGCATCTAAAACCGACACTAATTCTGATTCGAATTCAAACCCAATAACATTTGATTTTTTTTTTTGTGTGATTTTTTAAAAAGATTTCTGAATTTTGTTGTTATATTTTTCATTTCGCAATAAAATACATTCTATAATGATTTCATACAATCAGTCTTTCACAATTCTGCTTTCTAAGGTTCTTTTTAATTCAAATATTTTTCTTAATTAAAATGCGTTTTTCTTATATTTTGTTCATTGTTTTTTAAACGCATTCATTAAAATCCATAGTAATCTAACCAAGTGTGTAAAAAAAACAATAAAACAAAAACAAATGATATTCAAACATTTCATTCTTATTAAAAAAAAAAACAATAATAATAAAAGAAGAGCAGCAGCGTTATAATGACCAAGGCGATTATTATTTCATTTCTTATTTTCTTTAAAAGCAAGAAGCGAAAATAATTTCAATTTTTTTTTTTTTCAATATTAATCTCATTGAATCACTTTTACATCAGCAGACTGTCGGCAACTGATTACAGGCATGTGTTTCAGTTTCAATTCAACCCAAATTATTTAAATTGTAATTATTTTGTTTCGTGTTATTCTATTTTAGAGGGCCCCCTCTCCAATTTTTACAACTTTGTTTAGCACTGATAACATGCACTTGCATTAGTTAATACATTTCACAGATTCAAATATAGTACATACTCCATAGTATACACACATAAGGTTAAACAAATTTTTTGCACAAAAATAACAGTAAGAAAAAAAAAACAACAACAGCAACAACAAGAACAGCTACTACAGAAAAGAGAAGGCATATTAATGATAAGAACGAAATGTGTGTGAACTGTGTAAAAAATAACTTAAACACCAATTTTAAAAGGAAGATATGTTTACTGCTGCCTTTGCACAATGGGTTGTTATCCAGAGTTTGATATAAATAATTCATTATCTATATAGTATGATGATAGGTGAACGGCCTATAATAGTGCCAAGTCAGAGAAATATTCCAAATACATTTAAGTAAAGTTCGGCTGGAAGCGGTTAGCGGCACAGCTCATTCTGTTCCAAAGAGTAGGTTTAGCTGTGCTAGCATGTGCCTATTAACGTGCCAAAGTTATTACATCTCTCGGCCACCTTCTTTCAGTTTCTCAGTCGATTTTATGAAGGTGTACAATATTATGACTTAGTGTTTTGTCGCATATTCCAACACCCATATTGGAACCTGTCCAAATCGTCTGTTGCAATACTGTTCTTGCCACAGAATCCTCTTTAACCAATAAAGATATCTTAAAAGTGTCGCTGGATACTCTTCCAACTCTTTATCGTTGCAGCTTTTGCAGAAATCATATACGAAATTTTCAGAATATTTGCAGTTTCACCAAGTAACTAACAGTCCGCTACGGCGGGCTTTTTACATATAAGCGGTTTTAACACTTGTTGCGTACTGTAGCCATCTGTCAGATTTTTCTGATTTCGTAACAGGTAGGTTCACTTGTCCACTTTCATTTGTTTATGTATATAATAATCGATACATAAAGATTCAATGCTAGTCCATTCGCCATGCAATCACCTTGAATGCTGCTTATTCAAGAACCCAATTAATTAAGTTATCTCATTCAGAGAAAGCCGGCATTCAGGAACAATTCTTGATGTGCTATGTCCTCTCTCCGGGAATCTTACACACGCTTGGCTATCAGTAAACATAAAGATATCCCTGTTGAGTATCCCATAATACTGAATTTACTTCGTAGCAAAATACAGACCAAAAATTATGGCCACTCTAAAATGATTGAATACCAAGCTGTTCTGAGAAAGCTACACAGCCTGCATACTTATGTATTTTTCGACCACCAGTGCCAGTCCGGGTGAAAATAGAAATTAGGTATCCTATAGTCAATGCCAATTCAAACAATGCTGATAATTTGTTGAATATACATATGTAGGCTGAATAATAGCAATTTCAAGAGTAACAGGATCATGTTAATGAGAATTTCTTAAAAGGGGGGTTTACACGACAATGCAAGTCGTACGATGTCATGGTTTTTGTGTAGAAGAGAGCGGATAGTACACTTCATTAGATCAGGGATGTATTTTTAAGTAAACAAATAAAATAAACAAAGGAAAAACAAATTTTTTCACTCGCACTATTGGTCTCTTTTAAAACAACTGCTGTCATTTTATTTTCTTTTGGTTTTTTACGTATCGTGTAAACGTAAAAAAGTCTGTCGTATGATTTTTACTCTCATTTATTAAATATGAATGGAATTTTATAATATTTCTCTCTGATTTTACGTACGTAAAGTATTATCGTCTAAATCGGTAAAGTATTGGCCAAGAACATAAACAGTTGCTTCTCCTAATAGTTGTAGTTGGCAGCTAAAATTTCTTCGATAGGTTGAAAGAGGAGCTTAGAGATTGTAGCGTACTAATTTTAATTAACCTCATTAAGGTCCAGCGTTGCACTTCCGTAACTTTTACTTTAAGCATTACTTTAAGCTTCTACCGTTTGAGTTAAATAACGTGCGTCTTCTAGCCCCTTCCGATATGATTTCTTTTATATACCATATAAGATTTAATTATGTCTGTATAATCATTTCCCTTAAGTATGATGAATAGAATAAGGACAACGTGACAGAAGTTTCATGTATTTTACGATTAGATACAACAGAGATCTTATTAATCGCCTTAATAAAAATATTAAATAGAATTAAAGTCCACAACAATCGCCTGATTTACCATAATGTTATGATACAGCCTGTAGCAGCAATATAGCTTGGTCTAGATTGGACTGGATGCAGCTGCATAAGCGTTAGTGCTCTCATCTGTTGTTGCTTAGAAATAACACCCTCTGTGTATTTGGTGTAATACTAAGCAATCTGTTTTTATCAAGGACCACTACCTTCTATTGTCTACTTTTTTCCTAGAAGTTAGGCAGTTCTTATAGTTGATGTTGTACTTATTTCCTTCATGGGGGAGTCTTCTGGAATGGATCATACGGATGAAGTCGAAGCTTAATAGTTTGAAATTTGGCTTTGGCTTCCAAAGATATTGCAAGTTTATCTTGAGTTATTCGACATCAATCTTCAATTCATCATCCTCTTAAGATTCTGGCTATCCTGGGTAGTCTTTCTTGTTTGTGCTAAGGCTACCACTTCTGAAAAATTCACTAATATTTGGTTAGCAGTCGACGAGCTCCACCTACTCTTTTTTTCAAATTAAACAGGTAAAACACAACTTGCAACAACTGACGCTGTGTTGACATAAAAATTTACATTTGCAAAGTGAAGAGAAACTTTTTTTATAGCATTTTGTTAAATGAATAAATGACAATAAATAGCAGATATTTACCCTCCAAAATGCCATATAAAATATTTAAAACATAAACTATATATGTGCATAAGATACAGGCAGGAATTTAATTATTTTTTTTTTTTTGTGTGTTTTAGATCAACAGATATTCATGTTAAGTATAGCAATCTATGAAATAAAATTTATAAATAGCAACCTTAAGACTTATAAATCTACCCTCGTCAAGCAAAAGTCTCTTCTGCCTAAACATGAAATTTGCAAACTTCCAAAGAGAGCAATATTTAAGGAAAATAAATAGAAAACCCTTCAGCTATAACAAATATAAAGTCCAATTAATGATCGCACCACCAACTGAGAAACCAAGATAATGCAAATAAATCCAACAAAAACAATACAAAATTAAACCACAAGAAAACTACAAGAGATAATCATGAGAAAATATTGTATTCGTACTCGTACTTGTACTTAAGAATTATTCTTATTTTTATTGTATAACAGTAAACCTCTCTTTGATGTAGAAAGAAGCAAATGAAGACAAAACGAGAGTGAGAGAAAGTGTGAGAGATAAAATTTCATTATGCATTAATGAAAACAAAATAAAACACAACTCAACGCAATTGTAAGCATTTTAACACACACACTGAGCCATTGTGCATTAATTCAATAAAACAACACAACAACAATATTTAAATTTATTGTTGCTATTGTTGTTGTGGTTTTTGTTGTTGGTAACGTTATTATAAATTATTAATATAGTCGCACACTAATGTGATTACGCAGAGAAAGAAGGAGGATGAGTAAAAAAAATATATGATATTGATGCTGCTGCTGCTGCTGTTAATATGTTCTTTATGTTGTTATTGTTGCAGCAATTGTTGACAATGGTGATGATGATGATGATGAGGATGATGATGAAAAAGAATTAATCGCATCTTTTAAGAAAGTCATATGAAACTCTCGCGATTTCTCTGTGAGCGCGTTCGTATGTTTGTGTGAGTATGATTATTAAGATTAATATTGTGTACTATATGCCCTTATTCGCTTGCACATCACACATAATGTGTTGCTTTGTATAACAATGTAGCTTTCAATGCTCTCAACCAGTAGATATTTTGCATTGATATCAATAAGTTGTATCAATTCAAATGAAATTTATAAAAATTCTATTTAATATTGCATTCGCAGTGCTGCCGTTGCTCATGCTACTGCTGCTGCAAATTATAAATCCGGTGCTAACAGTAGTGACGCGTACTGAAAACATTGTACAACAAAATACCGAAACAACTACATTAACATCTATAACAGCAGCAATAAAAACAACAACAACAACAGCAACAACTACAATAAACAATAATAATAAGAACAACAACAATAATAATAATAATGACTTAAATAAAAACAATACTGAAACAAAACAACAACAAACACAACAACATGGTGTAGAAATAATGCGTAAACATGAGCGAATAATAGATAATTCTATAGATTTTACTGTTGATCCATGCGATGATTTCTATCAGTATGCTTGCGGTGAATGGAAGCAACAATTGTACGACGAAACGCAACAGCTTACAACAAACACAAACCATAATAGCAAAGATGATAATGATGATGGCAGTGATGCTTTAGATAATTTCGATGATGAGGCTCACTTGTTTGGTTCTTATAATGCTACGAATGCTGATTATAAATATGATCGAACGTTGGCTATGATCGATTATTTGGCAGACAAAGAGGTGCTAAAATATTTTCATGAGAAAAATCATAGCAAATATACAACAATAAATAAAAACGCATCATTAACAACAACAACAACAACAACAACAACAACATCAAAGAAAACAAATACAACAAAAGAGCCGGATTTTATAATAAAAGTGTATAAATATTATAAATCATGTATAGCCATACAACAGTATGAACCTATTAAGTATTTGGAATGGTTGGAGTTGAATGAACACGTTAAATGGCCTTCATTGATAAATACAACAAACAGCGAGGAACATGATAATGATTATGGCAACAATAATGATGATAATGATGATGCTGATGAACATAAAAATGTAAATACAAACCGAAAGGAAACAACTGTTGAAGGGGAGGAGCATGAACACGAGGAGATAGTTGAAATAATAATGGACGATGATGTAGGTGATAATAAAGATGGTGCAATTGATGCTACCACTGAAACCACTTCTACCACCGCGACCACCGCCACCAGCACCAGCACCAGCACCACCACCACCACCACCAGCACCAGTACCAGCACCACCACCACCACCAGCACCAGCACCAGCACCAACACCGCTAAAAAACATGCTAAAATCAGCAAATACATTTGGATAAACACTTTGGCCATTTTACGTAAATATGGTTTAAATGGTATTTTCATAGAGGAAATCATCTATACGACTAAAACCTATCCTTCTAAGCTTTTTCTAGGCTTCAACAAACCTATTTACGAGGGCGGTTTTCACAGTTTAAAAATGGATAATTTAAAAACTATTTTGCAGCACTTAAATGAAACCTATACAAAAGAATCCTTTAAGGAACTATGGCTTAAAGTAAGCAAATTTGAGTGGCAATTAATAAAACTCAACGACATCACAGATGAGTTGGGTACTAATATGTTACCATTGGAACATTTACCTGTAGACTGGTTAGCTGACTACCTAATGGTGATATTTAACCAAAGTCAACCTTTAGATTCGAGAATGCGTGTGGTTATAAGCAATGTAGCCTATTTTATAGCTTTAGATGATCTTCTCAAAGAATATGATGATTATTTTCTCCAACAATATTTGAAAATACGTTTTCTTTGGCACCTCTATCAACAACAGCCGCAAGAGTTTTCGCCTTTGGACTGTATACAGCACATAAAACGTTTTCAGCCTTTGGCCTTTGAATGGATATATGAGCACAGACATTCTGAATTGAAACCAGAAATACCAAAAATCTTTGAAATATACAGCAACCTAAGAAGACAATTCAATTTAACTCTATACAATAATAGAAATAATTTCAATTCTGCTACGCTAGAAAAATTCGTCAATAAATTAGAGAATATGCAATTAAAAGTGGGTACATTTACTGATCATGATGCAATGCAGGCTCAAGAGTTTTTCTATGAAAATCGTAAGTTTTACAAAACTCTAACGCTATCCTCACGCCATTATTACGCTAATCATCTGAAAATGTTGAAATTCAATTTTGATTGCCTGCACTTCGGGCTGCGTAATGTGGGCTCTACATCCATTTATTACGATATGAAGGAGTACAATACTGGCCTTATATCATCAGCCTATTATAATCGACGCCTTAATACCGTCAACATACCACTCTCATTGCTTCAACCACCCATTTATCATAAACAATACAGCGAAATCTTCAAATACAGTACTTTGGGCTTTATATTGGGCCAGACTTTAATGTATGGTTTCAATTTAAATGATCTGGCCTTAGACGGGCATCACCAGCATCATTTTAAATGCTTAAACAATTTGGATTCTAGCCAAGTCAATGACAAAATAGCTGATGTCAGTGGCTTTCGTTTGGCATATCATAGCTTTTTCTTCAATTCGCGTAATCAAAATTTAATATCAAATCGGAAAATGTTTTTTCTCAACTTTGCCCAATCGTTTTGTGCCACACACACGTCAGATGACACTATGGGCCGGAGTTATGTCAATTATGCTCTGGCTCAGTTTAGTGAATTTGCAAAAGTGTTTGAGTGTCCGCCCGATAGTCATATGAATCCTCATGAAAAATGTTATTTATGGGATTAATTTCGTTTTTAATTTCTTTAATTTCTAAGTATTAATTTTAAAATAACCTTAACCTTTTTTTAATTATAATTTATTTTAGTATTTAAACAATAATAAAAACAAAAAGAAAAGAAAATGTTTTTATACCTGCTGTTTATATAAAAATAATTTTAATAAAAAAAAAAACAAATAAAGAACAAAATGAAGGGAAAAGAATTAAAGCTTTAAGAATTTGTTTTAAGTGCAAACAAAAAATTTTAAATACTTTAATAATTTATGTATAAACAAATTGAGCCTTACACTCGAAGAAATAAAGTTAGTATAGAACTAAGTCAATGATAAGAAATTTAATAGACTGCTATTACTATTAATAAATGATGGAAAAAATACTTGAGCAAAATTTTTGTAATTTATTTGAAAGAAATTGGAAAAGACAAAAACTCTAAATTATGGTTGAAAATAGAAACTAATGTTAAAACTAATGAAAAAATGTTAACTTTTTTATGGCCTTTATTAATTAAAAAAATTATTTTTAAATTTAAGTTCTAACGTTCAAATTAATGAAAAAGAATTTGAATTTTGTTGCATTTAAAGAACTAAGTGAATATAATTTTTTAAGCTAGAAATTAATAATAAATTAATTAGAATTGTAAGTAGAGAAAACGGTCAAAACCATTACACAACTTTTTTGTCTTCTGTTTATAAATTTTTATAACAAATATACAACCATTTAAAACAAATATTATATAAAAAATTACTACGGATACGATCTTGTTGTACGTAAAATAAAGTTCAAAAATTTTGAATTGTATTTCTTAAATTTTTTAATTATTTTATTTTTTGCAATAAAGGAAAAAAATCAAACAACTTCCAGAATATTAAAATACCAAAAAAATAATAATTTTTTAAATTTAGAGTAACTACTATATACGTATTGAAGAATCGACACGATCGCTACCTACTTATAGTTAAGCTTATTGAAACGCTATAAATGAATATTGAAACAGTTCGTGAATCCGCTAGTCATTAAACAAACTCACTTAAAGAACTAAATGTGTAGCACAGGTATATAAGCATACGAGCATTAAAATTGGAACGACCTTTAATTTTTGTGAATTTAATTGTTTTTTTTCGAATTATTATACTTTTAAAAATTACTACTTTGTTTTAATTGTCAACAGTGTTTTCTTTTAAAATGACAAGTACCATGAATTTTCAACGAATTCACTATATTTTAAACTCTTTCTTTAGAATATAAAAATTGTCTGGCCAGTGAAATACGAGTAAGATTTTTCAAAATTATCCAGTAAAATTTACATACAGTTACACAGGTAATACTACGTACCATTAACCAAAGCGGTTCTTAAAAAAACTTTATACATCTAATCAAAGTTAACTTTATATTTGAGAATATAATGACACAGGGCACTATTGCGCTTACGTACTTAAAAGGCATGTAACAATACAGACCTGAAAAGATACTACATTTTTTTAAGTTTCACCAAAAAATTTCTATATTGTTACGTTTTAACCTTTTTTAAAGGTTTGAGTTCGTTTAAATTGCATTAAAATAAAATAAGCACCGCTTTATTTTTGTTACAGTTTTATTTATTTTACTACACTATAATTTTTATACCGTTTGTGTTAATACAACACTTAATATTCGTTTATACAACACTTTTATTTCCGCCTTAACACGTCTTTATCTTACGACAGCCAAACGATAATGAAACTACGTAGCCAAAGCAGTCTCTATATATCTCATTGCCTACAGTTTGGAAAGTTCCGGAAATGCCTCAAATGATCTCATATCCTCTATTCGTTAATTTGAAACATGTAGGATTGTGTTACCCAGGGATAATGTAATGATCTGTGTTGCCATATACAAAAATAACTATGGCATTGACAAGGTGACACAAAATATACCAAAATTCTACAATTTAGGCGTTTTTATTTTTGTAACGATATTAATCTGGTCCATGGCAAAAAAATATACTATTTTAACAGAAAATAAGTCGAAAACCGAAGGATATATGTATTAAAATTCTAGGGCAAATAATAAAAAGAAAAGATGGGATTTTTTAAATGCAATTGTGCAAACAGTTCTTAAAAACAGTGCAAACAGTTCTTAAAAACATTTCTGAGCCGAAATCTTTAGCAAGCAAGCCGAAAACTGGTCGTTACCTTAAAATTTTTCGTATTGTTGGCCGATACATTAAAAGTGCAAAAAAATAAGAACAACAACGGTGAAAAATCGTAATACATTGGAAAATTACCACAATTTTAATGTGCAATCAGAAACTGTTCGTAGTGGTTTGAGAAAGAAAGCGGAGTCCGTAGTAGAGAACCAAGAAAGAAAGCTTTTATAAGCGAACTAAATAAAAGAAAGCTACTGCTCTTTGCACTGCAGTATATGGACAAAAAAACCAAAAATTCTGGTATAATGTGGTATTGAGTTATGAGATCAATTTTAACTTATTCGGTTGTGACGGCAGGTAAAAAAAGTTAAGTATGCTTAAAATCAAAATAATTTTAAGGGGTACGTTAGTATAGTCTGTGTGACTGCAGGTATTAAGATTTGTTATCAAATAAAATTTTAGTAGTGGGTTAACTAAATTTAAGTATTATACAAATATTAAAAGTTGATGGGTAAAGGCCAGCAGCGTTGAACGTTGGAGAAGAGAAAATTTGTTCAAATGCTTCAAAAATATAATGTCAAACCATAATAAAACAAGTTCAAATCATAATAAAACAAAAAAATATTTTTTCAATATCAATAAAACGAGCTTTCTTTGATAGGACATTTTATGATATTAATGTTTAAATATGATTTCGATAGTGTGGCCGTCATCCATGACTGGAACTTACAATTTGGAATACCGATATTCGCAATCTTTTCGAAGCATATGCGGTCGTATTTCGCCAATGACTCTTGAAATGTTGTTTTCCAGGTGTTCAATTGTCTCTGATTTATTGACGAAGACAAAAATGACTTTACAAAACTTCAAATAAAAAAATGTAATGGGCCTAAATCACACGATTTGGGTGGCCAATTAATCAGCAAAAGTTTCTTTAAGTAAATGAATTTTACTGTGTTCCGTTTTGATGCGATCACATGTCCGCAAGATCAATGCCAGCTAATTGAAGAGCAAAAAAATTTCTACTCAAATACCTATTCTGACCATCATCGTTTTTGAGGGTATATGGACCAATTATTCCGCCAGACCATAAAGCTCCCCAAACATTAATTTTCTTTAGATGTAATGGTATTTCGACAAAAGCTTGTGAATGATCCTCAATTCAAATGCAAAAATTCTGCTTATTTACGTACCCATTCAACCTAAACAAAAAGCACATATAAGTTAAGCCGAATGTTAACCGAATGTTACATACGCGATAGATACGTTCCCGGAAAATTTCGTGTAAAAATAGAATAAGTTTAACGATATTAAAAAAAATTCTTGTTTGAATTAATTTCGTGTTTAAACTTTTCAATTCATTAAATATAAAACATAATCTAATGCTCTTTATTATTGGTTCCGCACGGAACGAAAATTTCAACAGAAAGGAATACCGATCGATATTCTAATTGGAATTATTCATTCCTGCGATATAGTTTTCCGTAAAATCGATTTAATTTTGTCAACCATTAGAATAAAAAAATTTAAAAAAATTTATAAAATTGTTTAACATAAAAAAGTAATTTTATAAGCGAAATTTATGTATAAACATGAACACTGTAGCTTTTTTGAGGATCGTCGCTACTATTGACTATTACTATTGATTGCTTAGGTATTTGCAAAAAAGAAAAGAAGGGTTTTGCGTTATAAACCTTAAGATATGTTTCAGATAAATAATAGAACGTTGGAATAAAGAAATTTAAATACATATTTAAGATGTGAAATTTTTATGTATAATTTCACAAATTCTTAAAAAAATTTCGTGTAAATAAGGCAGCATAACAATAAATTCCTTTCGCTGGTAATTAGTATATTTCTCTCTTTTCTTGTGAAATTTTACTTTGTTTCTTTAATTTTTGTTCTTTCCGTCAACCTTACGTTGCAAAATTTTTACGTAAGCAAAATGAAGAAAATTATCTATTTTGCAGAATCAATAATACGGAAATATCGCAATGGTAGAGATGATTCTGCAACAACGGAAGAATACCGTTAACGGAACCAATAATTATAATTTTGCTTCGGTAAAAAATTCGCTCTCCGCAATTGCAGAAAGAAATCAATAATGAGACCCAATGTACTATATAACCTATTGTTACGTTTTAACCTTTTTAAAACGTTTGAGTTCGTTTTTATTGCTTTTTTTATTTTAGTTGTTTTACAATCAGTCTCTTTTTTTATTAATTCCACTGTACTTTAATAGCCCAAATTCGCTATTAAAACACTTTTTATTTGCGCCTTAAACAGACTTTACTTCTTGACAGCCCATTCAAAGCTAACTGACTCACCAGCCGCAATTCGCCGCTTTTATAGTATTTCATCTTAGTTTAGAATGTTCTAGTACGGACATGAATCTTCGATTTTTCGCCGTTAATTCATATGTTCTAAAATAATACAAAAAGTAACCGATCCATGCACTTGGCAGCATTCTTAATTAGTGCAGATAATTTCAGAAGTTTTTAAGCCCTGACACAAGCCAATAAATTTTTTAGTTAAAAGCTCATAATAAGCTCTTACGTGGTGAATTTTGTCTGTAGCATTTTCATTTTCGTAACATTATAATACATAGTCTAAAATCTTACAAGGCGAAATAAAATCATGGAGTATATAATATAAAATATATATGTATATATTAATGTAAAAAAAATTTGTCTTTGATTTTAAATCGTGTTATTTCAAATTAAAAGAAAATTAAAAAAGAAATTTAAGTGTATACATAAAAACGAACGTACGTACACCTTGCGAAATAAATATAGCGTACAACATTTCTTACGTTTTTTTTTTAACGTGATTTTCTTTCAGAAACTTTTTTCTTATCAATTCAAAACCTTTTAGGGAATAACTCAAAGTAGATATAAATCTTATGTATTGAATAGTTTTATTATAATTTATTATAATTAAGAAAATATATTTTTTTCGAATGAAGTAAGTATAGCGTACAAACTTATATTACGATTTTTTTTAAACAGGCTTATAACCTTATATTTTGTTGTACCAAACTAAGATATAATGGCATTATTCAACCACATTGGCATATATTTGACTTGATTTCTTAATGTTCAAAGCGGTATATGTGCATTTTTTCAAGAATGCACGTCTTCAAACCCTGTAAAGTTTTAAATTGGCGGACGACATGGAGTTTGAATCGAGGTAACTAGCCGATCATATATGTTTTTATCAAAAAAAAAAAAAAAATAAAATAAAATAAAAAAAATTTCGCAATTGCCTTGGAATTGTGGACTACTGCGTTGTGCTTTTGGAAAATAGACGATTTATGACGAAATTTTTCTATACTCAACTAAATCATATACTCGTATATATATAGCTGACTTTTAAGCATATTTTGTTTAAAAATAAACATTTTCAATAGAAAATTTGTATTTTTGCGTAAAATTAAACAAATTATGTGTTTTGTTGAAACTAACAACAAACGTGATATATGTAGTATTAGATAACAAGAAAAATTCAACATCAATTTAGACAATATTTTATGATAAATTTATAGTAGAGATTTAGAGTGTATTTAGTCTATTAAAACAACTATAATTCTTCCTTAAGGCTTTTAATTTTAATATTCACAATAAAAGCTGTTTCACTTCATAACACTGTATAAAAATTTCCATATATATCAACTTAGTCAATCTCGCCCAGTTATTGACTGATGATGTGTTTTGTCCAGGACTATTTTTGAACGAAATTTTGAAACTTCCAATATTACCGCTCTCAGTATATACAAAAAATGAAGTTTACTTTCTAAGAATAATGCCACGCCCACTTGTCTAATTCCGCCCACTTCTTGACTGATGATTTGTATTGACTATGAAGCTATTTATATTAAGGAATTTTTACTGTTACCATTTTGAAGATATAGAAATTTACTCTGTAAGTGTATCGCAATGCCCAGTTGGCGTTTTTGTTTTCTATATAACTGATAGTTCCTTATAGACATTCAGAGAAATATTATAAATATTTCAAAAATTCGGTTCAGCTGTCTTTTAACTGCCAATAAGTCACAAACAAACATACATACAAACACACACATTCATTTTTACGTAATATGAAATATACCGAGCTATAATAATCCCTTATGACCAATAATGTAAAGTATTTAAAAGTAATTCCCGGCAAAAAAACACACTTTAAATAGCGTATGCAATAGCAAGTACTTTTTAATTAATATATTTACTTTAATTAGATTTCCGTCACTCCTCTAGGATGAAGCATCCATTGCTTCGTTTCAGTTTGTTTAATTCATTCGATTTTTCAAGCTAAGTAGATGATTAATCTACTGTAGTTTCCTCCATATGATTATTCGTAGTGGTGAAGATCCTTGCTAATTGGTGGTGATGTTTACTTTAGCATCGTAATTTTTTTCCAGTAGATGGCGTATTTTCATGATCATTCGTTGATGTTTGTCGTTATCGCCAGAAGTATGCCGGAAGGTCAGTACGGCTTCTTCTTAATTTTTTAAATGGAGTTGGCTGAAGAGAAGTTGAATGCCTCTTTTATTAAACATTCGACACCACATTAAAATTTTTTTTTCGTCATATCCTCTGCTGTGGCTCGAAGCTGGGTCGTTTGTGTTATTATGCGGCGCTCTAACCACTACTCCACTCCACCCCCACTTATATTAGAATAAAATTAATAATTATATTATAATTATTACAAACTGGTAACTAAAGACCATATGTTCGGCGTAATGACCAGCGTCTTTGGTGGGAATCAAACCCACGACTCACGAGCTGACAGACTTGCACGCTACGTACTAGTCTATCGGGGCACCCAGAAACAAGTAAAAAAGCTATTTGTTACGAAAACCGATTTTACTGTTATTTTCACACGACACCGTTCAGTCGCAATTCGATCTTTCATTTATATAATCCAATCCCCAAGGATGACCCTAATTGTGAGTTATAGTATAGTATTTAAGGTGCATGTATACAAAACAAGCGGCGAAGTCCTGAGCAGTTAGTTTTGTGGAAAGAAAACTTAAAGCTATAAAAGATGCTAAAGGTGATGCTTTTCGATGTAAAGTGAACAAGTTTTTTTTTTGGTTTTAGATTGTTTGTAAAAATTTAGTCCATTTTGAGTTGCATTTATTTTTGCCATTCAACCGAATTTGTTAAAGTAAAAATTTTATATTACGGGTTCAATGTATATGAGTATGAGAAATTTGAGGCCTCTTTCGAATCACGAACAGTTTGTTTGAGTATAGGTGAAAAAAGGAGTTAGTTTTCTAAATTTCCTTCATAGCTCACTTTAATAGAAATAAACTAAATTAATACAAAACAGCATTGCTTCTGTTATTATTTTCATCACTGTACAGCTTATTAGTCATCATTTTATATTTTAGTTACTATGTTATAATACTAGAAACGTGTGTCACATTTCAAAAAGATTATTAAGAAAAATGATTACAAATTAAGTTTAATTTAATGCACAGGTAGTAGTAAGGTTAACAAAGGTTAACATACAAAACGATAAGAATTTTCTATAGAAAACAATATATATTTTTAGATGCAATTACTCGATTAAATCTATATCAACGTGTAAATTGCTTCTAGCAAAGTACACGTAAGTTAAAAATAAAAAAATAAGCTGCATACGTAGTACACTGCTGTCTGATTAAAACATCAGGTAAATTTTGAATTATTTGGAAAATTACAGTAAAATTTGTTTAGCTTTCGTATTTTGATACAAAGTAAGGGTTTTTTTAAGTCAATTTGAAAATATTCTGGTATTTTTTGTATATTTTTTCCATTTCTAATTTAAAAATTTTATGTAATATGGTACTTACCCTCAATTTGTTTTCCTGCTGCTGCAGCAGCTGCAGTACTTAAGGCTACACTGGCTAGAGGTGATGAAGTTAAGGCGGCGCTACCGAATTGCGGTAGACCTGCTGTTGACATGTAGGCCGATGCCAAAGAACTCGGATCAGACCCTAATAAATTAGAAAGAAATAAAAAACAAAAAATAAAATTTTATCAAAATACAAACATAAATAAATATATACTCGTACATATTACAGAATTGCAGGCAAAAATTTCAACAGGCAACACTTAGAACAGGATATAAGTACAAAGATTTCCAAAAGAAAGTGTAATTTTCGAAACCAAACTTAAAAACAAATTTCGGTTACAAAACTAAAAACTGTACAAATAAAAAAGGGCAACAGAAAATAGTTACTAATTAAAGATATCGGTTTTAAATTTTGTTCTCGTTTTTAATCTTTATTTTTCTTCTCTACAAATATGACCTAATTTTATGGTTTATCTTCTAAAAATTGTATTCCTTTTTAACTCTTAAGATCATAGTATTATGCTACTTTTTTGTTTTTCCTTTCATTTTAATCCCTGTCATTTTCATAATACAATTGCTAAAAATTTGCTCAAGTTTTCATATTCACATAGTTTTTATCTGTGAAGTTTTATTATTTGGAACTTTTTTCTTCTCTTTAATATACAACACACATCTATCTGTTAAAAAAATAAAAAATAAAAAAATAAAAGTTCTTGCAACATAACTGGGTCGTCAGAGTTCAGTTATGGATTCTCTTTACTAAAGGATTTTAATATCTTTAAAACAAACTAAATATACAAAAACAACAATAACGGCAATAATAAAAAAGAAGCACATCAGCACCAATGGAGCATATAGCAGTGGCACGTATTTATGTATACGAACATTAGGATAATACACATACGAATGCAGACATTCATTCTTACATACAAATACACGTACAAAGTGATACAAATATACATAAAAGCAACGCATAGTTTTTGGAAACATAAACAGATTGAATTTTTGAAAATAGAGAAAGTGATGCGTATATTTGGAGGATAGAGTTGCCAGGTATATATATATATATATAAATTAAAAATAGAGTGATAATATTAATCAAAATATATAAAATTGCGTGTAAAAGTGTCTCTTGGAAAATTCGGAATGAATTGCATAAAAATATGTTTGCTTAAGAAATATATACAGATTCCCTAGGTTCACTTAAGTAAAGTAAGCACTATTTAATAACTAAGCTAATATTTAGCTTAGTTAGCTTATGATGGTATGAAAATTATAGTTTTTTCAAAATGTTGAAGGTATTACGAGAATTTCTAAATCATTACTATTAGAAAAATGGTATCACTTCCCATGAACTTCTACGTCATTCTTTTTTTGCATAGTTTTCTTCTTGTACACTTATTTGACGCGTAAAAAATAGAGTACATTTCGCTTTTGTTGTATAACTTTAGTTGTTACAAGAATTTTGTTGTTCTTATTTCAGAATTTTGTGAAGCTTTAATAGAGTTTTAGAAAAGCATATAAGTCTTAAACAGGTTATATTTTAAAAGAATGAAATAAAGATTAAAATCTAGACATTACACTCACAGCAAGTTTGCTTAACTAAATATTAAACCAATTTTGAATAATTTTATAACAAATATTTACTTAATGATTCACTTTGTATTTGCATAACGCCATGGTAAAATCTGTTACTTGCTTACTTCACAAAATCGGTATTCAGAACAGATATGTTATCCTTCAATAACGTATTTGTTTTCAATAACGTATTTAGCATTTTGAAAGGCAAATATTTGTTCTTTTTGTAATGATAATGACAAATTTTGAATCAACAATGCATCATTTGTACGAAGTTTTGCTAAATGCAATGTTCTCAGGATAATGTTTTTTCTTAATTGACTTATCTTATTCATATCTCAACATCCACGACTGAGACTAATTACATAATTAACGATAATAAATTTAATCATCACCCAAATTATATGTAATTAAATTTCAATTTCCTTATTGCTTACTAAAAAATCAATTAGAGTGTTTGTCCACAATCAAATTGTTTATTTAATTTCTTATTTTTTTTACATTTTGAAAACACAATATGCAGGCAAATCGCAGAACATGAAATACAAATTAAGCCGAAAAATAAATTGAACTATCAAAACGAATTACAAAGGTACCATGCTACCGTGGTAATTCGTATAAGTAATCCAAACAGCGAACAATGTAACTCAAAGTGTAATACGAATATGAAATTACTTATACATTTTGAAAAAAAGTGTCCGAATTAAGTAAAATCGATTTTTACATGCTAGAGATGACGCGAAACACGAAAACCTTATGGCACAGCAAAAAAAAATAATCGATAATCCATACATATATAAATGAGTTGTGGTCAGTTCGGATGCTTAAAACTTGAAAACGACTAGACCAAGTTGGATACTTTCTTCTGCTATTTTATTTGTAATTGCTACGGGAAGGTTTAGGAAAAAAGAAAAGTTGAAAAATTTGCAACAGGTGTTGGTCCTTCTTTTATCTTTGGTCCTGTTAAAGGTATTTATATATGATTTGGCACGTCGATTCAGTGCACACATTCCAAGTTCAGCAGCAAATATGAACGGTTTGGACAAGTGGAAATGGTATCTCCCATGGCAGTAAATACAAATTATCAGTTTAGAAGTGGGCGGAATTGTACCCACATATATTAACTATTAATTTTTATATATCTTGAGATAGAAGTAGAAGTTTCCACATTTGGTTTAAACAACTTCTTGGACAGTACACATCATCAGTCAATAACTGGGTGCCATGTCCATTTATAGTAAATATTTAATTTCTTATATGTGGGGAAATGTTAGAAAAGCGGGTATACGTATACTATATAAAAATTAATGTGTGTTTGTCAGAAGAGCAGATTATACAGTGTCTTGCTAGAAGAAACTAAAGACTGTCTTAAATGTTTTCATTTGAACCAGAAGGGGATAAAATAGGAATAAATTATAACTACGATAATAACAAGAATAGGTGTAGCGGAGCACTCCGGGATTTAGCTAGTAATAGATAAACGGTATTACTTCATGAACACTGCAAGCTGAAAAGGAATTTGCAAAACCTTTGAGTTGCTCTTAAGCAGCGATAAAGAATCTTTGTCACAGTAGGATTCATCACAAACTAACGCCAAAAGGCAATTTTGACATCGAAGCATTACTGACAAATGAAAAGCAATCGTATATGAAGTTCGTTCAACTGGCCGAATATCGATGGCGCCAATGTTTTTCTTTCCGTATTTATTTGGACAAAAAAGTTTCATGTGCTGTGAGCTACAGAAATTTGGACGGAGAGAACCTTAATCAAATATAAATGATTCGTTTAAAATAAGCAATTACAGAAATATTTCAGGCTAATAAGTTTCACCTCTGCCGGTTTATATTTTAGACTTTGCTCAGTTCGACTGCCTATTTATTTTGATTGGAATACACATCATTTCTGAACAGGTACTTAGACGCGAAAAGGCTCTATATGAACAGCGCCTGCCTTCGTGTTAAAGTTCTTACCTTTCCGCGGGGAAGTAAAAAATTTGGTCATTCGTTAAAAGGCTGAGGAACAGCACTAGTTTGATTCCTGTCCTTATAAGGAACGACTAAACATTTATGAATCCGGTTGAAAAGGCAAAACATTTGGTTGAAATGTTTGCAAGTAATTCTCACTTGCCGAAGAGCGTTCAACCACTGCCCGAACTTGAAAGAGTATCAATAACTATGCTTAATATATTCTTTCGAGCCCGTGCTGTAAAAAGGGCCCTTGCGAATCTCAATGTTTAAAACTTTTCTGGGCCGGATGGCATACCAGCAGTCCTGAAGCAGTGCTTTTTGACGCCAGCGCGTCCATTAGCTCACCTTTTCAGTGCGTCATATCACGCCGGTATTTTACTATCTATATTTTACTATCTTGCTGGAAGGTTGCTAATGTAAAGCCAATCCCTAAAAAGGACGAGCCTAGTAAACCTGAAAACTACCAATAACAGTTTGTTCCGCAATTTCCAATGTTATGGAGAGTATGATTAATCACCACCTTGTGAGATATTTGGAGACCAACGATTTGCTAAGCGATCGTCAGTACGGTTTCCGAAAGGGCTGTTCTACTGTTGACCTCATTTCGAAACTTAATGCTTTTGGTGTCAATAGTCACTTCTCTTGATTTATATCGAACTTTCTCAAAGATCGCTCTATAAGAGTGGTTATAGATAGCGTCTCATCTGACGAGTTTAGGATAAACTTAGGGGTACCGCAAGGCTATATTCTTTCTCCTACTCTCTTTCTAATATTTTTTAACGACTTTCTTCTTCTCACTTCTAATTCTGTCTACTCTTTTGCGGATGACAGCAACATTTGTCACTCATATTCTTTGATCGTAGGTTGAGCCTTTTGGAGATTGGGGTGAAAAGGCGTAATATGAACGACTCACTTACGAACGACCTGGCGAAAATCTCTGAGTAGAGTCGTGGAATCAGGGTCGACCCAATTATTTTTTAAAACACAGACGTGGTGGTGTGTTGTTATCTGTGACCATGGGTAATGTATATATAGGGAAATCAGATGCTCTTGATGTTCTGGGCATGAGAATTCACAATGACGTTTGTTGGAATGATCATATATTTCAAGTGTCGGATAAAGCATTCAAGTGTCTCGGTTTTTTTGATCTACTTAATATTTACAAGACCTATTCCCATATTCCCAAAACGGAATACAACTTTCATGCATGGAGCCTCATTAATGACGGTAGGGTAGCCAACTCTATCGACTCATTAGAGCACCGTCGCAATGTGGCTTGTGTTTCATTGTTCTATCGGTACTATAATGGAATGTGTTTTGGCGAAATTAAGGAATTAATTCCAAAAAATCATACAGACTTTATAGTATAACTCCAGGGTCACCCATATTTATGAATTCATTAGATTGTGTTTGAATTTTTATTTTTTTTTAATCCTCAAAAGATAACGAAAGTTTTCCATTTCAACTCCTCACCAAACTCTTTCTTTCTACTCTAATGCAATTACAACATTGTTTGCAAATGTAAAATAATAAAAACATTTTCCATTTCTTTTGCTTTCTTTTTCTTTTTTAATCATTTTTTTCTAACTTTTCCGAGTTTTACTTCATCAAAGAAACATAATCTTATAGGAGGATTTTTTCTAACGAAATACATGTTCACATATATAGGGTGGACAAATTTGAGGTTAGGAAGTAAATTGGCTTAAAAACACTTTTTTTGTTTTGACAAGTCCAGTTTTAGTCATACCAATATAAAGTAGAAATATGGGAATTAATAATGGAATAAGATGTCGGGCAAATGCTCACCTCTAGCACGTCGGCACATGACCGCCCCTTTCACAAAATTTTGAACCAACAACGATTCGCTTTTGCAACGGCGCTTCGCTTATCTCTTCAATGCAGCGCTGAATTTCATTTTTTAGAATGTCAGTTGTTTGTGGTTTGTTCACGTAAACCCGGTCCTTCAAATGGCCACAGAGAAAATAATCCAGCGGCGTTCAATCGCAAAACGAGGCGGCCAATTCACATCTCCAAATCGAGAAATTACGTGACCGAGAATTTTCTCATTCATAACTGAGTAGTCTGGCTGACGGTGCGGCTTATGGCGCTTTCCTGTTGAAACCAAAGGTCACTGATGCCAACATTAGAAAATTTTGGCCACAAAAAATTAGTTGCCATGGTTTGGTAGTGCAGAGAATTCACGGTGATGGCGTGCTCATTTTCGAAAAAATACGGGCCGATGATGCCGTCTAACCACGAACCGTACCATGCTGTCCTTTCTTTGGATGAAATGATTTTTCGAGGACTGTTTGTGGATTTTGTGAGCCCCATATGCGAACATTTTGTTTGTTGACATAACCGCCGCATTGAAAATGGGTCTCATCATTAAAAATGATTGAAAAATGCGGTGTTTCAGCCAATTCACAAATGTTCAATGCAAATAATGGTCGGCTGGCTTCAACTCTTGAACTAGTTTAACTTTATAAGCGTGAAGAGGAAGATCTGTATGCAAATTGTCACGCAAAGTTCCTCTGGTGATGCATAAGTGCTGCACTAATAGCTGCTTGCGTCACTACGACCACTACGAGCGTATTGTTTTGATCTATTGTCAGCAACAGACCGTGAGCCACGAATTTAGCGATTAAATTACGTACAGGAGGGGCCTGATTACGAGGAAAAACTACTCGAATTCTACAAAGTGTTACGGTAAAATGGTCACCATTTTTTTTTAGCAAATTTTCACAATTGATATTCTTTGTTCAAGAGAATAGCGTTCCATAGTTAAAATTTCCCAATTTTTTACTAAACAAGTGTCAGGTTGAAAGTTCAATTCTTGACATATCATCATTTGACAGCCAATTTATTTTTTTACCTCAAATTTGCCCACCCTGTACATACATGGGTGCATACATAAATATATACTCATACTCTTGAACTTGTTCGCAACTATACATAAGAGTACTTACATTAACTTTGTATATCTGTGAGTGTGTGTGTTTACAATGTTTGTATCTGTATTAGTCAAAGGAAGAAACTAAAGATTTGCACAGGAATTAAATTAACAAAAACACCCAAAAGATATTTTTACGTTGAAAAAAGTTTTGTATTCGAGATGTGTGTGCGAGTATGTGCAAATATATACTTCGAGAGAAAGAGAGTTAAATGCGAATTTGTAAATGATTTCATTTAAAGTTTGTAGTTAAAATATTGGCAGGAGGAAAAAGTAAAATTGGTTGTACAACCATTTTTGATTCTTCAACAAATTTTAAATTCTTTTTCCTCTAACTCAAAGCTGTACAAAATTTATATATTGTAGTAAAATTGTCACACAGTACTTGTTTGTAGCTGATTGTCCAATGAATCACACACTCTATAAAACAATCTTCTCGTGAAAGTTTTCTTGTCAATTATGATATAAATAAGTTCGAATCAAATATCCATATCGCCATATGAAGTCCATAAAGCCCTAAGTTGCTAAAAATTTAAAATGGACTTTTTGATTGATTATGATGCACAAATTACATATTTTAACACTTGGCAATTAGAAACAGCTTTTTTTAACAACAAAATTATTAAACAAAAATGTAACTTGGGCCTCTTTTTGTTTGTTTTTATAAGCTTTATTATTGATTGACTGATTTATTTGAGAAGTTATACAATTTTTTGTATAGGCGCTGTTATCGAATACAAATTTTTGTTTTTAAAATTTTCAAAATATGTACTTCCACTTATAAGCCAATAAGTTCGCTGAATATAAACCTATTTTATGTTTCTTAGCGGATTTGTAAAGAAGAGAAATAGACATTTTAAATTATATAATTTATTTCTACAACTGACATTATTTTAAAATTTTTCGCTTTGTTTTTTTTAATGATTTATGCAAGAGAATGGACAACCGTGATGGAATATGCATCAACACCAGTAGAACTGAACATGTTTGTTCTTTGTGTTGTGCATATTAATTTTTCCGAACATCAGCTATTTAACTCACATTTCCTAGAAATTGTATATTGAAATTATCAATCTCTATATCCAATGAGTTAGTCGAAATTCTGTCATCACGTATTTTCAATGTCATTCTCTTTTTATCTTATTTAAGTCTAATCAAAAAGTCCATATGATGATACAAAGATGGCGTTACTAGAATTATGCGCATATGATTTTTATTTTGTACTAAAGTTCCAGCGATGCGTGATAAATTTGACAGCAATCTAACTATTGATTTGTGTGAAGCAACTTTTGTTATTGAAAAATATAGAAAAAAGTGAATTTCGAGCTTTGATAAACCATTGGCGTTTGACGAAAAAAAAACATTGTAAACCAAAAAATGGCTTCATAAACATTATCCAAACTCTGCTTCATCGAGGCAATTGGTAGAGATGTGGTTGTACCTGATCAAATGATGCAGAGTGCAGTGGAAGCAAATTGAACAGCAACTGCAGCGTTGCCAAGCAAGAAACTGCTTTCTTACCAAATATTTTCTAAAATTCTACCAAAACGGTTCGCAGCCTACTAAAAATTCAAGTAAGAAATTAAAAATCAATTTTGCAATTAAAATCGAAAATCTTTCATTTACCCAATCTTTACACATGAAAATACTTTCTTGAAAGTCGAAATATATCCATATACTACGTATTTTATCCTAAAGTTGTGTTGAGAGACAAATACTTTTCTTAGGAACATAGGATTCTTCGTGCAGACCCATAAGTGCAACAATTTAGATGGAGGCTGCGAGTAAAGCTAGTAATTCTAGTTGGTAAGTAAAGAAATATCTTTTTCAGAGTCAGCATCCGCCATGAACCTAATCTTCTTGGCCAGATTTTTCGGCATAAAGCTACATCGATTATGCTCAACATTTCCGAAAACACAGTGATAGTAAGATCACAGTGCCGAAAAGAAACGAAAGTAAGTTTTTTATACAGTATTTTAGTATGACGAAAAACAAAATGTTTGGCGATAAAACTTATAATCGCGACATAAAAACTCAATGCCAACGATAGAGCATGGATGTAGGCAGTTTCGTTTCGATTTAGTAATGCATATCGGCGGATGAGGTTGGCATTTTAGTTTTTATTAATACAACTAAGGATTTGGGATCCGATGTACATATATATGAGTGAGAAAAAAGGTCACAGATTTATCAGACTTATAAATATTTTTTTAGAACAGTGTTACATTAGATGAAATTGTTATCTTATCAAATTAAAGTTAAAAAATCTACCAAAAAATTACGAACAAATAGTAGTTTGGAACAAATCAATCAAACTACCAAGTTGTTTTTAAACAAAGAAAAACTACCAACTTTGGTCCGATCGGACCAAAACGGCAACGCTGAACAACAGCATATATTGCATATTCCTTCACGGTTGTCAATTCTCTAGTATAAGTCATTCCAAAATACAATTTGTTTTTATTTGATAGCGAAAAATATGAAAACAATGTCAGTTGTAAAAATGTATAAATCAATGAGAACTCGAACTGGGATATTCAGTTTGAACAAAAAACTATAATTTTTTTCCTAAACATTCTTAAACATGAACAAATATGTAACTTACGCCATTTTTGATTTTAGAATACCTAAATCTAAAAGGCGTAGGTTTTATATCTCTATAAGTATTACAAAAATCGGAAATTTTTCTTCAAATAAAATATATTTAATAGAATTAACCTGAAAACATTCTAAAAATTTTCGGCTTATTTTCAATTTTAGAAAAATTTTTGAAATGTAACTTAGGGCCTTTTGGATTTTATATAACGATATACACACTACTACCTTTAATCTTCTACCACGCCCTATTTTCTTAGTACCAGCACAAAGTAATGCATGAAAAGGGGCCATCCCCTAAATGCTGGCCTCAAATGATATAACGGATTAACGACGATTCGAATCCTCAAAGACCGAAAATTAAAAAAAAATTCTAAACAATAACTTGGCTACACAAAACTATACTACTCAGACATAGTTTATGTGTGCCGCCGATGCTTCGTATTGTCCTAAAATACTTCTCGTTTAGTACTTTTTGATGTAACATAAGGCTCTCACAGCTGTGTTGTTTCATTGAGCGTAATAAAAATAAGAAGTGTAATAAGTTTATATTAATATTTTAATGGGAATTGGCAGGATTTTTAAATTGATTTTAAAGAAAGCGCTTTTTCGGATAAGAAAACGAGATAATAAAAATTATTTTTTATTTTGAGTACATTCATGATAATTATTGCTCCTAATAGCTGGCAACAAATTATTTGTTTATTTATTCTTCAATGCTAGCTTTCAAGACTTGCAAAGACTTGATTTGTTGTGGCAAACGCAAGGCTTTAAAGCAGGGTTGGCAACCCACTTTGTAAACCCACCCGGATTTTATTTTTACAACAAAAAAGTATAATTTACGTATTGGGAGTACAAATTAATTTAACTTTTATTTTTAGCTCAAAAATGATAGTGAAGTAACAAATTAATCAAAATAAAAATTTTCAAATTGCTGTTACTTTCCCACCAATTTCCGAGTCACATTTCAGAAAAACTTATCATCTTATGAATCGATACAATTTTTAAGCCGATTTTACATTTCTTGAAAAGAAGTGAAATGGTAAAAGAAAATGTATCCGTGAAACAGTCAATAGTCAGAGAAATCAATGTGCGTACAAAACGATGGGTGCGGCATTTGGGCTATTCTGACAATCGTTTACCAAATTTTGCGATAGAGGCCGAGCGTTGTCATGCACAAGAATAATACAACTACGTCTTTGTATTCCGGTCGTTTTTCTCATAATGCAGTAACTGCAGTCTGCTTTAGCAGCCTAGAGAACTAAACACAGCCTTTATCCGACTAAGAGTGTAAAATTGCTTTATAAATACTAAAAGAACGTAATTTTACTAACAAATCACAAATATTGTCGAATTGAAAGAAATTAGGAAGCAGTTGTAAAATCCATTAAAACCCAAAAAAAAAACATCAGGAAAACCCAATAAAACTCGGTGGGCTGAGTTTAAAAAAAACCCTGGTTTTTGCCAGCCCTGTTTTAAAGAGAAAGAGATCTGATGCTTTTGAATCTGGCAATTTGGACGACCAATTCAGATCGCCAGAACGGGAGATAACTTAACTTGTAAATTGGTGTCTTAAAATCTCCCTCGTTGTCCGAGCTGTGTGAGCGGTTGCTCCGTACTGTTAAAACAAACAAACCTGCAGCAAAACAAGACTCGTTTAACACTCACCATATTCGGGGTTACGGTGGTGACTTCGGTGTCTTCAAAAATATAAGAGCCAATAACTTTTTCACTGCAAATGACGCATTCAACAATCACTCTTCATATATATTTTATGTGGTTTCTCTAAGGTACTGAAATGCCAATTTTTTTTTGCTAACAAATTGTTACGATTTAATCTTTTTAAAACGTTTGAGTTCTTTTTAATTGCGTCAAAATCAAATAAATACCACGTTGTAGATGTTTTACAGTTTTTATTTCCTAAACTTTACAGTATCCAATTATAACTATGTATACAGTTCCAACTTATTTATCTTGCACTAAATATTCGTTCATACAACACTTTTTTTGCGCCTAAACACGACGATAAGGTGCCATATTTTATATACAATTTAAATTACTTCCCAATGCTCTTGTTCTTCATACAACATTCGAATTATTCCCGTTAATTTCAGATGTAACACACAAAGATGGTCAAGTTGGCAATGCTGCCATATACACAGATAAATACGACATTGCCAGGGTCACACATTAACAGCCTTGACACAACCTAACAGACCAATATACACCACAATACAGTTTTTTTGTAGATATTGTTTATTTTCGTAACAGTAACCACATATGGGCTTAGCCGCTCATTTTTCTTGCACCATGTTTAACAGCCTTGTCCGACGCACAATGGCTTATTTTTCCAAAAACCGTGCAAAACTACAAAATTTGATAATACAATTTTGAGAAATGATTGAATACATATTATAAAAATCTTTATTCATTTAGCTGCTCTCGCCCAAATTTGTAATGAAATTGCGCATTTAGAGCCATAATGTAAGAGCGTTAAATAAATAAATGATTATTCATAAGCATATTAAGCTAAATTGGAACACAAATAAATTTTTGCACACTCTTCCTAAATTTAAAATAAAAAATTTATACAAAAACAAATTTGTTTTCCAATTATTATTCCAGGTGTCGGAATTATGAAACATAGTTTCTCCCCCACCTAACACTGCATTATATTTTCGCATGTATTCCAAACAACAATTTCTTTTTCTACCTGCTTTTTAATGCAACATTTTTAAGATATATGCAAACATGTAACAAAAACAACAACAACAAAAACGTTTGAATTATATTCAATATTCTGAGTAAGTTCAAACACACTTTTTCTTAAAGTAGGAATAAAGTTTTACTTAAACTAAAAAAGAAAAACAAAATAAAAACTTCGAGGTTAAAAGTTAAATTTTCTGCTTATTTTCATGAAAATAAAAAAATTTATGTACAAGATTAAAAGTTAATATGATAAAGGTAAACAATTTAATTAACAAAAAGTATGTGAAATAATTTAATGTAATAAATATGATGTAATATTATAACCTATTATAACAAATAAAAGTTAAAAAAAAAATGTTTTAAAAAATAATTTTTTTGTTTAGTGAAGTTTTCAATACTTCACCAGAACTTCTGATTTGAGTTAGTTTGATAACAAATAAGAAAACTACATTTAGTCGAACCCACCTTTTTATATTTCACTCTACTTAACTTATTAACTCTCCCCAAGTACAAGGAGAAATTTTATACATTTTCCGAGAAACCGCTATATAATATAATGCAAACTAATCATCCCCTCATTAAGTCTAGATTTAACGCATATATTATAACATTGTTCACAGACTTATATGATTTACTATCCATTATGTGTAGTACAAAATTAAATGGAATTCTGAGCGCTAGTTTAGAGGTTGCAGTCGTTTTAAGTTAGGTTAGGTTACATGGGTCGTACGCGGCTAGCGAGGACAGCCGTAGGGCCTATGTCACATTGTGGTAACTTCAAGAAAAAGAGAGATTGACTCAAGCCGTCTCTAAACTAGAATGTGTAAATAACTTGATCCTCCCGATACCCAACCGGTAGCTCTGACATAATTGATCAGATTCGTCAGTGACATATCCTGAGACAATGCAGATTATGGAAGAGACATTCACTTAGTCTAAGCTCCTCTAGGGACAGTCAAAAAGAGGGTGTTGTACCAATTCCTCTTCCTCTTCAACCTAATATCTCCTACAGCAGGCATAACAAGGGTAACCTCCTATACACTCAGACCTACGTCTAATCATATAATGCGCAGTAATTATGTCTTATCCAATCCCTCCTAAGTCAAGAGTTCTGATGCTTTCCATTGACAGATGAACCCCTAGTCTCGTATTCATCAGCTGGAACTCCTTCGTGCCCCAGCAACAATATCAGTACAATGAGGTGTCGCCCAGGTTGGGCCAGTGAGAGAATGTAGCTGAGGAGCTATTTTGACCTAACTACATTGGAGCTAAGAGCATCCATCGACGTATGACTATGAAAATAGATATCAATATCCGAAGGTTCGAGTACTAGTTTCCGAATACACACCTAGCATCCGTATCAATGGCATAAGTATTGGTCTGGAAGACAGGGCAGTCATCGAGCAGTCTGATGGAGACTGAGAGGTCAATTTTATCAGAGTAAAAACCAGATCCCACCGCCGCCTCTGTCTTAGATTCATCGGTATAAATCACGCTGTTTCGAGTAGCAGATCCCGCAGCCCAATCGTAAGTCGTTTTAGTAACCTTCCAAGGCAATAGATAAAACATAATTTCCTGATTTGATTAAGGGCTGATTTTGTGATGTTGAAAATAAAGTTTAAGTCAAACAGTGCATCTACAAGCATGACTAGTATGCTCAATTTAAAGACATTTGTACAAGCTCAGATCTCCCAAAATCGGTAGTAGCGCCTACATAATTTTACAGCAAAATTTTTACGTGAATAAGTTGCTTTGGAAGTTGATACCGATTTTGCTAACTCCGAATCAGAAACAGAAACGCCTTAATGGTGCAAAGCATTGTTGGGAGCTTTTCAAGCGAAATAAGTAATAAGCAAAAAGTTGTATAGAGGTAAACGGCGATTATGTTGAGAGAGAATTAACCAAAATTTCTTGAGTTTTCTTGGTTAGCCTAGCATATTTTTCAACCGTACCCGTTGTTGGAATTTGATTTCAATAGGGTCTGGGTAATATTTTTTCATTCATAGAATCTAAGGAACTAAATTTTTACAAAAAAAAAAAACTAAAACTAAAAAATTTAATTGCAGTGTATAATATACTCTATAAAGTCGGTGTAAGTCGCCTTTACTTTTCTTAACCCCTTATTATACATACATTTTACAAAACCCTAATAAACCCTTAATTTTCTTCATTCTATTTTCGGTTTTTGCACACAAATAACTATTAGATTAACTTGTCTGAACTTTTCCATAAATATTTCCACCTCTAGGATAGATACACACTTACAAACGCATTTACAAATTATAACGTTTTACAGATGTTGCAATACGAACCATCAGCGGCAAACCAATTCATTTCTGGTTGGTTGACTTTCTACAACTTGTTACCGAGCCCTACCTCCAAAAGAGATGTGCATTTAAAGTTTTCTGTTTTTTTTTTTCTACAGCGACGTTAAAGAATTGGTTTCTCAACCATATTTTTTTTATAAATTCATCTTTAGTTATATATATATTTTACTTCATCAAGTGGAATAAAAAAAAAAATGAAACTCAACGTAGAAATAAAAAAATGTATACTTCAAGGATTGTAAACATGCAACTGAGCGTAAAATCAAGTTCACTATGGTTGAAACTATTGAAATAAAAAAAATACTCGTATTATATGCCATGATATTATAAGTATTTTTTTTTTGTCTCTTTTTTTCTGTTTATCATAAAATTGTATTTATATACGAGAGTCTATACAAAATCTTATTATTTTCTATGATGAAGGTGGAAGAGCGGCACTACACAATGACTACAATTTATACTGGCGGAGTCTGCTAAGCAAGCTCGCAATCAACTGAAGTTTTCTGATGACGTCAAGCACCGGCAAAGCAAGTCAGTCAACCAACCATGTTACCGCCGCTTGTTACCTCAAGATGAATTAATAAATTTTATTAAATTTATGACGACACAAAACAATTATTAGCCATTTAGATGACAGGAAGGGCATGCATTATAAGAAGCACTTTTATAAAATTTGATTAAAAAATAAAATTTTGACACGAAGAAAATAAGTAATTGATTTGTTAAAATTAAAATTGAGGTTTATTTACGGCAATTAAATTGCTTCAGCTGGATAAGAAAATTTCTAAATAGATTGCTACCAACTATAGTCAGCGGAAAAGTGCTGTATCCAAAAATTGTATTTTAAGTACATATTAGAAAATCTACAAAATTGATAAAAAAAAAAATTCTCTAAACTCCCAATGGAAGTCACTCAATTGACGACAATATTTTCGCACTCTCATAAGTATATCTATATAACAATTTCAATTTAAATTAAACCTTTTTCAAATTGAAGCAAACCTTTTCCAAAATAAACGAAGCTTTATTCAAAATAAATGAAGCCTTTTTAAAAATAAACCGATCTTTATTGAAAATAAATAAAAATTTATTCAATTACATATATATAAATAATACTTATTGAAATTAATGCAGAGCTTGTTCATTCGCCGCTTTACGACTTTGGATGACCATATCCATAATACAGTTCGCACAATCATTTTGATTAATTTGTGCGATGCTTTTCTCAATTACACTTAAGCCGAACGTTGTCGTAGACGTAATGTAACGTAGCGTACTGTTTTTACAGTACGTCTATGCGATTATAAAACATTTAAAAACGTGTCATATGTTTTTGGGAAATATGTGTATATAAATTATTAAAAATAGAAAAGAAACAGCTGTTTAAATCACAGTGATGGGTATTATAAATGTTCGAATTGTGTACGCTTCGAAAAAAGTGTTTAAATATATTTTTTTTTTATCCAAGTGTATAAAAATAATATAGTTATATATGTACATACATATTTACAAACATAAAATACATCAAATTATATATCAAATTATTGCCAAAAAAGCTTATATGGTGTATAAAATTATTTATCAAATAACTGCAATTTAATCTTATAAAAAATTTTTCCTTCTCCCTGGATAGAGATGGGATTTTAGGTAAATACCGGATAAGTTACTTTTTTGGGAATTTATTTGGGTATTTTTAAAAGCATTCGAAATGCTGCTACTGGCAACTTCTCTTTGTCAATCAGCTAAAACATCATTTCAATACATTTGGCTGCTCGTTCTCTTGATACCAGTAGTCAAGAGCATGACTTAACATCGATCCGATTATATAAATCCGATGCAGTTTATTTATGATATGGGTAACAATTTTAATATAAATCTAATGGTGGACCCAGAAAACTATAAAGCTGGATAGGATTTGTGGAGTACAAATTTTGATTGCTCCATTCTCTTCAGCAGCCGTTTAATCAACTCAAAAAAAAAAAACGAAACAAATTAATTACACATAATGCGAGAAAACTATGTTTTATACGACATAATTGGAATCTCTGCAATAAACACATAAGACAAGAAGACACCTTCTAAAAATTTTACCGGCTGAGGATGAAATCATCAATACCGCTAATTCATTTGAAGAAGCACCTCCCACGTCGCCTAGTACAATAACAGTGACAGTGATTTCGATTAATGTAATGCAATATTGTAAAAAAATTGTCTATATAATTAGTCATTATTTGAAGCTGTTATTTTGCTACTGTTCTGCAAGATTTATTTTAAAATGCACTTAATTTTGCTGCGCAATGTGTTGTTCACTAAATTTTCTACAACATATTTTATGCCCACTTTTTAGGTAAATACCTGGGTTTTTATCCAATTTTACCCAATTTACCCATTTTGCCGGGTATTTACCAATTGGGTATTTACCCTTTTGTCATCTTTATCCATGGACCAATGTAACAAAATTTTTCGACATCACTAATTTTTGTTTATCAAAATTTCAAGAGACTACTACGTTAAATGTTGAAATCTCGGAAACTAGTTGCTGCTGATCTAATATTCTTTTTAATTTGATCTAGGGAATTACATCCATACATAATTCCTTATCTAACATTAGCATGAAAATGTTTGCTTGCCATCTAAGAATGTCTATTAAAGCTAATGTTTTGTTTATTCCCTTTCTACATTATAATATACGAAGGTGCTATTTTGTATTAAAAAATAGTAATATTTTTTAAATCGGATCTCATAACGGGGTGCCGTGACCCATAGATCGGTAGGCGTTAAGTCAGTCTCCGACACCTGACCAAAGTGGAGGACATGTCTACATAACAATGCTTCAAATTGGTACTCACTGGTGATTTTAAGTATATTTTCGATTTAAAAAAGGTTTATTAGACATAATTTGTCTGAAAATTTGTTTTATATGCTCGTTATAAATTCAAAAGAATTTTTATGAATATGGGGGTTAAACATTAATGCAAATTATAGAAAAATCTTTCACATTTAAAGCAATTCAGTTTAAATTTTTAGCAAACAATTTAGGCATTTTTTTTCTTACCATATTGTTTTCAAAACGATTGCAGCAATAATTCTTTCTTTTCGTATTTTTTTTTTCTGATTTCTTTTCAAACTGTGACATGCCTATTATGGCCATATGCCTGTGCATTCTATTCATTCCTGTGTTCATTTCATTTAGTCTTTTGTTCAGAAAAAAATATATTTTTATCTCGTATATCTTCTATTCGGTTTGGTAACATACAGTAACATTATTTTAGTTACTAATGCCATACTGTATGCGGGTACAGTGGGCACAATGTGCAAATTATTATACCATTCTTTTCAATAACCTTTTAAGAATAATTACTTTGATTTGTTAAAGGAAAAATCTATTGCAATGATATTCGTTTGAGTATATTATGTTCATATAATTTGCATATTCGTACCACTGTTCAATAACTATTAGACATTAAACTTTTACTATTTTTAATGCTACGAAAATATTTTTAAGCATCAAGAAGACAATGAAAAAATGTGTTAGAAAACCAACAGCCGTTGGTGATTTCTCATAGTAAAACAGGCGTTCTGCTCATTCTTTTCTTTTCCATTATGTTTTTCTTTTTTTTTTTACTTTTTTGCAATAATAATTCTTTTTGAAAAGAATGCGTAGAAAAACTTTCGCTGTCATAAGTTTTTTTTTTTTTTTTTTTCAACCAGAATTGTCTTTTATTTTAGATACTTTTTTTGCAGTTCTCTCTACTGATACCGAAGCAGATTAAAAAATTTATGTATTTTATGCTTGAGACAATGACCGAACCTTAAAAGCGATTATGATATACAATAAAAAGTAAAGTAAAGAAAAAGAAGGAATTTGATTATAAATTCTGCTAAGGAATTTTATTGAAAATGGGTTTAAAATTTAAGAGGATTTGGAGTATTAAAATGTGTTTTTATTTTACTTACAGAAGAAATTCGCATATTTTAGCAAAAATTTTTATTAAGGTCAACGAATAGGAATTTTTTTGAATTTATATATTAAATATTGACAAATGATATCGGAGGTACTACTATTTTGCATACTTAAGACCATTTTATTAAAAATATTTAAATAGAATTTATTTTATTAAATAAATACTTTTAAATTAAATTTTTAAGAAGATTTAAAACTTTATAGAGAACAAAGCAATAAGCAGAGGTAAAGGACTTACAAACAATATAAGACATAAAATAAAAAATATTAAAAACATTTGTTATACAGTGGGTCACAAAGTTCTTGGTACTCCCTAAGCATTATTTGAATACCTATAAAAATACAATATGTATGACATATTTAGACGAAATAAACAAAATAACTTAACATTTATATTCTTCACTCTTTTCAAAAACAAAATAAAACAACAAAAAATTCAATAATATTAAAAGAAATGTATAAAAAAAATTTAAATAACTAATAAGACTCACTATACAACGATTGGAAAACAATTTTCTAACCTTGGATAACCACTATATTTTTATTTTTGCGCTATGGTCGCTTAACTTCAAAAATCATCATCATTTCAGATTCTATAGATAAGTTTTTTTTTAGATTTTTTTTTTTCTAAAATGTGAGATTTTTGAAGATACTGCTTCATACATCTTATGATAACTTTGAAACGACTCATTCGATTTCGTTAAGCCATGTGCTTAAAAATTCCAAATCATACCAGCTTTAAGTCATTCTAATATCAATTTTTAATATAACCCGTTTTTTGAAGTTATTGATAATAAAAATCATATTTTTTTTAATATATTTTTGATTTCTAAAAATTCATAAAAAATATAAAGTACTTGTTACTTAGTTTTAAAAATAGAATATTTTTGTTGAAATTGTGTCGTAAAGCGATATAGTATTTTTTTTTTTTTTTTAATTCATAAAAATCACCATACGCTTAGTGGAATTTTCTACAATTACAGCAGAAAATGAGATGTGTTTGTAAGTGGATTTCAAAACACAAATAAAGTGAAAACATGGCCTTTCTGTATTACTTGTAATCAATATCTTCTAATTTAAAATCTTTAAACAATTCAGATGCTTACACATTTAACAATTTAAGCGACAAATGTTGTTATTTATCATTTTCATTTCTACTCAAAAATTTCCAAATAAACAAAGTTTAACGTATAAGTGTACAATACATTTGTGCCCTTTTAAAAAGTACTTAAAACATAAAAAAGCTATTATTGCTCTTAAAAAACAATAAGAGAAAGATACTTATAAAAGAAAAAATAAAAACATATAACATTTATGGAGAAGCTGACATAATTTTCTTTAAAAATTTTTAATAGTCAATAGCTCTCACCTGTACTGGCGGTTTTTCCTAAAAGACCTGCGTCGTTAAGTGTCGCATGTAGATTAAGAAAATTTTGTAATAAAATATAAATAAAAGAAAGTAAATATTAAATATTGACATTGTTATTGCAATAATTTTAGAATAAAAATGAAATAATTTATTTTTAAGTTTTTAAAATTAAAAATGTAACCAAGATTACATGAGATTATGGAAAAACGATCAAAAAGAATTTAAAACAAATCAGACTTCTGTTTCTGGTTCTGATTATTTTTAAATCACCATTATAATGAACATTTTTCCACTCGAAATATTTTGCCATATCCAAAAAGTGCAATTCTGAATAACTTTTCCCTTAATTCAATAATTCAATGAGGAGTAATATTGTTGCAAACAAAAAAAGTCAAATTCAAACCTTGATCGTGAATATTTTTGCTCTGAAATAATTTAATTATTCCACTGATTTGTTCCTTATGCCTAGATACATATGGCGTTGACGAAATTAAATGGTAATTACTCGTATATTAAAAAAAAAAAATCGAATCAACAGAAGAGCTATGTACGATAGAGTTGGGTTCTTTAGCTCTTTAAATAAGCTAATTCGTTCACTTACAACACAAAACATGTGTGCTAAATATATACACACGCACACATACATAACTAAAATAACAAACTTGCTCATTAGAAGAGCTAAAGAACCCAACTCTAATGTACGAGGATGCTAACTCTCGTTTCTTCACAACTAGAACATCAGTCAATCATTCCATATCAACGCCTGAGTAAAGCAACGATGCCCTTTTCTGACTCAACTAGTCATCATTCATCTGAATGATGTCATAACCGAAGTCTGTTCAGAGAGAAAATGAATTACATGGAGTATCTTATGCCAACTTGAAGATTTAGACTACGATTACTTTAATCTACTCTCAATCTCTAATATGTAGTTCAAATTAAAGCACTAGAAAGTTGGTCTTGTTCTGTGCATTGATTACAAGAATAACGGAGACAGTTTAACTAACAAGCACGAGGTATTCAACTCAATACCAACAGAGAAACTGTGCTGTCTAAAGCATTGACAGGAAAAGTACCTCAGAAAAAAGTTCGAGTCATCACAGCAATGTGCAAAGATGCTGGACTCTCGAGTTTTTCATAACGGTAGCATCAGCCACCAGTGTTGCCACCTTGTGTGTAATTACACATATTTTGTGTAATTTTTGATTGTTTGTGTAGCCCGTGTGTAATTAATTTCATGTGTAACTAGAGTTTTGCGTTTTGCTCTACCGTTTTTATTATGTGTATGGTTTATGTATATGTATGTGTATGGTGGGCAATTAAAAACTAAAATTTAGAAATGCAATAAAACAAAACCCTATATATAAAGGGTGTTTTTTTTGCGGTTTGGTTTTCCATTGTAATTTTTTTGAGTTTAAAAAGGATTTCTGACATGTGACACTCCCAAAATTGTGAATAATGTTTGCAATTCCACAACGCTTGCAAACTATTAAATCTTAATATCAAACTTCGTGCTGTGGCAGAAATTTGTTTCGTAAATTACATTAATTTTGTGGTCGTTCCATCGACCCACCTAAAAGACTACTCAAGCTGTTGTGACCAAACTTCATGCCAGATTCACTTTTTTGGACATTAATTCATGAAAATTCACCAAAGATCGCGATATGCCAATAAATCGCCTTTGTCCACAATTGGGATTGTGTTAATTTTTTTGTCCAAAGTGGAAAAATTGCATAACATGTGGTTACAATAAGATGGTGCCACATGCCACATGGCGAGTTTATCGAGGAATTGATCTGACGTTTTGAAGCAGTGCATTGGCCGCCAAAACATCATGCGAATTGACCCCACTCTAATATTTTTGTTCTGGAAGAAAACATTACAGTTGCCATTAATGAGGTACCGGTGAATATGATGGAAAATGTAAGCCTAAATTGAAGTTCACAGATGTATCACCTTCGACGTAACAGTGGTCAACATTAACATGAAGCAATTTTTATAAAGTAAATGGCAGGCATTTAATTATCGCTCCAAATAAATATTTCATTCACTTGTACTTTTAATTTGACATTTTTTTCAATTTTTAAAACCCTAACGGTTCATAAAATTTTTAAAACCAGAATTTTATGTGTAATTTGTCCTTATATGTGTAATTTTGATGTATGTTGTGTGCAGGCCGTAAAGCTGTTGGTGGATTTTCATTACTTAGATGATTTATATATACCTATGCACAGCATCCTCAACATGCAGTCTATATTAGAAGACCTGAAAAGATTTGCGAGTAATGTTAGTCTTGCTTTGCTGAGAATCAGGGAATGTGGTATGAGACTATCAGAGAATTCAGCTGCTGAACGAGTTTGGCTACCATTAGGACGGACTAGTGTTTCGAATAGGAATACCCGGAATAAGTTGGTGGAAGGTGACATGGGTAGTATCCTATTCTTTACGGACGGGTCAAAGATGGATGGTGGAGTAGGTTACGGCATCCATTCTTTTGATCTTAATGTGCTGTTTAGAGGAGGATGTGGAGATAACAAAACATCTGCTTTTGGAATGTCCGGTGTAGGCGGTACTTAGATACAGGTTTTTCGGTGCACACTTTGTTGGTATTAGGGCTCTACTGGAGACTCCTGTAGGGCTGATTAGCAAATTTAAATTTAACTGGTCGGATAACTGGCCGGGCTGTCGGAGGAAGCTTATGACTATCACAATGGCCTTTATAGAGTCTAAGTGTGCCTACTTAACCTAGTGTTAGTCTTACTAAAATAAATTTCTAGAAAAAGCAAATCTATGACAATTTACAACGAAAACACAATAAACCACTGAAATATGTTGATAGCTTCCGCTATATATAGAGGTGGTAACGGCACAATAAATAGCGGCGCAGAAACACGCGTAAACAACGAGGTCAATGAAGAGAAAGCGATATTCGAATGGCTACAACCAGTAATATACCACAAATATACAGACAAACCAAGTTTAGAATATTCAAAGCATGTGTTAAGCAACCCTGAATTGAGTCTTGCTTGTTTTGGACATCGTTATGCAAAAGCGACATGTATTTACCGACAAGTGCTCCAGAAACATACGCATACTATTCCGGCCTAACAATATACCGATTCTTAAACAAATAAGAAATAGAAAAAATTTACCATCAAAATGAAACCGTACAACATAACGACAATGCCACTAGAGTGGATTTCTCAAGGCTCAAGATGCCGTGGTGGACCAAAACATTGTTTACTCCACGAACTAGGACAGAGAAATCTTATTTGGGAGCAAAACTAGCAGAATGGGTTTTCCTGGTTTTTTCGGACAAGGATTCTTATGATAGACTTATCTACTGGTTCCAACAGCGAACTAGAAGGCCTTGATTGGTTCAACACCGCTTCACCCATGTAATGGGGGTGGCGGCATTTTCGGCGAGAAAATTTTTCGCCAAAGGATCCCGCAATGAATCGGGAAGTCTGTCTTTCTACGCAGGGAGGTAGCAGAACCAGTATGTTATTAGGAAATTCAGGGTTGAATTCCCGGACCGGGATTGTTTATCTAATGGGGTATTACTTCGGAGTGAGTTGGATTTAAACTGGTATAACGATGGCTCAAAAATGAGTGACTGTGTCGTCGCTGGGAAGGCAGCATATCTGCTGAACAATTTAATGACCAGAAGGGGCACAACAGATCCTATGGGTCGCAGTAGCTTGCAATAGTGCCTGGTCAGTATGATAATAATAATAATATTTACTGGTTTTTGAGTTATCACACCTGCCAAGCGTTTAAACTGTTTTTGATTTTGTTTTTATTTAAAAAATAGTGAGCTTGTTTATGTCCGCAGTTTATCGAACTTCTGTTTGTTGTTCTTAGTGTTACTAAACCCTTGCATTTAAAAGGACGTGTAAATGTTTAAAAAAATTATTAATTATATACAGTTCTTATAAGCAATGACTTGTCCTCATTGTAAGATTATGTATGAGCATATCTGTGTGTATTAAAATGCAATATTTCAATTAAATCGTTTTATAATATTACAACAATTAAATTGAAGTCAAAGCAAAACTGTGGAAACATATCGTAAATATGTAATTCACCCTCATTGTCTTCTCATTTTTCAAACATATTCTGTGATAATATATTGTGTTGCATAGTATCGGGTATTTATTATATATGAGGGTGACAGAAAAATTGCACACACACACACACATAACATACAATGTTTTGTGGTCTGAAGTATTAAATTTATTGTATTTACAATATCCGGTCATCAACAGCCAATAATGTATGTGTGCTTGTACATTCTATGGTCAAAAGAATATAAGCCAATATGGTGGGAGAATCAAAAAAGTAATACATCGCCATATATGTATGTATATATGTACATAAGTGGAAGTGGGTGCGTTGCACAATTGTCTTCACTTAGCTTTTTCGTTTACACATTAAATCGGATTAAAAACTCAAAACACATACTTATTATTACAATATTATATAAAATGAATTATATACTCAAGTGTATGTATGTATATTTAATATATGTGTGTGTTTATATATTTAATTACATGAAGTTTTTACTTTTTCACACCATGCCACAGATCTTTTATTTGTTGTTTTTCAACAAGGATTAACTTTTTTATTGAAGCGTGTTAATTGACATGTGGTCGAAAAAATTTATTTAACAAGAGATCAATTATGCTATACAAATAATACTTTTTAAGTATGTTTATATATATGTGTGTAATACTATAAGTAATTGCTCAAAACAGTGTTGCCAGAACACGTTTTCAATCACCTCACACAGAGTACGTTACATCCATGTGTTATGGATCAAAATAACTCAACACCCAGGATAATGAGATGAAAGGGTTAAGTAACTTGGCAGAAGATGCAGAAAAAGCTGTATGTCACATCACAACTCTTTATAAGTTACAAACCACTCCGGAAGAATAATGGTGTCCAGCCAAAGCAATACCTCTTCCTGTTACTAAGCAAACAAGATCTAAGCAAATTTATAAATTACTCTGGTAGAGAACTTATGTAGACGAGTCTGCCTGACATGTAGAAAATAACCGATGCAATCAGTAATCTAAAGAAAGGCAAAGGCCCCAGATTGCAAAATATTTACCCCAAACTACTTAAGGCAGCACCAGCAGCTAGCGCCAATCTCCTGGTTAACACCATGCAGGAGTTCTGTCAATCAAACTAGCTATCTAATGAACTAAACGAATGAGTAATCATATGGAAAATATTCCAAAATGGATTGACATGATACAGTGTACAAATTGGGGTTAAATAATCCTCATCAACATCATTAATTAAGAATTCGCTCATATTATAAAGATCTCTCTGAGGCTTTTAATCCGATGGTACACAGTGAACAGCAAACGTTGTCCTCGACAGTGTATTTCAACGAGCATAAATCTCATTGCCAGGAGGTCTAACACGGAAACTTAACACAAGACTGTAAGACCTCGAGTACGCCCAACTTATTAGTCTCTTGACTTACAGACATTGCATACAGAGCGGGATTATTATCCCAATGAACGGTAGTTACACAGAAAGCTCTCCAGGCGTAGGAGACATTCAAATTCAGTCTCATATTCTTAGAGTTAGGATTATTGCGGGATATTAAATCCATTAGAGGGAAAAAATCTACTGTTAACATAATACCTGTGTCCTCCATTCTACCTAAGGTTTGTAATGTCTAGAATCGTGTGGATCCCGAAGAATTGCGATCTCCAAATCTAGAGGAAGTTTCATTCTTTGTCTATCTTAGCAACATCCTTACGGTGTCCGGAGGATCCGGTGATGATATCTAAAAAATATTGAACATGAGCAGCCGATCCAAACCCCATATGGCAATCTCAAGACTTCTATTCCAATACGAAAATAACATATTTTACTCGTAGCTTCGAACGCAGCAGATAGGGAAGTCAATTTCATACAGACAATTATCAACCGCTGTCTAGGCTGTCCAATTATTTTTTACGACAATTAACAAATTAAGTTCAAACTTAAAAGATAATAATGCGGAGGCAATGGTGATTTTTAGCTACTTTCTTTTTGGCAACACTATTCTTTGCAGCTCAGCTGTTTTCGGGTAACATGTTATTGTCAAACATCTTTAGATTGGTCTATAATTTAACCTCGAATCGACTTACACACGAACAACGCTTGCAGATTGTTGAATTTTGAAAGTGTATCGTTCTCTTCGGCTATTCGGAATCTTATGACTAAACTTCGCACCAAATTTACATTATTGGACATTAAACCACCAACACGCATACGTAGAGTGCGGACAAAGGAAAATATTGTAGCTGCATCCACCAGTGTTTTTGATGACTGCGAATTAACGGTTCGGCGTCGTTCGAAGCGATTGGACCTCTGATGGAAGGATTTTGTTGTAAAACCTTTTAAAATACAATTGGTGCAAGAATTGAAACCACACGACCTACCACAACGGCTAACTTTTGATAAATGGGCGCTAGCAAAGTTCGATGGAGATCCACTTTTTACAAAAAATTGTGCTCAGCAGTGAAGTTTAGTTCTAGTTGAATGGATACGTGAACAAGCAAAATTGCTGTATTTGATGTGAAGAACAGCCAGAAGCATTGCAAGAACTGCCAATGCATCCCGAAAATGCACTGTTTGGTGTGGATTATGGACCGGTAGCATCATTGGACCGTACTTTTTCAAAGACTACGAAGGCAGCAACGTTACTGTGCGAACGCTACCGTGCGATAATTACACATTCTTTTTTCCAAACATGGAAGAGCTGAACTTGGCTGACATGTGGTTTCAACAAGTCGGTGCGACATGCGACACAGCACGCGAAAAAATGGCCGAACTGAGAGGCGAATTCAGTGAACAGTTTATTTCGTGTTTGGGGCCCGTCAATTGGCCGCCTAGATCGCGCGATTAAATGACTTAGACTATTTTGCATTGGGCTCTGTTAAGGCGCATTTCCCTATTAAGCCCGCAACGGTTGACGTACTGGAAGCCAATATTGAAGAATTTATTCGTGAGATACCGGCAGATATGTTAGAGAGAGTATGTCAAAATTGAACCCAGCGTATGAATCATTTTTTTTTTTTTTTAGTCCAAAAGTTCTTAAAAAATCGTCCGATAGACTTGGTGCATCCTGTGAAATTCGAATGGCGCTATAACAAGGCATTCATGTGGAATGACATCTACATGGAGATCGAAGAGTTAGAAAACCAGCACATACTTGGGGAAGGGTAGTGAAGAAAGAAGTTGCTGCCTTTAGGACCAATTGGACAGAGATAAAAGTATTAGCTTAAAACAGACATAGGTGGAAAGGTCTTGTTATCGCTCTGTAATCAAGGAAATTAATGTATTTCCAGAACTACTCCCTTAGTCGATCTTCATTATTAAAAGTGGATATTGAAATTATGTTTAAGGATTTGAAGTTATTACTTTAACGTTTGAAATTTTTTAATAAGAAGTCTCTGCGAAAGCGTAATATTTTCCCACCATCAAATTATTGTAAAAAATCGTTACAAAAGCAATTCATTCATATAATTGACATCAGTGTCTGAATGTTGAATGTTTGCTTTTGCTCCTTATTAAGCTTATGAATTTAATATAGTTTTCAGTTTCAAAATGTAATCATTATACCAGAGTGGAGGAAGAAGGATAAATAGAAAGAAATAATTTAAAATGCAACTTACACAATAAGGCGGCTGTATTTGTCAACTGTGCACTGCCCGGATTAGTGGCAGCGTTTGTCAAGGAGGGTTGAGTCATGGCTGCTAAGGCAGCTAAATTTTGTACAGTCATTGGCGGTAAAAGACCAGCGGCTGCAGCAGCAGCTGTAGCAGCTGCAGTATCTGCTGTATTTGTTTGTGCACCCAAACCTAAAAGGGAAAAATAAAAGAAGAAAGCGAAAGAAAAAAAAAAATAGAAATTTAAACAAATTCTAAATAAAAAGCAATAAATCTTAATTCCCCTACCTTGCAACAGTTGCTGTTGCAAGCCAACGGCCTGTAATTGTTGCAACAACTGCAATGATGCTGGTGTTAAGGCATCAGCACCCAAAACAGGACTGGCCTGTTGAGGTGGATTGGGTAGCATAGGCGTCGAAACCGTTGTTGCTGTTTGACCCAATGGTATATTAATATTCGTCGCCAAATTCCACAGATTTGCTTGAATTTGTTGGATTTTCTTTTGTTCCTTTTCCTTCTGGGTATCGGCGAATTTCACTACCAACGGTGATGTGCAGCCCTCCATAATTTTGTTTTGATTTAAAGTCTAAAAAAAATAAAGTACAAAAAAAAACATGAATTTCAAATCGAGTGAGACAGACAGCATACAAAAAAAAAAAAAAAAATAAAATAAAATACAAAAATAAACGAGTCAGTTTAGATCAAGTTCGACTATATGATACCCTCTACAAAAATATACTTTTTTTTACCAAAAACACATATCAACTTTTAGTTTCAGTGCACAAAATTCAAATATGACCTAAGTTTTTGCCTAGAATCTTAAACTTTTAGGATAACGAATTGAACGTATATTTTATACATTATAGTCGGAGGCGTAGTGTTTTAGTGAAAGTGCTTGCCTATAAAACCATGATTCCAGATTCGAATCCTGGAGAGGGGAACAGAATCTAAAGAATGATATTATCAATTATGAGTTTCGTAGGAAAGTCAGGCAATGTCACCTATTGCGCAAAAAGGGTTAAAATAATGATTTGCAGACGTTCCACACCAAATATCATATACAAAAGTCATTTTTTCTATACTACAATTGATAGCAGTTTCACCACCACAATCGTAGGACTTGTTACAGTAGACTAATCACCTGATTAGCGGTAATGCGAATGTTGATTAATATACTGAAACAAAGCTAAGTAATTGGCACGCTTTATGGAAGACCTAAGATCTCAATATATGGTAATAAGAAAAAACAATGTTACTCTGTCATGTTCATTGACAGTTTTAAATCTTTGCTGATGATATCTCCTCATAATCAATGTTATCCCTTTCATCAGAATAGTAGTGATTGGCAAAAAGAAATAGTCTTTCCGCCAGATCTGTGTTATTTGGTGAAATTATGGAATAGGAACTTCTTCTAAGAGAGAAATTAGGCGTCTTGTATTGGCTAAATCAAGTTTAGATACTTCCTTCGTTTATTTCAATGGGTTGTTGTAATACTGACTATGCAGGAATAGCAGGGTAGAAGTGAGTTAAGGGTAAGCCGAATTTTAGACTTTTTCTTTACACCAGTAGCATATGACGATTTATCAACTATTGCTGATGAGTTACTTCACAGCTGAGATTAGTTTGGTAAAGAAAACATGAAAATGTTGAGCTGGAATGTTCTGTAAACCGAATCCAGTTATTTTGAAATTCAACGAAATTTAAAATTAATTCTGAAATCTGACATGATTTTGATACTTTTTATTAATTCCCTTAACTACTTCTAAAATTACTTCTTTGATCATTAAAATCTTAAAATAATCTTTACATTTAAGTTTTTACTTGACTTTGAAAATTACTCGATTACAATTTCACTCGTTTTCGGTTAACAGAACATACCCGAAAATGTTGTAATTAAATGGGCAGAGTTTCGTTAACTAAATACTATTATGTATTATGTAAAACTTTGCCTCTGTGAGGTAAAATGCTATATCTGGACACTAAAAGCCAATCACATGGATAAATTTAAAAGTTTTGAAATATAGACATAAAGTATGCTTCTTCTAATTTCTTGGACAGATTTTGTATTCAACAATGAAATACTTCGAAGTCTTCATTCCGAACGTCAACTTCTTCATGCCTCAAAGTCAATAAAGCTACATATTTTGGACATATTATTGGGGGCGTATATGTTAACATAGCACACTTGTGATTATATTCTAAGGCGGAAGATATATAATATTAGCCGAAACCAGATATAATGATTAAAAAATATTAGGTCGTGGACTGTTATACTTTCTATTAGTAAACTAGTCAGAGTAACACCTGACAGATATCAATTTGCACGTATAACATATAACATCGTGTAATTGTATTTCCTTAATATCCTGAAAGAGGTAAACATCACAGAGGAAGATGTCCGATATCAGGTTGCGCCTGAAAAACGCTCTTCTAATTTGAGCACAATGCTATATCACACATTCACTGTATTTGACGCAGCCAATTCTATATAGCTGTACTCTTAATCCAGTTTCCTGTCAAAATTGCGTACCATCCTTCATACGTTAAACTTTCTGAATTTAAGCTGGTCCATTGTCCCATTCTCGTCTGACCCTTTGCCGACTGTTCCGTTTGATCAAAGAGCTCTATGATCATTTCAAGCCCATTGTTTTCAGTCCATCCTTGTTGTTTCAAACGTTTTCGCGTTGTTCAAACGCGCGAACCAACAAATTCTTTTTCTCTAATTACGAAATCATTAACTAGTTCATTATCTATTATCCCGAAGTGTGACAGGTCACTAGACAAATATACTACACATCGTCACTTAAAATCCAAAAGGCCGTAAGCGATAAAAATTCAAATCAAATTTTTAATAATTAAATCATAATCAATCAAAAAGTCGATTTTAAGTTTTTTGTCGCTTACATCCATTTGGATTTTATTTTCTAAAATATGCATTTGGTGCTTGGAAAAGTTTGATAACAAATTGTCCGTATTTGGCTCTAAAATAAGTATAATACCTCTGGTAATATTAATTGCATCAGGCAACCCTGTAGCTTGTTTTTTAAAGGTGACACTGGTAGAGCGCATTCTAAAACTGGCATTATTTTGTAAAATGTTATCTACTTCTAAAAACAAATGATAATTCTAACCATTACCTTCATATTTGGGTTTTATATTATAAAAAAGTATGAATGCTTCGCAAGCTGCTTAAAAAATTTGTGAAGTTACGCAGACGGTGCTGTAACTAGAAAAACAGCTGCGAAACGATTGAACTTTTTCCATCTAATAATTTTGCTGTTAGAGATGCACCTCATTCTAGTCAATTGATCGTTCAAAAAGTCTGTAAAATAATGAAAAACGCTGGTAATGATCGGCACAAAGACAGCGTACGGTTTGCTAGGCAACTAGGTATTCATTATCAAGCAACCATTTGAAGAGTATGATGAATGGGTGCCACATGAATTAACAGTGGAAAATTTAATGAATAAAATTGTCATTTGCTGTTTACTGCTAAAACGGAACGAATGTCAACCATTTCTGATGCGAATGCTCGATGAATATTGTGTGTCGGGCTTGGAAGGGAAATGTTTATTATGAGTTTCTATAACCTGGTCAAGCGCTTGATTCAAATTCTGCTGTCAAAAATTAACGAGATTGAAGCAAGAAATTCAATTAAAACGGCCAGATCTGATCAAGCGAAAAGGTATTGTGTTTCATCATGACAAAGCCAAACCACACACACACATCTTTGACGAACAGGCATTAAGCTTGGCTAAGAATTTTTGGTGTAAAGACATGGCCTATTCGTCTTAAATACGATTTAAAAACCCATCGCTATTATCAAAAATGTGCATTGAAGTAATAATAATCATATACATAGTGGACCTTTGCCACCTATTGTGTTATAGGGTATTAAAAAAAGATTCGTTTTAGTTGTTTGGTAGTGGTGATGTGATATGGTTGGTCTTTGGGGTTGGTGTTTGTCTGTTAAAAAATGCAGTGAGTTTTTAGGCAATAAATTTTCAGCCTCTATTTTTTACGATTTTTTCCCTCTACTCTTTACATGGTAAATCCATAGTTTTGTATACAAGAGTACGAAAACACAAAACTGAAAATAAATTCCTGGCATTTAACAGTTTGTGAAATGCAATTTTAGTTTTTTAAATCAATATTTTTTCCCTACACAAACACTATATTTGCCCTATACAACTATTCTAAAATTTAAAAACCAAGTTTTTGTGTCTTTAAAATAAATGCTTATAAATCGATCTTAAATGAGAATAGAGTTCGATTTAATTTAAATCAGATAAGTATATAGAAATTATTATTAAATGTAGCAAGAAACTTGGTGTAAATCGCTCCTTTGCAACTATAAACATTTAAATAAAATTATAAGACATATTTTCCATGGTATACTAACTCAAATTGTTAAAATTTCTACAAAATACATATTCAAATCAATTAATCATTTAGTAATAGCGTTGTAATCCAAAGTGAAGATGTGCATGGCACTGAAAGTGTTATCAAGGACTTGAACCTAAAGAAGACACACGGGATTAAAGAAATCAGCAATAAAATAATTATGGAGAAACTTCGTTTGCCCAAAAGATTAATTCACTTCATTTGTAATGCTACTTGAGACTAAAATATCGCTTCTCTTCATAATCCCCAAATCTCTAAATTATCACACAAGGGTGGAATCATACAGACTTATAAGGCTATTATCTAATATATTTAAGATGTTTATAAGGGCACTCGTAATTCCCATATGACTCTTAGATATCATCAATTTGGATTCAAAAGATAGCACAGCACAATTGAACAAAAACATAGAAAGGAAATATTGCTCCGCTCTTTTTATCAACTTTTCTCAGGCGTTCGACAAAGTATAGGCATATATAAACTGAGTCAAAATTTACTACCAAATGTTTGCAAACAATTATTACCATATCGCTCAGGCACTATTGCAAGACACTGCAACATATCTATTGTGCTTCCTCCGGTGTTTTGTTTGTTTAGCAGATCTGCTGTCTTCCTAATAAACACCAGCAGACCTGAAACAATTATAGTGGATATGTCAACCATATTTACCATATCTACCTAAGCTTATCAAGAACCCCACATTCACACAATATGTTCTCCTCTGTTTCTGATGCATCAACACCTGTGACCGCCATTCTCTTCAGATGCACTCTCAGTCTATAGTTTCCGTAAGAAGTTTCAAGTCCGGCTTGCCATACTTGAGAACCTCAGAATGACGTTCAAATTTCGGACTGATCGCCGCCCTAGAATGACGAAATCCCCTTTGAATATTCCACTGTTCCAAAAATCTGTCAATTTCCCAATCCTTGATTAGATTGAGGATGGTAGTGAGTGATGTTGCACATCACGGTTCCGGACCGATAAATGGTGTCATAGAACTTTTTCTGGCCAATGCATTCCATTTCATTACTATCTATTCCGCATTGCCCAGTTACCCAAAACAACTGTACCTTATTTCCAAGCGAAAGCTCTTGAAACAAATCGTAGCAATATTTGACCAGTCTAGATGTCATACGATTCGAGCCAAGTAACCTTAAGACAGCTTGGCTGTCAGAGAATATATTAATATATATATTAATATATATATATATATTATCCTTGTGCTCACTGACCATGTTAATCTCGGCACATATAGCATTGGCCATAATCTTAGTTGGAAGATATTCAGTGATCTTCCCAGTGAGAGTTTCCGTTGGGTCCATGAACATCAGTACCGGCACAGTCATTAATTTTTGAGCCATCGGCATACCAGTTTAGAGCAAACTCACTCCGAAATGCGCCTGATCCGGGAAATCAACCCTGAATCTCTTGCCAAAGCACAGATCCGAATGCATAACATATAGGACCGAAGATGGTTCTCCCACCACCTCCGCAACCATATGACAGAGATACCTAACTCAACGAATGTTTAAGGTTAAGGATGGCAATCACTTGATCGAACTTCGGACAGTTAAGGCCGATGTAAACCAAAAGGAAGCATTCCTATATTTGATATATACCTACGATACGTGCCCTTGGTTAAAGAGTAAATCGCGAGGCATGCTGATAAGTATTTAAAGAAGCTCGATGTGCAATCTGAAATGATTCTGGCGGAGGCGCACCTGAAGAACGACAATAATATCAAATAATCCATGACTCCTTGTAATTACTGACTGACTGGACTAAATTAGTATAATTTACAAATTGTTAGCTTACATTATAGTAAGAATCCAGTTTTTAAAAATAATAAAAAAAAATCTAAGAGTTACATACTATATTGCTAAACTCTCGTTATTTTGTTCCTTTTTTAAAATAATTTTCTGTGTATGTTAGTATCCTTCTTGAAGGTTTTAAAGGTTTTGAATTTTTAATAAACGAAATTAATTTTCATGGAAAGAAAAATAAATAAAAATTGGTTTGAAATTTACTACTTTTATCGCTGATATCGCTGCGTGTTTTGTGGCAAACGTCACAAATGCACACCCTTTACTCTGACCGTTCTGATCACGCAACACTGTACACTCTTCGATGGCACCGTGCACTTCAAATAATTTACGTACGTCGTTTTCGTTCAGTTTCTTATTTAGCATACCAACAAAGAGCTTGCGTTCTGTAAAGAAAAAAAAAAAAAATACAACAGAAAATTAATTTCAATTAAACGGATTGTTAGCAAAATAAAATGTTTACCCCCATATTCATAAAATTTAAAATGAGTTTGAAATGTATTTTATTTAAAATTTCGTATAAAAAAATTTCTAAAAATTCGATTTAAAATACATTTTATTTTTTATGAATATGGAGGCTAAAAAATTAAAATGTTCATTTATAAGAAAACCAAGTCAACTGATTAGCTTCATTGTACACAAATGTTAACACAGAGAAATAGAAAAAGTTTGTATTATTTTAGCATTTTCTATAAAATTATCTTGAGGGATTTTTTTCTAATTTGTTTTAGATATCAAATCTTTAAATTTAAAATCCTAAGCTGCTCCTTGAATAGTTATAAAGGCTACAATACTATTTTCGAACCGTATTACAGCGAGCAATCTCAGCTGAAATAATAAAAAATTAATAAAAGCTTTGGAAACAGTAAAGTAATGTAATGAAACGCATTCATTATTAAATTTAATTTAGTAATGCAAGATAATTTCGAGAAAATTTATATTTTCAACACAAAAAGTCATAAAAAAATATATGAAAAGAAAAGTGAATGTAAAGCAACAAAAAAGTGGAAAACTGAAAATATTTAAATTTCTCATACACTCGTACAGTTCATAAAATATTTATGAAAATTTTCTTGCACATTTGCAGATACAATATTCTTTATTTTTAGTTTTCTTCCACTTACTGGAAAATATGTGAATATTTTCTTATGTACAAATTAATGCTCAAGTATATATTATGTACGAGGGCAGACTTAAACTTAGACCACCTAATAAGAAAAAAAAAAAAAAACAGAAATTTGGGAAAAATTTCTTTTTCCCTTAACTGGTTATGAATATTTACGTTATGAAAAACGTTAAACTAAAGGTTCCTTTCAATGAGACTAAAAATAGAATCGGGTGCAGCTCAATAACTGAGAGAAGTCCACCTTGTTCCACTTGGGATTTTGCGGGAATAACATACATATGTGCATGGTAGAGTGGTTAAGTTATTGTATACCAAACCTAAGGTTTAAGTCCTGGCGGTGACAGAAAAATTTTTTTCATCAAGGATTCGAATTTTAAATTAATAAAAAAGATTTGATCCACTCCAGATGATTCATCCAAGAAGTTAAACTATTTTATCTCTTGGAAAAATAGGAAAAGAAGAGTAAAGTCTATGATAAGCAAAGACGTATTTCTAGGCAATGACAGATGGCAGCCACACTGTTCATCATAGGTCTGCTACAGAAGAGTAATCGTCCGCTCAGCTGAAAGACAAACTACTTGCTAAGAAAGGGAAACAAAGCAAAGATGCTTCGCTGAGTTATATGCTTCTAAGACGATTAGCGGTAAAATATTTACTTTTTGCTCTACACACCACTTCCAGCGATGTTCAATAGCTTCGATAATAAGAACTGTCTAGCACCTGAAAACAGCCATCAGCCGCATACCCCATCACTTGATTGTTGTCAATTATTTTGTCAGTAAGCCACTTTTTCAAGTTTGGAGATAATATCTGAAGGAGCTAAATCTAACAAAGAAAAGGTGTGTGGTAAAGCAATTCGACCTATCACTCACTGTTTTTGGAAATGGCAATATTAAATGTGCGAGCTAGTGCATTTTCATCACTTGAATGCTGTAATGAGTATACATAATTTTTGCCGTCGATTGTTTGATCATTTTGAAGTTAATCAACAAAAATTATCCAAGAAATGACATTGCCTGCTCTTAAAGCTATCTTAACTTTCTTCTGACATGATTTAATCCAGTTACTGTCTTGACTGCTCCTCTGGTTTCAGGTATGAAGTGGTATATCTAAATAAATAATTCTTTATCCATGGCTACTAGTAAATGCGGAAATATTTTGCGCATAGCTTTTTTATTTACATATTTTTAGTCAATATGCGATGTTTAAAGCAAAATTTTAATCACGACTTTGGAATTAAAATAATTAAAAGGTTTTAACACCCTTCCAAATGATCCATCCAAGAAACAACCTGAATATCTCCCCACACATCCACCAATTAACAAAAGAAGGAATATCAACTGCAAAATAGCATCAGAACTGTCAGGCAGGCCTCGTAGTAGGTAGGATGAACAGCAACCAAAACAAGGCTCTAAACCAGTGATGTGCAAAAGTAAAAATTTAGTTGTGTTAGTGAAGTTGATGTTTTAAAAAATATAAACAAAAATCAACATACACCCGCTGCACATGTGCACTTGTCGCTGTTTCAGTGACAACTGAAAGTAAAAGCGAAAGAAACTTTTTTAAATTACTTTGCCTATTACTTTGTCTATGTGCATTTGTCGCTGTCTCTTTGGCGACTAAAAAACAAGAGCATAAGAATACATGTGAATTAATCGGGGACAATAGTCCCACGAAAAGATCATGACTGATCTAAACCACCACTATATCAAATATACATACGAGTAGAGCGTTGTTTCTTGGCAACGGCAGATAGCGGCACCTTTAACTAACCTTGTCTTTTACAGTAGGATGATCATCTGCTATGCTGGAGCACTAGAAAGATTGTAAAAAAACTGAAAGAAGTCAAAAGTGCCTTGTGAAAGCCATATGCTCCAAAAAAGAGTTACAATAACCAAAAAAATAGACGTAAATATAAGACACTTCTTGAAATGTCTGCAATTTAAGCCAGCTCAGACACCGTCAGTTTACAATCGTTTCGTTTAATTCCATTTTGTAGATTTTCTAAGCCATGTTTGACGTGAACATCTCAATTGATCGAACATGTTCAGCTAGTACAGTCTCGTTGAAGCTCCGCCACATAATATTTTGTAGTCGTGAACAACGAAATAAACTTAACCAGTGAAGAATCCAGCTCGGCTTTACTACGGAAGAACATATTCAACTAAATTGTTTATTTCTCAAAGCTTCGAACAACAGAAGCAAAGTAGCGCCTTAAAAATTAAACATATTTATCAGGGTTGGCAGAAACTCTGGTTTTTAAAAAACCCCAACCCACCAGATTTTATTGCGTTTTTTAAGGGTTTTTTGGGTATGATAACTGCTTCCGAATTTCCTTAAATTCGAAAATATATTTAAAATTACGTTACTTTTGTATTTAGAATGAAAATTGTGCTCTTGGCTAAAACTCGATGATCGGAGCAGACTGCAATTACTTCTTTTAAGCCGTGATTTATCAGGACCGGAATATTAAGACATACATGATTAAATTATTGTTTTGGATAACAACGCTCAGTCTCACTACGCAAAAGTTGCCAAACGATTGTTAGAAACGGGCAAATGTCGTACCCGCCGTATTCGACGAACATTGCTCATTCTGAGTATTGGTTGTTTCGAGGCATACAATATCTTTTGGCATATCACCAAATCATTTCTTGTGAAGAAATATAAAATTGGCTTCAAATTGTATGGCCTTAAAAGACGACAAGTTTTTCAGAAATTGGCTGGCTCTCAGGTGGGAAAATGATGAAAGAAGTGATTTGAGAAATTTTTATTTTGATTAGTCTGTTAATTCATTATAATTTTTGAGCCAAAAAAGGACCAAATTGGTATTTTCAAGCTAAGTAGATGATTAATCCGCTGTAGCTTCCTCTATATGATATATTTTTTTTTGTAGTGGTGAAGATCCTTGCAAATTGGTGGTGATCTTTACTTTAGCATTGTAATTTTTTCATAGAAGTTGGCGTGTTTTTCCTGATCATGCGTCTGATGTTTGTCATCATCACCAAAGTTATGCAGTAAGGTGGGTCAGGATGGAGTTAGATGGAGTTGTTTGGGGGGAAGTTGAAGCCATTTTTATTATCAAGCATTCGAAACATGCGTCGTTTGTGTTGTTATGCGTGCGATTTAACCACTACACCACGCCACCGTAGTTGGAAATAAACCTAATTTGGTAACCCAGTGGGTTGCCAACCCTGATATCTATACATATTTTTTAAAGCTGTCACTTTTCACCAAATAATTTATTTATTACTACATATGCTATGGTACCAACCTCGTATATATGTAAAAATTACTTGTATATTTTTCTTTACATTTAAAATTCTTACACTTATAACTGGCCTGGAAACATACTACTGAAAGGAAAAAATTTTTTTTTAATTTTCAAAGAATTTTATTAAAAAAATATTGTAATTTTTTTATAATGCAGGAGTCGAAAATTGCTTATAATATGCAAAATTAATAGAATATATCTCTTTATCATGACCCATTTAAGATAATTTTTTGAAATTTAATTATAATATATTTTTGTTATATAACAATTAATAAACAATAAAGAAAGTTGAGGTGTTTTTGCTTTGCCGGTATTTGATCTGTTGATTAAAATTAAATAATGAATTTTAGTTATCCATGATATCCGATGAAAATTTTTCTAAATTGACAGTTTTCAGTTTTACTTCCCATATTTTATTGTGATTTTAGTCAAAGTTATGTCATTACACTAAGGAGGCTGATGATGCTTTCGTAGCTGAGTCGAAAACCTGTTCAGTTCTACTGGTGTTGTTTCTGATACAAGCAATTTCTGTCTTTTAAAATGCCAAGTTTCGTAAGGAAATTTGATGTAAAGAAAAGTATTAAATCCAACTAACCTCATACAAATTAGTGGATTATGTTTGTATGTAAGGAAAGGACAAATGGCCTTGAATTTAAAAATTTTTTTTGTTTTAATTTAATGTTTTATAAAGATTTCATCCAATCCCAAACCAATTTTTTCATATAGGGTAACCAGATACACGTATCTTTAAAACTGAATTTAAGCCTTTAGCTGTTGCACTTCAAATACTTAGCGGATTTTTTAACGACAGAAGTAATATAATTGCTGCACTTAAATAATAAGGGCTTATTATGAAACATTCATTTGTCCAAATTGTTCCCCTCACAATTTCCAGAGTTGAAGAAAGTTAATTAAAATATGCTAAGTCATAAACCGCTCCAACCACTCAATTTTCATTAATGTAAAAAGAACAATTTTATTTATTGCGGCCCCTTCTAGAATATAAATCTTTTTCAAAAAATTTTATTTCAACCTAAATAAGTGAATTGGCGCTTCGACGTACCTGAATATTTTCACTCGAAATTAGCACTGAAACTGAATATTCAACAAAAAGTTAACAAGGTTGGGACTGAAATGGTAATCGGGACTCATAAAAAGAAGTAAGCTACAGCACTGTTATCGGTGAAGACGAAATATTTAATATAGTATTCATAAGTTGATATAACAAGCGCACTAGTACTCAGTTCTTCAATTTCTGCTAACTATCTCTATATGTAGCGCAGCTAGCCTTAATATATTTAAATGCTGATCATCAAGAACCTATATACATACTAGCATCTTATGATTACTGGCACATATATCTTACAGCAGCCATTTGAATGGCTTAGGAGTAACTTAATAAGTGAGCACAGCGCTAGGATAGCTGGCTCACGTTACTGTTGCTGAGAATAGATCAAAACAATACACACGTAGTTGCCGTAGTGATGCAAACATGACCGCTGTACAGAAAAATATTGAGAATGAGTATGGAACATCAACTCGTCGACCTTCGCAACAATTGGGCATCATTTTGCATAAAGATCTTCATTTTCACGCTTATAAAGTTTAACTCGTTCAAGAGCTAAAGCTAGCCAACCATTTTTTGCGTCGAACGGTTGTGAATTGGCTGTTTGAAAAACCGAACAAAAATAATTCATTTTTAACCAAAATCATCTTTTAATGAGGCCTATTTTCAATTAGGCGGTTATGTAAACAAACAGAATTGTCGCATATAGGGTTAACAAAATCCACAAACAGACCATCCAAAGAAAGTGACCGTAGGGTGCGGTTTGATATTAGGCGGCATCATCGGCCGGTATTCTTTTGAACATGAGCAATGAAACTCCGTCACAGTGAATAATTTGTGCTACCACACCATGATAACCAATGTTTTGTGGCCACAATTGGCTAATGTTGACATCAGTGACCTTCGTTTTCAGCAGAACGGTTAAAAGCCACACAGCCAGCCGAAGAATTCAGTTATTGCGTGGGAAATTTCAAGGTCTCGTAATTGCTCGACTTAGCGATGTAAATTGGCCGCCTCGGTTTTGTGATTTAACACTGCTGGCTGGTTTTCTCTGGGGACATTTGAAAGACCGGGTTTACGTGAACAAACCACAAACAACTGACGCTCTGAAAGATAAACTCGGCGCTGCATTGACGGAATAAGCGACGCTTTATTGCAAAATGTGATTCAGAATTTTGTGAAAAAAGCGGACGCGTGCCGACGTGCTGGACGTAGACATTTGCCCGACATCATATTCCATAATTAAAGTCCATATTTATATTTTAATGGGTCCGCCAAATAAATTTTTTTTTTGAAAATGCTATAAAAAAAACTACTGAATATTTTCTTAAATTTATTTTTTTATTTGAAAATACAATCCTTCCGGTTAATAATGGAAAATAATTTGATTCAAATGCCTGCCTTGGCTGGCCATGCAGTAGCCTACACGATCAGTCCAATTTTTAAGCACATTATCGATTGTGTGCAGCTTTATTTCACCAATGGCTTCACGAGTATTGTCCTTTAAAGCGTCAATTGTCTCTGGCTTCTTGGCGTAACACTTATCTTTGACAGCACCCCACAAATAATAGTCCAACGGTGTCAAATCGCAGCTCCGAGGTGGCAAAACGACATCAGATCTGCGGCTAATAATGCGATCTTCAAAAACAGGGCGCAAAACATTGCAACATTACCATGATTTTCAAAGTAATGTCGCAATATTTCCCAGCGTTGTTTAAGCGTATACACAACCATATTCGTTCAGCGGAAGGATAGAACTAATTATCTGTCAAATTATCTAAGTGTTACCATTCACGAAATAAGCACTAGTTGAAAAAAAACGTAAGATGGCGGACCCTATATATGGGTATGAATATAACTGAATTTGTCAAACAAATAAATGTGTTGTTCTTAAGCAAATTTACTTCCTAACCTCAAATTTGCTCACCCTTTAATAAAATACAAAAGACCTGTCAATGCTGAGTCATCTGCCGGTCATAAGTTTGGGTGCCTCCGCATAAGGATTACTATGATAATGAGCAGACAAACGAGTCATTCAAAACGGGATCTGCTTTGAATAACTCCAACACGCACAATGTTACTTAAGGCCCGTAATAGAAGATAGAGATATGACGAGGTTTTTGGCAGTAATAACTAAACGATGGGAGCTGGTTAAGCATGCGAATCGACTTGGTTTCCCCCTTCAACGACTGTTGTTGTCTTAGTTGTAATGACAGGAAAACTCCAACGTCTAAGGCCTGATCTAATGGGACACTAGCATACACTGTGATGTAAATGACAAGACATCTGACCAGTGAAGTGACTTGGCGTAGTGGAGTACCATATTAACTAAACAAACAACTCACGAATTTGTCTACGGTCAGATTAATGTTGTACGCAAAGTAATCAAATTTTTTGATTACCGTTCCTTCTATTTTCTTTGATTGTTGGGTTAAGACCAACTACTGCATCACTGTTATAATGTCTTCTAATGTTTCGATAATTTTAATAGTTTTTGCTAATTCAAGCATAATTAGGCTATAGGGTTATTAAAATAGAAAACCTGGCCAGAGTCATTCAAATATCAATAGAAAATCTAATTTTACTGTCTGGTCACCCTAAAGTATAATCATCTTATAAAAAGCATAATGTAAATTTTATTACATTAATTTCTATAAAAAAAAATAAACAAAAACCAAAATCTTTCTTCTCCATTTCCTGTCCGTCTGTTTTAAATAACAAAGCGAATAAAGCTTTATTCAGCATCAGTGTTTATTTTTCTTCTCACTTTTTAATATGAAAAAATTAAAAAAACGATGACTGCCTTAGGGATTTTTTTCTTAACGCTTAAGAAAAGATTTCTTGTTTTATTAAAAAATAATATTGTTTGCAATAGTTTTATAAAAAAAAAATTGTTTTTAAATTATGGAAAACTCAAACCGCTTTATTGTAATTTTGTGCATTTTTTGCTTTCAATTGTTCTAAAATATACATATTTACATACATACATTATATGTACATTCATACATACATATATATATATATATATATATATATATATATATATATATATATATATATATATATATATATATATATATATATAAAGTAATAATGTAAAAAATTCATGGCAATTTACTTTTTGCATTTCATTTTTAATTTTTTTTAATTTAATTTTGCTTTACTTTTCTGTAATTGAATTTTAAGATTTAGTAGAAAAAGAAAACTAAGTCTGTAAAATAAGTCATGCATTTAGAAAAAAACAATGTTGGCTTTCAAGTTCTGACTTGCAGTTGTGACAGATTAAATCAAAAATTTTGAAAGCCATTGTGAAGGTCTCTGCTGACAATAACATCAAGGTTGTGGTACAACTATTCATTGAATTTGAAGGTTGTATGTTTAGCAATGAAGGAATAATTATTTGTAGTACCTTTTCTACTTTAGGAGTAAAGTACACATTAATTAGTGGTGGGAGTATGTTATGCATGCTGGTGCTTATAACACAAAACAGAACAAAAAATAATAAAAAATTAAGAAATACTAGTACTGCCAACTTGGGTGTTTGTTCTTTAATTAAACTTTTCCTAAAATCTATACAAATTCTTACTGCACAAACATCATATTCCCTTGAAAAATTATGCACAAATTCAAAATCTCAATGGCATTACAAAATCAAGTTTAAGCTAAAAATCTTCATACATGACTTAAGTTTCATTACCAACTGTTTGTTATGTGAATTATGATTATTATTGTATATTTATAACTTTTATTTCGTTATAGGTAAACATTTATGGTAAAGCGGAGTTAAAAGATGCAATTTTATATACGAGAGTAGATTGATAATTCAGCGAGTTTTTAACAAACTTTTAACTACCTTAACCTATTCTATTACTATACTACGTCAAATTATGAGCAAAGCTGAGTCTATAAATTTGTTTTGATCAAAAACTGAAAGCAATCTCATTAATTTACAAGGAAATAGAAAACAATAAAAGTTGTTTATTGAGTAATGACGAGAAGGTATTGGTACAATCAAAGCAAAACATTCCAGTAGCATAAAAGAGGTAATCAGGTCGAAAAATAAGAGTTCGGGGTGTGCTTAAAGCTGTAAGATCGTTAATATATTCTCTCACAGCCAAGCTGCCGTAAAGGCACTTGGCTCTAATCGAATGACATGCACTTACTATCATTCTCAATCTAGGTGGACATATGGTCTGACCAGGTATTAGACTATCCAATTATTCGACTTTTACTTTTGTTCGAGTAAGAAATTTAATAGATTTTAAAGTTCTAAAATGGCTCGATTAATCGAGTAAGGTTTTTAAATTGTTCAAATAACTCGTACAATTAAAATTTTATCCAAAAAATTTAATTTTATGGAAAAAAAAACAAACATGATTATTTGGTTTTTTATTTATTTTTTTTTAATTTAAGAACAATGTCGATGTTCTTTTCTTTTTTCAGTGGATAGCCCATAACCATGAAGTGTATTGTGCATGTACTAGGAAAATAGTTTACAGGAAGGAGGATCGAATCCGGTATGGACGTATGAATTAAATTTATTTATATCGTGTAGAGGTAAGATCATTCGACAGACGAACGGTGCAGCAAAATTCGAATTCCCTCTATTGTGCGTTGTACGGTTAATTTGACAATCAACTACAAAAGGATACGCTCCATGAGAAAAACTATTACTACGTGAAAATATGTGAATATTAGGAATTAATTCCCCTATTCCGTCATTCCGTTATAGTACCGATAGAACAATGAGGCACACACCACATTACGACGATACTCTAACGAATCGATAGAGATAGAGATCGCTACAATTTCAAAGGGGCTCGGCCCTACGATTAAAATAATCTGAATGATAAATGTTGCTGTCATCTGCGAAAGAATATATTGGATTGGAAGTAAGAAGAAAGTCGTTAAGAAATATTAGAAATAGCGTAGGAGGAAAAACAGAACCTTGCGGTGCGATGTTGGTGATAGCGATAAAATTGCAAAAGTTTTCTGCTCTTCTCTTTGTCTTATCTACTAAATACACGGAATAGTCTATTATACTGATACTTTTTGTAGATTTAGATTTTTTTAATTTTTGTTGAGTTCGTCTAGAAGATTTGCGTTTAGATCCACATCTTCTTCTTAAGGATCATCGTCTGGTACATTTTGGTCAGGTTCAATATTAAGCAATCGATTGTACGATTTGATTGCAAACTCTTTTGTTTTGGTTTTGGAAATATATTCTAAGAAGTTATCGCCATTGGGAAACCTTGCAGAATTTAGGTTAATTTTTAAAACTTTTACTAAAATGTCTAACAAACCAGTAACAGTTGATGAGAAAGCAAGCAAATTTATGTTCAAAAAGTGTATAATGAAATTAAAAAGAGGTGATATTTATACATGCTTCATTTTTTAATACAATCTTAACAGATAATATAAGCGTAGAACTAAATAATCATAAAGATTTGCTATTTTACACCCCAAATTTTACATACAAAAGTTGCTCGATTAGTTGACACATATTGGTCGAGTTCCTTGTTACTCGAAAATGGCTATTTTCATTATTCGGTCAAATAAGAGCCAAAAATTCTTCAATTAATCGAACGACGATATATCGAGTGGATACTCTACTAGGTAACATATCCACCATTAGGGTTTCAGATCTGCTGAACAAACTGTAGACCTGAAGGGGCACAATAGATCCCATGAGTCGTAATATACTGCAATAGTGTCTGGTCAGGAGGGTAATAATAACAACGCTGTATACATTATTTTAACTAATTAATATAAAAAGCATGTAGGCACCATGATCTATAGAACCTTTTGTGCAATTTATATTTTAACCATATAATATACATATATATATATATATGGTTAAAGCTTCGGACATATAAGTTAAAGCTTCGGGCAAGTAAAATAACAAATGCATCTTTAAGAGTTTATATAGCTTCCCTTTCGAACTTATATGTTTCATTGTGCATTAAGCATGATTAAGATAATGGTCAATATTTCCTAAGACTTACTCGTCAAAGAAACCCTTTAATACACCAAATTCACCCTTATTGAGCAATAACAACTTTCGGAATCTACCAGAGACTTTTTCCCATGCTTAACGTTTTCCTCTTTATTCTAGTCGAGTTGTTTTATTTGCAAAGTAGTAAGCGCTTTCATTCTTGGGGTGGCTCTCATGATCAGGACCTAACGATAAAAAATGTTTACTTTAAAACACAATCCAATAAAGCCATCATCTATACTGCTTGAATTTCAAATATCACATATGGCATTTCCGGGAAAAATATAGCGTCACGCCAGATATAGTGAATTCAGTGACAACAATCGAGGCGTTATATTTTTCTCGGTAATGCCCATATATTATACTTAAGTCCCGCGAGTTTAATTTTAACCCTAACTGTGCCGATAATATTTATACAAGCAAAATACTGACTAAGATACCAGAGTACCATGATGTGTTTGTTTTTGCGTAATTATTTAAGATTTACCCAGATGAAATGTAACACTGGCCGAACAAGTTTTAGTTTAATTTAATATTTTCTCAAAACAAGCTAAGCAAGGCAAAAAGATTTTTTTTGGTTGTGTAACACGAATATTAGGACATATACACATCCTTTGAATGGAATCATTAGCGCAAGCAAACTACCTAGTGATCAGCGGCTGGTAAATGCAAGGAAAAATATTTGTTTAGCTCTGGTTGATTTTTACAAACTGAAATCAATATAAAAATATCAGCTTTTTATGTCACTTGTATTAGATACATGGCGAGCCAGCATAAAATGTGGATCAATACTGGATGATGTCCAAATAAAGCACAAAAGGTAGTTGGCAGCCAAAAACATTAACGAAAGATGCCAAAAATACGTTAACGTCCGGGCAGTTCTAGAGCATATGACAAACAAAGCCTACGCAAATTTTACCAGGATACTGCAGTGTGGCCAGATACACCTAAGTGGGTCCGTTGCTACTAAGAGTACGTTGTTACCTTAGAGTGGTTGATTATTTCAAATACAATTGCAAAATACGCAAGTTATGCGTTGGCTATACAGTCAACCCAACAAGTTAACTGAGCTAAAGTAATAAAAAAAATTACTTTAAAAATTATATGAAATAACTTGCGGAACCTCGAATTTGTGTTTTAATTTGTTTCAGAATAATTTTACTTTAAAGAATGTTCGAGTACCTGTGTACCAGTGCTAGGAGGATTGGCTGTAAACAGTTCCTAGCAAAAGTTAGGAATCACAAAATTAATTCTCTACGAAAAAGTTATCAAGGCTGTAAGATCAACCCTGAAACCACTTCAAAAAAGTGCTGTTAATGTAAGGGCGTAGTCCGCAAAAGCAAATGGGACTCTTCACAACTCGATAGGGACCAAAGAACAAACAAAGCAGTAGATTCATTTGGAATATATTTAATCTTTCGTAGAACAACAAGGTCGTGGTCATACCGAATGCAGATTTAGGTCGTTGCATTCAAAATTCAAGAAAAGGCAGAGTATTAAAAAAGAGTGTATTGTTATACAGAAATCTTCTTTTATAATGTAATTTTTTACAAAAAAATGCCTTTGGAAAAATCAATTCAAAATGTTACTCTTTATACAAAAATTTACATAACCAATAAAAAATATACAAATTGTTGCATAATAAAAATGTCATCTATTTTTCAGGCCAATAATTTCACCCTTTGATTTTTTAAGGGCAAAAAATTCTACATTTTTATATAGTATAAAGGCAACATTTTTCAAATAATTATACCTTTTCTAATGTTAAATTTTGTGGACAACAATACACAAAAAACAAAATAAAGGAAAAGGTGAAAAATTTAATTTTTTTAGAAAAGACGCCGCTATTAGTTAGTTACCGGGTGGAACAAAATTCAATCAAAATAGGTTTTTCTTTTACAACCGTGCTAAACTTGGCTGAGATCATTCTAGCATCTATACATTTAGAACAATTATATTAATATACATTATATATATATATATATATATATATATATATATATATATATATATATATATATACTATGTATATATATATATATATATATACTATGTATATATATATATATATATATATATATATATATATATATATATATATATAAAATAAAATAAATTGATAAAATATTTTTTTATTATGGCGAACTCTGTTGTTTTTTAAATTATTTAAAATTAAGGTTAACATTTTGTAAAAGCTAATTGAAATCATCCTTATATATATATATATATATATATATATATATATATATATATATATATATATATATATATATATATACATAGTATATATATATATATATATTGAGGGTAATGATAAACTTTTATCCTAAGGATGATTTCAATTAGCTTTTGCAAAATGTTAACCTTAATCCTTAATCCTTATATATATATATATATATATATATACATAGTATATATATATATATATATATATTGAGGGTAATGATAAACTTTTATCCTAAGGATGATTTCAATTAGCTTTTACAAAATGTTAACCTTAATTTTAAATAATTTGAAAAACAACAGAGTTCGCCATAATAAAAAAATATTTTATCAATTTAATTTTATTATTTCATACCATATTGTGTCTGTAGTTAACGATATAATATAAAAACATGCAATATGCTACAACCACACATCATAATAAAAAAATATTTAATTCTTTACACTGCATTTCCTTTTTTCTAATACAAAGCAGAAGCAGCATTGACTTAAAGGAACGTGGACAAAAGCGAGGCTCTCGGAAAAACATTCATTTAAATTCATATGACGTTGCAGAATTTTGATTAGATTTTATGGTACTACAGCGTTAAAGTCAATGCACAGGCAAAGGGAAGAATGCTTAGAACAAAAAGTCTATACGAAGAAGTATTTGCTTTAGAAATACAATGAAAAATAATAGTTATAGTGGCATATATACGAGGGAAACTTATTTATATGTATAATGTGTATGTGCAGGTGTATTTTGAAAATATATATAAACCACAGAAATTTTTCAACACCCATTTCTCTTTGCCACAAGAAGAAAGTCACAAGTAATCAGTTTAAAAGTCTGCATAAGTGTATTGTGCTTAAGATTAAAAGAATTTACACATAAAAATTTAAACGCAACCTTCATAAGTGGATTTCTAGGATTTATACTCCTAAACAAGCTAAATATGTGTATGTATATGAAGTTATTGTCGGTCAAACATAATAATGTATATGAAATACTTCATTTCCATTTAACAAAATAATTGTTATTAAAGAACACAGAACTACATACTTTTTCCAAGGGATCTATGATTGCTGCAAATAATTATTGCACGATCTTGCAATATATTACTGTTTGTTGAAAAAATCAAAATAAATAAATACTGACCGCAAAAAGGATATTATCTGATGCATTCCGACTCACAAGAAATCACTGTGGCATTTAAGGTTATATGCTAAGGAGTGATTGCTACCTCAACAGTCAAATGGTGCTAATTGGAGATGTACACTTTTAACCAAAATATTGCTGTCCAAGACAATCTTTATAGGGACAATACAATAATAATTTATATCTGATAGATGTATGGTATAAAATTCTCGTGCCAAAGTGTTTGTAACAAAACTCTTTTGAAACGGCTTGGCCGATTCCTATGAAATTTTGTATGTGTATTCAGTATGTCTGAAAATTCGACGCAAACTATTTTTCATACCAAAATTCCAACAGTCTATACCTTCAAAATGATTACACAAAGGTGTCTAAATTTGTTCCAAATAGCTCCATAGACAATAAAAGTCATCAATCAAAAAGTGATGGAATTAGTCAAGTTGATTTTCGTATATCTTAAGAAGGGTTAAAATATAAGTTACTGAATATGATCTAAATAACTTGTGGGCAAATCATTCATCAAACAATGGGCGGAATTGGATAAATGGGCGTGGCATTAAACTTATACAGTAAATATTAATTATTTATACTTTTAGATCCGTAATATTAAAAGTTTGTAAGTTCAGTTCAAACAATTGCGTGGACCTTATTTTATTTATTTATAATTTATAAAATAGTGCGCAAAAACGCATCTAACCTTGAAAAATGTGGAACAATTTTGACGAAAAATCTGTTTGCCGGATATATACACCAAGAATCTTCAAAGTTACTTAGACCAAATATACTCGTATATCATTTAAAAGGTCTTTTTCTCTTCTTGCCAAATCCATAGAAACATAAAATCGGATAATATTTAGCTAAGTTATTAGCTTATAAGTGCAAGAAGGTCCGAAAAACCGGTTTATTGACTGTAACTCGAGATTTTGGAAGTGATTCAAAAATTTCAAAAACAGATCCTTGTTCTGCTCGGCAGCGCCTATCAGAAAAATAGTATCAATCGCCAGGTATTTTTTTATCGCACCGTGGTATTCTTTGTTTTTTCCTTAATTATAGAGGATATGATTTAAGTATTAAAGCAGAATACTTGTGGTGACGTAGTGTAGTATTTAGAGCGCCCGCATACAACACAAGCGGCCCAGGTTCAAATCCCCAGCAGAGAACTTGACGAAAAAAGAATTAATTGCGATTTAGAGTGTATAATAAGCAGATTTCAACCGCCATCCAGACAAATCTATCTAAAACAGCTCAGCTCTGGCGATGATAAAAAACAGACGAATGTACATGACGAATGTAGATAAAGTTTTTATCTACTGCAAAAAAATTACAATGTTAAGAAAGGATCACCACCGCCACTTAGCAAGGATCTTCAACGCTACACAATCATATGGAGGCGAACCACAATTCATTAATCGTCTACTATGCTTGAAAATCAACTTGATTAATGAAATCGATACAAAGCAATCAATGATTTGTGGAAAGCCAATATGCTCCCCAGTGGAGTAACGGAGACAAAAAACGATGACCAAATAAATGATATAAAGTACAAATTGATAAGCCTACAATGAAGAGGTGTGTCAATTTGCGGTTGATAGTTGTTTTAAAAAGCTAGATATACTTACTACAGAGTGTGGAAGCTACTGAATATCTCTGAGAAAAGTGTAACGAGCTAACAAGTGATTACGATTAGCAATAAAGAAAATTTTTCTAAAATTTCTGTGTTCAGCTGAACCTGTAATAAGCATTACTTGTTAGTATCTCTAGTTTTTTCCTAAAAAATTTTTGGAATGAATCATCAATAAAATCATTTCTTTTGAACTTCTGATAAAAAACTCTTAACACCAACAACAGAGGTAATACAAACATGTATTATTGCTATTGCTGAAAGTGCACAAAGTTCACTTTTCAATAGCTGAAATAGTTGTTGTCGTAGGACGAAAAAAAGGAAAAACACTGAAATGTACTTATGCACGCGACCTTTGAAAAAATTCACTATAAAAATATTTTTCTCCCTGAAAAGAATATAGAAAACAGACAGAGACAGGCAGTCAGCCTTATATAAAGAATTCTAGTGTGTATACCATATAACAAATGTAAGAATATCATGCATGCATAGACATGTTCATAACAAGAATAACGGCTATGTATGAAAAATAAAATAAATATAAACGAAAGCGAGATAGAAATGGAAAATATAGAGAATTTTTATTGAAAATTGTTAAATGCAACCGACGGGTGCAACCAGGCATATTTGCGACATAAAAATTACATTGTGTGTATGGTATGTACATCACTGCTGCTAGCGTAACTGTTGTAGTCGTTGTTACACTATCAATACAATGTTGTGGCAGGTTCAAAAGAGTGCAACCTAAACGCTTATACATGCAAGCATTTGTTTACACATTTTTATTTTTATGACATGAAAACATTACAAAAGTAATAGCGGCTTTAAATAATTTTTCAATATTTTCAGGAAAGTACTGATTTCTCTGACGCAATTGCTTTTTAAAGACATTTGATTGAAAATAAATGCTTAAAGGAAAAGTTTGTAAAATAAAATTAAATTTACAGAAATTATTCAAAATTTTCCATTAAAAAAGCAGGTATTGCGTAGTTACGAATCCATAGATTTCTTCTTTAAACTTGTTTTATTAGGACTTTTTCTTTAATAAAAAAATAATAATTTTAGCATTTTTATGTGAACTTCAATAGGCAGTAGCTTTACTTTTAGGTTATTTCTTACTTTACTTATTTCTAAGCTATTCCTTTAAAGTAATTGCAAGGGAATAAGTGTGGAAAAAACATTGGATTGATTTTTGTTGAAGGGCTTCTTAGCTCTCTCCTCGATTAGGTCCACGATACTTAACTCTTGACTCATAGACAATGTGACATGCTGAAGAAGCTGGACTTTCTATACGCTGATGCTTACAGACGGTAAGTGTGTATTATAACAAAATAGGCACGGAAAATTCAAGAAGTTCTAGTATTGGCGGTATTGTACCTTGGAATAATGGAAAATACATGGACGAAAAAAACTTAACGAAGAAGGACGGTCGGTGAACAAAAAAATTCAAGTGATACAAGATGTCATGTGACTGTATTTCTTTTCTGTTAATGATGGGTTTAGAGGGAGTGGCAGCCCCGCTAAATCAAGGCACACTTAAGCACACGAAACGACTCGTTGTGAAACCACCTGAAGAATGCCACCTTGCTGGACATCAAGTCTAGACTAACCTTTCCTGATAATCAACTGGATGCACCGCGCAAAAAAAAAACGACAATCTAATGAACTTGGCTATTAAGCTGATATCAAAGTGCGATAGCTCCGATAAGTCACCGAGGAAGGGATAGTATAATGTGAGAAGTCTAGGCCTATCTAGATCATCAGGCAAGCGCAGTCTATGCCTACTCATCACAATGATCTGTGAGTATAGATTCAACAGAAGATATGCTTCGATTGTCCAGTTTAAGCAGTTGAATGATACACTTCCTACAAACAAGGTCAGGTGAGTCTTATGCCGCTTTCTTTTCTAAAAAAAAATGTTGCACTTCGTTGCGATTTTTTGTGTGTTCGTTTTTTACAAAATTTAATACAAGAAAAGGGTGCCGCGTTCTTCCCTTAATACGTTGCCTTTAAAAATCTTTGATATTTCTTAATCTTTGACGACGTTTTATGGCAAAGAACAAACGAAGTGCAACATTTTTTGTCGGGAAAGCAAAATTCCTTCCCTACCCAGATCAGTCAGTATCTAACGAATACATCTGGCTAATAGACAGCTCTTAGTGAAGGTAAAAGATGCACCCACAAAATCACGCTGGAATGGGCTTGAGTTTATCTACTTTACGCATGGTGGTCAGAAACGCATTTTCGGTGGTGAATATCAAGCCTTTGTTAATGTGCTTTGGCAAGTGACTTAGGTTTGAGGTCATACCGGGAATGTTGGTCTTTTGGTGGCTTCGTTTGACTTAAACTAGTAAACCGATGGCTTCGATATGGACAGTGGTTCGGTGCTGATGTGTATAAACCGAACCAAGAATTATCGATCCACTGCCGCGTTTTCCATGCTGAAATTTTTGTCACATTAATATGTGCTGAGGCCAAAAACAAGAACATTAATATATTATCGGGCAACCAAGGTGCTCTCAACGTCTGACATCAATACTTGTCAAATTTCCACGACATCCCAAGTGAAACAAGGGGAACTTCTCTCAATCAATGAAATGTACCCAACTCTACTTTTAGACTTATTAAAAGGCACCTACTGTTTAACGAAAAGTTTTTCAAAGTGTAGTAATAACCAGTAGTTAACAATACTATGAGGTGATACCTCTATTGAATATTGTAAGATAGTCTGGGATTGACCGAGGATTTCTTTATAGGTGAATGTCTTACCAACCATACCACAGCGACACAAGCACTAGATATAGAGGCCCGTTGTTTTGCCTACTGCGACACTATTGATCCGTAGGCCTACTGTCCAGCTTCGCTTACTTTTATTCTTAATTTAATCAAGGATTGTGAAATTAGCAGATGCTTGGAACATTGTGCTGTTCAGTTACTGGTCATTGTAGAATTCGAGCACATCTACACAGACTGATGATTACAAATGAGAATGTTGCTAATACATACAACAGAGCACATATCGAATAAACTAACGGCTTAAATTTGAACCAGCGGTTATTTCGAATCTGGCAATACTTATGTCATTTGCTATTCTGTCGCAATATTCAGTATATTATCTCCACTGAACGAAATGAATAGATTTACGCTTGAGCAACGTTGGAATTTATTAGGAATTTATTTCCAAAACAAACTAATAAAAGCTCATTTTCATCTTGGTGGGTACGTTAGTAGTCAAAATTGCCGTACTTGGAGCTCAGAAAACCCAAACGTGGTCTTACAGAAGCCAATGCATTCAGTACGTGTGAGTGTTTGGTACGGCTTGTGGAGCGAAGGCATCATTGGCCCATATTTCATATTTCGCAACCATTACGGTCAATAGAGACAACTATCGCACCATGATAACCGATTTTTTGTGCCCGGTCTTAATGGTATTGATGTGAACGATATTTGGTTTCAAAAGGATGGTGCAACTTGTCACACATCTCATGCGATTTATTGCGTCAAACGTTTAATGACCATTTAATTGGATGAAATGGTGATTTCAGTTAACCGTCATGAAGCTGCTATTTTACATCGTTGGAGTTAAAGTGTTATGTCGACAAACCAGAAACAATTGAGCATTTGATTAGTGATGCCATTGACGAGATACGACAACCCCATACACTCGAAAATTGGTCCGATCGAATGGGGAACTGTGAAGCCAGCCGCGGCAGCCATATGAATAAAATAATATTTTTATTTTATTTGTTATTTACCGGAACAATTGTGCTTCAAAACAAAAAAATAAATTTGGCTAAATTTCAAACCGCTTTTATTTTATTGCATTTCTTAATTTATACTTCTAAATTGCCCAGCCTATATTATGTGAATATGCAGTTCTTGATAAATTTGCCGCCATACCACCAGAGTTTCAGATCTGGTGACGTTGATTAGGAAAACAGCAGAGCTGATAAATAAACTGCAAACTAGAAAAGCAGATCATATGGATCGGTGTGGTTGGTCTAAAAAAATAAAAATACTGCAACGTAATGAAATGAAATTAAATTTGATAAAATTTAAAATCGGTACTATTTTTCTTAAAGCTTTCTTAGCTGTATTAAATATAGGAAATATATGAACTGAAATGAGATATATTTCTTAATTGTTAAGGTCTATAGAGCTTTTTCTTTAGCGGCCATAAAAGACTTTTATATAATATTACAGATCCCAGGCTGTTTGTTTAATTTATAGCATCCAAATTGTGAGATTTAACAGTTCTACCAAAATGCCACCCTTATGTAAAATTATTGATAATATGTAACAATACAAGTTGTTATTGTACTATCGATTACATCATATTTTATTTAAGAATTATTTTTTTTATTTAAACAACTTTTCCATTTCGTAACGCCATTTTGAAATTTAATTATTATCGAATACCAAAGAAACCTTAATGCCCAAGTTTGTATTTTCTTTCTCACCTTTGGCTCATTAATTTGAAACTGCAATTAAACGAGAATTATAAAATCATTTATTTCTATTGACCTCAAAAGCTTAAATGGAAATTTACATTTCATTTCTCTTTTACTCCTTTTTCTTTTTCTGTATCTCATACAAAAATGTCCGAAACATTTAAATGTACAAGAATTTTTCTTTTCAATGTTTCGTTTTACGAAATCTCGTTATAAATTCTATTTGCGTTTGACCACAAAAAAAAAAAAAAAAAAAATTTTAATAAAAGTAATCGTTTACCTAGATATTTTCTATTGCAAAATTTATACAATTTTTATGGCCCTCACCCACTACCTATATTTTAAATAGACTCGTATATATTAAAGATACCAATACCAATAAACACAGATACTTATTTAGGTTTTACGTAAGTGTGTAAGCATAGTGTAGATTTAATAAATGTTTAAATAAACTTTCACTCACAATGTTCCAGTAGCCCCATTTAAAAAATAGTTTAATGTTCCTATTAAAGCAGCAATAATATCAACAACAACAATGACAACAACAAAAACTAACGACAAAATTCTAAAGAAGGTTACGACAAAAAATTCACCTCTATTTTCTAACGTTTTTCTATTTTTAACTCATTTATTGCATTTGTATTTTGCAGTAGTTTTGCGTTATTATTGCTACCAGATACACTTAATGTTACACTGTTTCCTGTGTTAAATTGTACTTGTCTTTCAGTGAAGCTTAGGACCTTAACAAAATTTTACTAATCATTTTGGTTCTTAGCAATGCCCTTTATCTCGTTGAAGGAATATCCTAATTTCCTTATTGCAAGTTGGACCTGTCTAGTGCTCTGGTGTCTTTTGGCTTGTGTGTATCCAGTTCAAAGCCACCTCCTTTATTTTTTATCTATACCTGTAACAGAATTTGTTTACATTTTCTATACAATTCCTCGTTTGATATTGTATTCGGTCACCCGATCTTGTGGATTTTTCTCAAACTATGGTTGATAAATATTTGGAGTTTTGCACAATTTGGATTTTCAATTGAGGTATATATTAACCCAGAAATAATTAAAATTATTACTCAAATTCAAAATTCTAAGTACACCATTGAATTTTCACCAGATTACTAAATATTTTTAATTTTTTTATTTAAAAAATCCGCAAAAAACTTATTATTTGGAAATTTTTATCTTTATCAATAACCAACGCGCACCTCTTTGCCAAAAAGAATCCTTTTATTAAAAAAAATTTAAATATAAAAAAACTATCTTAAGATGGGCTTCTTTTTGATTTAAATATACGTGGGCGGCGGGCGTGTCCGTTGGCCTATTTTGTTAAAACTTGGCATATGTCTATATTTTGCCCTAATAATTATTTGTAACAAATTTCATTTATCTACGAAAACCCCTATTTTTGTCGATTAGCGCTTCGACGTACAGTGAGCCGACATCTGTAAAGATTACACTCACAAGGTAGTTGAAAGAGTTGATATTTTCAACTAAGTCTTCATAGAGCGAATTGATCTTAGACCTTTCATCTTCATTGAGATCTTCCAGGTGATGTCAAAATTTCAGCCAAATGCCCCAATTTTCACCAAAAGACACATAAGGCAACCTAGACGTAAGCTAGATATGTAAAAATTATCTGATAGCTTACCATCGTAAAATTGGGACGAAAACTAGCTTGCTCCTGTGATACACCACCCCAGTTTATAGTTAATTCGGTTAACTAGAATCCTATTGAGTACTATTAACGGAATTGGCAACAAAATCTCTTTATGATTTCTGCATTGGCTTAACCCGCTCTTCGTCGGATTAAATAAATAAAAATGAAAAGGGTGTGTAATTACCTAATTACACACGTAAAATAAGTCAATATTGTATTTTAAAAAGCGATAAATTTCGGCTCTTTTTCTTAAGAACGTTATTCATTATTTAAGTAAGTTTCAAAGAGCCAAGGGTATCATCGTCAGGAGAGATGTTGTGGAGTGCAGAGTGAATACTTACTGGCTGGGCCTTTATTCGATCAGTTTTCTTCTAATTATTGTCTTTTTTTTGCATAGGGTTGTTGAAGCTCCCTAGCGAATCAAGACGGAAGCTATTTTTATTTAAGGTGTTTGACGCTGTAAGTATTTCAACCCAGCAACAGATGACACTAAATAAATAATGATCTCCACGCGTTGCTATCAGTTTATGTTGTATACCTATAAAATCTATTTCTCGTAGGAGATGTTACGCCCACTTATCAAATGTTGACCTGTTATTCATAAATGATATGTACCAAATTTAGAAATATCCAATCTAACCATTTTTAAGATACCACCTTCACCAAAAAGATCCTGGAATAGCACCCGTGTGGCGGTCCCATCCCTCCGATTTAATTTTTTTTTTTTTTGTTTTCACAAGTTGTACATCTCTTGTTGATATTCCCGCTAAATCTTAGCGTCATAGCTTGACATTTACAAAAGCTACACAGCCAAGAGTACATCTATCTCCATATGTGTTGGCGATTTTTTACAATTTTGAAAATGGATTTAAATTTGCAACAACAAACTTGTATTAAATGTTGCGGAAAAATCAGATATAATGGTGCACGAACGTTGGTAATGTTAGAAAAGTGTTTCGGTCGCTTACTAGTGGCACGAGCTGTTCAAAAGTGGTTGTGAGTCGAAAATCGACAAAAACATTGATAAAGAAAAAGAAATCTTGGAAATGTTGGAAACTAAGGATCAGAGAGATAGAGAGGAACTTTAACATTGCCTACATCCGCCCAAGATATTTTGATTAATGATTTGGATTTCTGTCGTATAGCAGCAAAGTTGGTGCCAAAAGACCTCAATTTGATGCAAAAAAGCGACCGTGTGGAGGTCACAAAAGATATGATTTGCGAGGCTGCATCCGATCCCGCATTCATCAAAGGCATCATTACTGGAGAAGAGACGTGGGTTTATGAGTACGATGTGCAATCCAGACATCAGGCAAAGTAATGGCGTTCACCAAATTAGCCTAATGTAAAAAAGCCAGGTCGTTTTCAGTCAAAAAAGAAGGCAATGCTCACGGTTTTCATGGATGAAAACGGTGTAGTGCATCATAAATTTTTACCAGAATACCAGACAGTAAACAAAGAGTATTATGAGACGTTTGCATGAAGCAATTTGCCGAAAAAGACCAGAATTGTGGCATAAAAGTCGTGAATTTTGCACTGTCACACAGTGCCATCATTATTCGAAAATTTTTGATGAAAAATCCAATAAATACCATCCAATAGCCTCGGAATTCACCTATTTTGCTCCCCGTGACTTATTTCTGTTCAATCGAATTAAAAAACCATTACGTGGAATGCGTTTCAACAGCCGAGAGGAAGTAATGGAAAAATCACAGAAAGCACTAATGAACATACCGAAAACCGGATATAAAAATACTTCGAGCATTGAGTCAAGCGCTGGAATAAGTGATTAGTGAGTGATATATGTAGATTTCCATGAATAAACTTTTATTTTTAATTTTCTGAATAAATTACAGGAACTTTTTTATCAAGGTAGTGTACAAAAATCAATATTTAGTTTATATAGAAGGTACCACGCTCACTTGTCTGATTATAAAGTCGTGCACACCAAATTTCAAAACTTACCATTCTCAAGATGTACAAAAATCACAATTTACTTTGTATCATGCTCATTTGTCAATTTCCGCCAATTTTTGTACCGAAGAATTGTATTGACTACGAACCTATTTGGATCACTTTTAGAGACACTTTTGATAACTTGAAGATATAGAAAAATACATATTTGTATGGGCGTGTCATCGGTTGCTTAAAACACACGCATATATTGGTTTGTAATTCGGTTGAACGTTTCTCGAGTTATTAAGTCACGAACATACGACAACTTATTTTTATATATATTTTGCTAAAGTCATTACAAAGAAGAACGCTACTTGAGCTTTTTAGACTTGATTGAAAAGCTCAGCAATATCATAAAGCTATAAATTGATGCTTTCTAGAATCAACGAACTGATTACACAGGCTTTTAAAAAATGTTGTGTTAAGTTTATAATGTGCACAATCTGCCATCTGGATTTTTATTTACAGAATCATTTTGTAAACAGTGTAACTAACGTTATTTAGGCTCTATTAACATCATCCATTCACATGGTCGTCATCATCACCATCAACTCTCTCAGTTGCTGTTGTTTAGTCTTTCCCGAAAACACTATGGGTTCGGTTTACCATGTATTTTTGTGGTCGTACCGAAAAAGAGTGGGTGTGCAATAGTGAGTGAGCCTGAAAAGTGAATTCTGAATCTGTGTGTATAAGAATTCTCAGTATTACCTTTCAACGTGTTGAGACATACGTAGTATACGTATATTCTAACTGAGCTGAGCAGTGTGGGGATAGTTTAAATTGTAGAATTTTATGCAAATTAAACTAACAGTGTCAGCAAAGCAAGCAAAACAGAATGAATGAGAGAGAAGGTATTTACACAAACCTCTAAACTATAAACTACTCTTAAATCTAAAGTGGCACATAAAATACTGCAAACACTGTGGGGCATACATATGCACATAGCCAGTGTTTAGTACCTCCCAGATATTAAAAGGACTTGTGCAGAGTTGAAAAAAGTATAAAAATAATATGATAAAATTTAGTTCATAGAATATTCACTTTCCAAATAGAGTAGAGTAGTAGTACGAATACTCGTAGTAGAGAAAATTGTTTTTAAAGGATTTTTTATTTTTATTTTTGAAGACCACCAAGAGTGAGAGTGTATTTAAGCATGGAGTTGATAAATTGAAAGTGTATAGTGCACTAATATTATAATGGAATATACGAGTACATATATTTAAATTCAATTCAAATTTCATTTTTTTTTCTTCGACTTTTAAGTACAATATAGGCTAAATAAAACGTACTTAAGTACAATTTCCGTATATAATCAATAATTTTGTATTTATTCTTGGTTGTGATAAGTTGGCATTTCTGAAATCTACGATGATATACAAGCCTATAATGATATCACCCTACTGAATTAATATATCACCACATTAATATTCATAATTATTATCATTTTTCGTCATTTTCACCGGTCATATTAATAAAATTAATATCGGTTGAATGTCATCACTGACAAAGAACAAAATAACACAAAAATGAATTTATTAAAGTTATAATGTAAAGGAGGAAAACGAAAAAATTAAATACTAAAGCCATCGATATAGAGATGGTGATGTCGATTATATTAACAATGATGCCTACACGATATGATGCGATGATGATGATGACGATGTGATGCGAACAATGGATAAAGGATCATCAGATATAATTTTATAAATTTTAATTAAGTTGAAATGTGTGAAAGTTAATGAAAATTAACTGACAAAATAAACATTTAAGTCATAAAATTAAAAAAAAAAATGATAAATGTTTGTATTAAATATTTCAATATAAAATTGAAATTTTATTTAAATAGCGGAATAACAACTTTTGTTTAAAATCTATTTAATATATACACACAAGAGTAAATAAAAAAATTAATTTAAAGCTAGTGGAGTGGAATAAAATGTGTTTAATTAAATATATGGTTAATCAGTTCAAATTTAAAGCCATTTGAAATTTTGTGAAGCGAAGTTTTAATAAAAATTTAATGTACTTTTATAACATTTATAAAACCATTTTTTTTTTAATAACAGATTATCGGTGTATATAGCACATAGGTCGGCGCATATCAAATAAAGTGAGACGATTTTTTTCAGAGCGTTCCCATTATTGTCGCACATTGTGATATTTTTTTTCGGCTCATGTCGACCAAAACAAATTTACGATGTTAATCGGTGCAATATGGTCATACTATCGTGAACCATTTTATAAAAAAAAACCATTCTAGAAATGGTTCCTATATTGAGCTATTGTCGGCTCAAAACAGGAAACGAAGCGTTTTGGTAAGAGAGTGGCTAGGAAAAATAAGTGAAAATGCATATTAGAGTACTTTACTTGAGTTTCGTGAAGTTAAAAATTAAAACTTTCTTTTTAAAAATTATGTAAAGCCGGGATCACACGATTGTCGCAAATGCATCAAATTGTCAATTTATTTGACGAATGTCCACTTTGATTATTGCTCAAGAACACAATAAATATTGAAGAATTTGTGTTGCCCCATGATTGCCTATCGAACCGTCACCGTCACGATTACCGTAACAATAAGTGGTGCATTGCGTCAATAAAGGAATTACATTTATCTAAATTGGTTGATCATGCAACACATCAAAAAATATGACACCACCCTTCGAAAAGCTCTTGCACTATGTCAGCGTTTAGCTTGTACCCTTCGCTATATAATCCCTGGTAACTACCAAATCCTCTGATATTTTTCGTATTGCTCCAAACAAAATTTCAAAGTTTATACTGGAGTTTTTGACGCAATGTTTGCAGTACCAAAAGATAATTATCTTAAGGTACAGTTTTCAAATGCATAAATATATGTATGTGTATGTATGTGTATTTACTTATGTACGTATATTCTGTGAAAAAATTAGTTTGTTTCGTATGATTTTTCAGTTAATGTCAAAAAGTCAACAATGACCGAATTTGCATCGAAATTTGAACTATTATGGAACTTTCCGCTTTGCATAAGAGCAGTGGGCGGTAAACATGTGCCATTATTGCACCTTAAAAATACGGCAGCACTTTTTATAATTAAAGGGGATTTCTCAGCATAGTGCTTTTAGCTATCGTTGTACGTACGCATTTTTATATAAATATCAACGTTGTAATGGCTGTCTTTTTGTTATAGGAGGCATTGGAGGAATTTTGTTATCAAATTTCATCGTCTGAATCCTTTTAAAAACTTCTAAAATAATTGAGAATGAATATACTATGTTATGTGTATTTTAATAAAATATATAAATTTACCTTTTGAAAAATTTATTGCGCACTTTTATTGTTCGGCACTGCGCTAATGGGTGTTCACATTACTGGCTCATGAAAGTTGATTTAAAATTTATATAAGCGATAAAATATCGGCGCAGATTATTGTATTTTAAAAAACTGTGTGCGTTCACATTATCGGTACATGACGATAGTGGGACCCAATATCAAAATTTCGCTGTTTTAAGTTAGTCGTTGGTTGCATTAGCTTCCTTTTCTTACTTTCTTTTATGTTGTTAAAACAGCCAATGTAGAATTCAACCAATGAGCTTTATAAGGGTTTTGCTACTATGAACTCATATATAAAATAACAGCTTTTATTACAATTTTTCAAAAGTAAATATTTTGACATTGGCCACTTTAGCTCCAAGCCATAAATATGCTTGTCGACACTTTCTTTTTCTCCATTATAATAGGTGATTTTCTAAACGTTTGGTTTTTGAACAGTGGTCGTGAACTTTCGATAGTTGACACTGTGAAGATTAAAATTGTCATTGTCAGAAGCAACATATATATGTTAAATAAGATTGTCTGATTTTCTGAAAAATGTCTTACAATTACGTGAACTGGAAATATGATGAAATGATGGCAGTTTTCCATTGCAATTACCAAGTTTGACAATATTGTTGCATCTGACAATCGTCTGAACATAGCTTTACGATATTAACATCAAAATCTAGATTTTATATAGATTTCCCATAAAAAGAAAAATCTACTTTGTTAATAGATTTTGTCGAATTAAAACGCTGTACAAGTAATAGTGGCAATTACATCTAAAAGAAAACAAAATATTTAACAAAAAATATTGCACTTTTTGAAAAACGTGAAATAGGTCTTGTTGGGCCATTTACGTCGTATATTTCTTATATTTTTCATACATACAGCCGATAAACAACACCAAACAGTGCTTCTCTCGGAGTGCATTCGCAGTTCGAACTCTAGTTACTCTTCACACTAAATTTTGATATGCTGTTTGTCGACGTACCTATTGACCCAATAATCAGCTTTCTAGCTGTATCACAAGCCACGAATTTGTATAAAAAAATTAATGATTTGCAAGCGTTGTTCGTTTGTTAGTCTATTCATGGTAAAATGGCAAACCTTGCAGAGCATTTTAGACATGCCACATATCATTAATCTTTTTCTTAAGCTAAAAAACCAAATAGAAAACTAATCCCCCATTAGTTGAAAAGAAAGTCGTAGAATGCTATGTATATCCTACAATAGTGGTGAGTTATCAAACAGTGCACTATTTAGTCGCATTATAGTCGTACTAGCTGCTAAAATGAACATCGTTATGGTTGACCAATTGAGGTGTTCGTGTCATATATAGTTGAGAAAGTCCAAAAAATGGTATTGGATGATCGTTAGCTGCGTGAGCTAGATGAAGTATTTTAAAAAGTGAACTGCATTGCATATTGACCACATTTTTGAAAAGATCATTTTAATAAAATAAAAATTTGTTAAAAACTCTTAAAACTTTCAAATTTTTTTATAGCTATTTTTACTAAGTTTTATTAAAACAAAAAAGTTTCAACATTTCATTTATATTTTGTTTTGTACATAGTAATTAGATCTTCCTTTCTTTTCAACATCACATTGATAATAATTTGTAGATTGATGTTCTAGACAATACGTTTAATAGCATTTTGCACAATAGTAAACGTTCATACGCTTCTTTCTTGATGTACAGAGCCTCTAAATTTAGTAATGTGCAATGAACTTCTCAAAAACTACACTATAGATTGATTACTGCGTTGGTTTGAAACTTCATGCTGTTATTTGCACTCGATCAAAACGAAATGTGCAAAAACGGCATTGGTTGCGCCCCTCACAGGCGGGGTTTAGTTTTCTAGGGTTAAAAGAAAAGTATTGTACCATCAACGCAATGTACCGGTTCACACGGGTATTACTGCAACGGGCAAGCTTAATGAATTAAAGTTGGGTTTACTTCAACAGGCATTTTATTTGCCAGATTTTGCGCTCTCGGAGTATTTTCTACTTTTAAAGTTGAAAAAATGAATCCGTGATAAAAGAATGGCCCAGAATGTAGAGGTGAGTCTGCGGTCGATGGCAATATTAAGGAACTAGACGGTTTGTACAAAACTATTAAATATCGCTGAGAAAAGTGTCTCGAACTAAAGTGATTATGTTGAGGAATAAAGAAAATTGTTTGTAGTTTCTTTGTTAGGTCGCCTAATTATGGGATAGCTCTAGTACTATGACAGTTTTGTTAAACCAATATCATTGACAGATTTTCGAAATATTTCAAGTTCTAATATAAAAAATTTATTGAAAGAGGCGCAGAGTAACAGTCGTATTTGACCAATTATAAATTTGTTTTACCTCTTGTGTTATATTCTTTCTTTAATTGTCTTTTTTTGTTTGTCCCATTTCAAAAGGAAATCTTTTATTCTTGTAAATTAGTTCCATTTTCTGGTTGCATGACAACGACCAAATAATTATTCATATTGAATGCAACTGTTCATCAAATTGGCAGACATTATACAGATAAAATAAGAATTTAAAAGTCTTATTTGTTGACATTCTTTTTCTTTTTTCTTATATTTAAGAAATACACGATAAATTAATGAAATAAAATGAAATGAAACGAAATGAATGGCAAATGCGAACTGTTGAGTTATCGTAAGAATGGGTCAATACGGAACAAGTGTTGCCTTACCAACTAGAAAACATACCAATTGTTATTTTACAATAAGTTTGCAATATTGAGTACTTTTCTGTTAAATATGAAATTATATTATCGGGTCCGCCATCTAAGGTTTTTTTTTCAACTAGTGCTTATTTCGTGAAAGGTAACATTTAGCTCATATCTGATTTACATATAATTAGTTTTATCCTTCCGCTGAACGAATATGGTTGTGTTTACGCTTGAACAACGCTGGGAAATATTGCGACATTACTTTGATCGATCGACTTACAGAAGATGCCGATTTTGCCAAAAAAAATCATCTTTTCATATTAAGCTCATTTTGATCTTAGCGGGTATGTAAACAAGCAAGATTGTCGCATTTAGGGCACACATACATTGAAAAGCCTACACACCCAAGACGATTCACTATTTGGTGCGGAGTTTGGTCCAGAGGCATAATTGGGCCATTTTTCTTCGAAAATAAGCAAGGAGTGGCCGTTACAGTCAATGGTGATCGTTATCGGGCCATGTTGAACGAATTTTTGTTCACAAAAATTAAAGAAGATATTAGCAACATTTGGTTTCAACAGGATGGCGCTATGTGCCACACAGCCGAAGCTACACTCGATGTTTTGCGCCCTGTTTTTGAAGATCGCATTATCAGCCGCACAGCTGATACCGTTTGGCCACATCGGAGCTGCAATTTGCGACCGTTGGACTATTATTTGTGGGGTGCCGTCAAAGATATGTGTTACGCCAACAAGTCAGAGACAATTGACGCTTTAAAGGACAACATTCGTGAAGCCATTGGTGAAATACAGCTGCACACGATCGGTCCAATTTTTAAGCACATTATCGATTGTGTGCAGCTGTATTCCACAAATGGCTCACGAATATTGTCCTTTAAAGCGTCAATTGTCTCTGCATGGCTACTGCATGGCCAGCCGAGGCAGCCATTTGAATGAAATTATTTTCCATTATTAACCGGAAGGATTGTACTTTCAAATAAAAAAAGAAATTTGAGAAAATATTCAGTAGTTTTTTTTTATAACATTTTCAAAAAAAAATTTATTTGGCGGACCCTTTATAAAGGGGTGACAATGTTTTTTTATTCATTTATTTTATTTTATTTATTTATTTATTTGTAATCTACTCTTTATTCAAAAGAAAAAAGAAGTTAACATTGGACAGGAAAAAATTGACAAAATTTTTTAGTTGACTAACTTTAGCGGTACAAGCGCGATATGTGCATGTACATACATAAATATATAAGTTGTTTAATATTTAAGTTGTTTAAGAAGACCGACAAGATATCTTACGATGAACCTCACTACGAGTATGAACGACGCAACACTTCAACGACTGAATTAAAATCATTACAAATATGAAGAAATTGCAATTGGAGTCTTCGATTTGCACAACTTGTTACTGCTCTATATAGATAAGGAGATAGTACATCTACACTTTTCTATTTCTAAGACATAAAACGCCGTTTTGTGAGAATATAGAGGTTTTGTAACGAATAAAAACTGCTTAAGTCTTTATGAAAAAAGTCTTACCAGAACAGCTTCAGGGATTCTAAAAATTGTTAGCAAATTTATGTATTATGAGGAAAAATGCAATATTTGACAGAATTTCAAATAATCCATTAGAAATCTAAAAATTTTTAATTCCAATAATGCAATTTGTAGTGAACTATAAGTTAAATAGTTCCTGTTTAGCATGAATATGTACAACACAAAGAACTCTAAGAATACTTATTATATATTATTATTATATATATATACTCATTATTTATTTCAAAATAGGAAAATTTGTATTAATTTACAAAAATTAAGTTGTGACCTCCAGGCGAATGAAAAAATTGAAGGTTATGGAAAAAGTAAAATACGACCCTTATTTTGACCCGATATAGTAGTCGATTTACCTGCATTAATGCACATTGAAAGTATCCTCTAAATTACGATCTATTACAATGAGTGCACAGGTAAATGTTCGTATTGGTATTACAAACATCAATACAAGCAGAATTTATCCCTCTGCTTCACAGTTAGAACCAAATTTTCTACTCATGTGTACGCCACGCATTTGCACGACCATCCCCCTTTAAAACAAGTTGAACTTGTATTCGTCTGTGCACATTTACCAAAATTTAATGTCCTTAATTCACTATTCCTTAATTCACTATTTTTTCTTTTATGGAAACCTGCTTCAGTTCCTGAGTAATGCACTTTGCAAAGTTTTTAGATGAACGTACTAGCCCAAAGTATAATCTGCATATATCATATGCTAGTTTTAAGCGGATCTTTACGTATTTTCCTGAGGATATGTCTATCATTTCCATGGGACTTTTTTTTGGTGTTCCGTTTCTAAGCGTATTTTCTACACAATTTTGTTTTTATATTTTCTTATGATTATCTGCATACTTGAGAATAATAATCGAACAATTTTCCAATTTCTCGATTTTGTTGTTTTCATTTAAAATGTTTTATTATTAAATAGTTTACTTTTGCTTCGAGTTGTTCTCCTTTGTCAATGGTCGGATAGTTTTTTAGTAATATATTGATAAATATCGATAGTTCGACAGTCTGTTAAACTTAAAATTTGGCTATTATATAATGTTGTGGTGGGGGTATATTTGTAAAAAAGATTTTACCAAATCAGTAAGTGTATACGTAAGACATAAAACATAAAATTTAATTTTTTTATAAAAATTAAGTAAAAAACGTTTTCGCATTGTGGTTTTTTTCTTTTTTAATTTTGATAAATTTGTGAAGTTTTCTTTGCTTTCCTTGTTAGCAGTTATTTCGAATCTGGCACTCCACTGACTCACTCCATTGAGCGAAATGAATCGATTTACGCTTGAGCAACGTTAGGATTTATTTGATATTTATCATCACTTCGAGTGAAGCTAATTTTCATCTTGGTGGGTACGTTATTAATCAAAATTGCCGTATTTGGTACTCAGAAAACCCAAACGTGTTTTACAAAAGCCAATGAACCCATTACGAGTGATTGTTTGGTGCGGATTGTGAAACGAAGGCATCATTGGGCCATAATCATTACGGTCAATGAAGACACCTTTCGCACGATGATAACCCATTTTCTTGTGGCCGATCTTCATGGTATTGATGAAAACGATGTTTGGTTTCAATAGGATGGTGCAACTTACCACAAACGATTTATTGCGTTAAACGTTTGATGGCCATTTAATTAGCCAAAATGGTGATTTTAGTTGGCCGCCAAGAAGCTGCGATTTGACACCATTTGACTATTTTCTGTAGGGCGCCAAGTGTTATACCGACAAACCAGAGACGATTGTGCATTAAAACACCAACATTCATAATGCCATCGCTGAGGTGCGGCTCCATACACTCGAAGAAATTTTCGAAAATTGGTCGGATCGAATGTGGTACTATGAGGCCCAGCGCGGCAGCCATATGAATAGAATAATAATTTATTTTTAACCAGAACAATTGTACTTCAAACAAAAAAATAAATTTAGCAAAATTTCAAACCGTTTACGATTTATTGCATTTTTAAATTTAAACTTTTAAATGGCCCACCCGATTATTATTCATTTAAGCTCTATATAGGCGGTTGTCAAGTCAAACAATATTGTCAGAAAAAGTAAAAAAAAAAAAAATGTTTTACAACCGTGTGAACTTACAATTTTTGTTTTTCAACATAATCAGGTGCCCTAATTTTCAACATCTGACAACGACATCATTGTCAGAAAAAACATGTGTATAATGAGATTGCCAGATTTTCTAACAAATGTCTTACAATTATGTGAATTGACAATATATGTACGTTGTGTTGGCAATTTTCCATCGCAAATTTCCAGGTCTGACAATATTGTTAGATCTGGCAATCGTTGGAACAGAGCTTTAAGGTATTTTTTTTTTCAAAATCTAGTAATTTTATATAGATTTCGCATAAAAACCAAAATCTACTTTGTTAATAGATTTTGTCGAATTAAAACGCTGTACAGAAACAGTGACAATTACATTTAAAAACAAAATATGACACTTTTTGAAAAGAATCTCATTTCATGAGATTATTTAGTTGGTATTTCTTTTTCAACTTTGCTGATATGAAGTTGAAATCCTGATAAATGTAAAAAAAATCCACTCATTTTTGTGTAAGAAAATTTGTATATTTACTTTCCTTTAGTTTGATTTCTTGCTTGAATTATCAGTCAAGTTGTGCTAAAAGTTCAGATTCCACTGAACTTGTCGGTATACAAAAATATATATGTACAATTCAAAACCGTCGATAGTATTTAAAATTATCGTTGGTTAAACGATAGTCACAAACTACTATCAAGACTATATGTAGTTTCCACTAATACTCGCAGCAGCAAGCATGCGTCTAAATCGAAGTTCTGACTGGAAATTAATATGAACTGTGATCAAAAGATCAAATGTAATTCTACTTAATCCTAAATAAATAGAGATCTACAATATTTCGATATGTATTTTAAATTTTTCGTCAAGCTTATTTTTGTTTTAATAATATTTCCGGTTATTTTTATAATATAGTAATAAAAATTGTTTTTACTTTTTATCGTACATTGCGGTATTGTATTGTATTTAAACATTAGTCTCTCACTGTATGTTTCTGACCTTATACCCAATAGTGTTGTCAAATCGAATTAAGAATGTATCGTGTAAACAACATGATTCGAAGTCGTAGTTTGGAGAACGAATAATAAAGTTTGGATTATAGTGAGATTTTGCTATTACTTAGATACGAAAGAAAAAATGTTGGTCTTTTTCCCTACTTATCCATTATTTAAACATCTCAGTAATTGAAGCATTAAATATCTGTCAAAATCTAATTCACAAAATGAAAAAAACAGCTGTTATCACATTAGTTATTAATCAAAAAATTACAAATTTTGGCAAAAACATTTCATTGTAATATGACAAAAATTGATTGCCTTTAACTTCAATAATCCAAAGCTATATTAAAGCATGTTTGAAGCCCAAAAATGTTATGCAGCTCTTTTTCATACACTGTTGTAAGATCAATTGAGATTGATTTATTTCCAAAAATATATAAAAAAGTAATGCTGCCATATCCAGAAGAAGATAGGCCTCTGATTTGGGTTTTTTAACATGCAAATGATCGTTAATGTGCTTCGAAACTTGTGGATAAATAGTTGAGTGAATCAAAGGTAAAAATTCTTAAGTAGCCATCTAAATCACTTGACATTAACGCTATTGAAAATCTATGGAACATCGTAGATCGGAGAATAAAAAAGAATTCTCAGCATTAAAAACTTACCATTTTTTCATTCTATCTAGGACGCATCTAATAATATCCTAATGATAGAATTGTGAGACTCGTTGATGCCCACCTCATAATTAAGTTGGTTTGAATATTCAAAAGATGGTACAACTAACTAATCATCGTTTTGATCAATTTTGTTAAATTTTCGTAGATGAACCAAAATCTTAGATTGAAAAAAACACCATATGTAGCGTACTAAAACGTTTTTAATACAAATTGGAACATCGTTAAATAAAAGAGGCCACCACCATTTAAAAAGTAAGTAAATGCATCAATGGCAGCGACAGGCAACACACAGTGGCAACCGGCAATTTTGTATTGAAACGTTAAAAAGAAATATTGCGCCAACATAGTGAAGCGGAGATAAAAGATACATACAAAAAGGAGATACACAAGCACACACGCACATACAATGTACACACAAAGAACTTCAGTTGCAGACATACCTGGTATGGCATATGGCGAAGGATGTGGTGATGGTTGCCAATATGCGGAATTTATTGAAGGATATGCTTTAAACGTTAGCGAGGAGTTTAACAATGATGAAGAAGAACCATTTCCACCATCACCTCCAACACTACCAAGAACAGGTTTTAGTGGAGATATAGTTGCGGCGAAAGGTGATTGCAATGATAGTTGTTGATGAGCCAGTTGAATGTTATTGGCAGTTGTCGTTAGTGAGTTTGTTAATGTTGAAAATGCAATATTGTTGCTGCACTTAATATTACTGCTGCTATGGTTGCTATAGTTGTTATTGATCGCTATATTGGCATCAATGGCAGGACATGTGCTATTGAAACAACTGATTCTACCGATACCATTAGCAGTACCAATACTACTGCTACAACCACCACCACCGATATTAAAATTATTATTATTATTGGATAAATTCTCAATTACCGACGGTAATTGCCTGTTTCTGTTGCATAAATTGTTTATGATGTTGCTATTGGCCGTGTTACTGCCAACGATACTTGCTATGCTGCTACTATAAGTATTACTATTGGCGTTATTATTATTATTACCGCCACTACTACTACTACTATTGTTGCCACCACCAACAACACCACCACAAATATTTCTATTATTTGCATAAGCCATAATTGATGCAGCCATTAGAGCGTTGGTAGCAGAGGAGCAGCACATGGTTGAGGTTGTTGACGATGTTGATGATGTCAATGTTGTAGTTGTAGTTGCATTGATTGTTGTATTATTTAACATGATGTTTTATTATATCAATGACGTGAAGGCGACGTAACGTAAAATAAAAGAAGAAATCAATGGTATAGATTTGTTTGCAATTTTTTGTTAATACAATTAACACAATTGCGTGTTACGTCCTTTTTTTTGGTAAAAACAACTTTTGATATTGTCTGTTAACACATGTTTTATATACAAACTCACATGTAAATTTACACAAAAAATGTTTCTGTACAATTTTTTTATTTTTTTTTCAACTTGTAAAAACAATTTCGATTATTGGTTATTTTCACTTAATTTACAAAAAATAAAGAAATTTTTTTATACAATTATTATTTATATTTGAGTAGTATACACATATGTAGAGAGATTTGTTAAGGAAGTATTTACAAAATAAGGTAACAAAAAATTATATTAATTTTGTTTTTTCACCAGAAAACAATAAACACTTTTTTTATAATTTTTTATTCAATTTTTAATTTAATTTTTTTTTTTTATTTCTAATATTGTGCCAGCACAAATGATAATAATCGACACTGTAGAAATAGCTGATAAAAATCCGTGGACTGATATCAAAAATTTTGAGGAGAATGACATTACATGATGTATGCAGCTGAGGCAGTACGCTTTTTAACTGATCCACTATAACACATTTTATATAAGTATTTATGTATGAAGGTACTATCTAGGTCGCAGCTGCTTTCATTCGAACAAAAGCACAACAGGGTGATAACTTCAAAGAATTTCCTACTCAATCTGTTCGTTTTTTTGAACTCTTCGTAAAACAAGGTCATGATTCAATTTTTTTTATAATGTTCGATAGGTAAATATGGTAAAATAATAATCAGTAAATATTATTCAAATAGGAAACTACACTTAAGCATCTACTATGGTGCGGTATTTGGAAAGGGTACAGAGGTCATGTGCGCATAAAAAATGTAAAATACTATTATCCCTATTTTAAGAAAAAATCACTTACACCACTTTTAAAATAAACGGCTCATTTATTGTTTGCATACTACAATTATTAGGGCGCACAGTGGCTGAAAATTTGAATTCACTGACCAAAAATCAAAATTTGTTTGTCACAGATTTATAAAATCTTAACGCCATTTGGTAGCTTATTAAGGTAGCAAAAAAATCAGGTCAAACTATTGCTAACTGTGGGAGTGCCAAGCTACTGAAACAAAGTAAATTTTGTGTTTTTTTTATAAAAAAGTATTGGTTACTACTCGCAAGCTATCACCGATAATAGTCTGCTTTTTTTTTACTAAGTTGGTAAGATGTAGGTCGTTACAGCTCTACTATTAAACTAGGTATGTTCTACGATATCTATTAAACTCCTATAATTTTGTCAAATTTCAACTTTAGTGGAACAGAACTTATAGGGAACAAAAGGCAATAAGAAAAATGAAGCATGGAGCGTCCCCCTTTACCCTATATATACATTTACTGCCGTATTTTTCCGTCCGTGGAACACTTTCTTCACTTTAATGAATTTACTCCAGAAAAATTTATTGTTGCGTTAAATTTGTGCTTAAGTTATTGATGAGTTAACAGCAAGAAGTCATTATTTCTTCTACTGTCAGTAATGATATTTGCTTACAAAATTCACTATATAAAATAGAAAAGGCTTATAAGGAAGTGGCACTTGAATACAAACTCAACTGTCAAAATTTACTTCAGCAATAGCAAACGCAATAAACAATACATATTTACAAAACCATGGTGAGCTTCAGTTATACAGAATTGGCCAAAGAATATTTAAGAAACAAAAATGAGGAAGACGTTCCTAATTGCATCAAAATACCGCGAGAAGTTTCTCTTCAGATCCAGAAAGATCATCTGAAATAACAGGAGTTGATTTAAATCTTTGAGATTTAAAATAATCCTAGAATCACTTGTATGCAATAAAAAAATTGACTCAACAAAGTTTGGAGCTTCTGCTAAGGAAACTGCAGAATTATATACAACCAAATAGCCGTGGAGTAATATGTTTGCAACAGTTCACGAAATCCTTTGTCATGGAGATGTTATTACATATAATTTGGTGCCACTTAGAGATCTATCAGAGAGAGCTCGGAAAAAAGGAATAAGGAATACAGATTTAATAAAAATTTCAAGAAATCTCGCAAATGAAGATCTATTTAATATATAATTGGCAACGTCAGATTCGTTCATCTCTAGTATTCGACATTAATGTGAAGTGGAACATCAGGAAGTCAAAGAACTACTACAGGATAGAAATAATTCAGAACAGAATTTACAGCCAATATTCGTATCAAATTAATAATAATAATAGATACCAATATATTATCTGTCCATTAAAAAAAATTACTAAAATGTTTTAATGGTTTTTAATCGGTTCAACATACATAATATTAATGTATGTGTATTGAAGATCATTTTATAGGAAAATATACAAGTTCCATATATGACTTACCAAATCTCCGACATTTGAAGGTTACACCGACAAATGGTATACCATTCGATTGTGTAAAAAAGTCATATATGACGGAAATGTTATTGGCGTGCTAGTTTCCAAGATAATGGGAATTTTGTAGAAATGAAGATCCTTTCAAAAAATTACTTTTTCGTTCCCGGTCAGCAATGGGTCAACTTATCCAAAGTTTTTATACACTAAATGAAAGGTCTTTGCTATAACGCTTATTTGATACCCATATTGATAAGTTCACTGATCAAAATTCTGGGATATATCTCGATAAAATGTTGGAACTAATAGGCCTATATCTCGGCAACCAAGTTTAGCTGCTTCAGAATTCTCATGTAAGTTATCTTAGAATAACGTATTTATTTAAGTAATATTAACGCGATCACGGTTGCCCGTCACACAGTGATATTTAAATCAAATCAAAGGTTCAAATTTTATCTTAAATTCCTTAAGTACTCAATGAATATTAATGAAATTAAAACAAAGTTACTAAAATATCTTTATCGGTTTAAAAGTTACAGAATTTTGGTCCATGAAAAACGATTTTCAGCCACTGTGAGGCGGTCTCTACATGCTTCCTATGTTTGGTAGCCTAAGTGGAACAAGTCGCTAGAAAAGAACTTGGCATTCTTCAGAGGCAAACTTTTATAGCTATAAACATAATATGGCTATCCCCTCGCATTCTCGAGATTCGGGGGTTCGATTCGTGTTCTAGGTGGGCCTTGTGTTAATCACATGAAGCTAAAGTTGTTCTCAAATGGTTTAAAGACTGACACTCGTGCAGCGTGAAAGTCTTTGAGTCTAATACAAGGATTTCTGTATTTATTGCAAATGATTTCAGTGTGCGTTAGTATTAACCCACAGAGAGATATCAATGATGTGTGCTTTGTCGGAAGTGCTTTGAATGTCTTTAACAAATCGTTACGTTGAACAGAGTAGTGCTTTGCTGGGTCCCCGGTTATTCCGGATTGCCGTCTGACGAGCTGGAGGGGGTAAGAAACACGGCTGACTTTAATGAGAAGACAACTGAAGAGTGCGCCAAGTCGAACGACTACTGAGGCCATCCTACTATATAAAAAAGATGTATATAAATTATGAAGGGCAAATATTGAGGCTAATAGGCTAAATATCGGATATCATCTCAATAGGTTACGCCTACTTTGCCAGAAAAAAAATGAAACCACAGGGCACATTTAATTCAATTGTATTGCAATGATTGTTTCTATCGGCCTTTACTCAACTTTATTCGGAGATAGAAGTTAGTTTTTGAACATGACTTTCAACTTCTCTCTTTCTATTGGGAGTAACTGATTTGTGGTCGCACTGATGAGTTTTTCGAGGAGATCAAATGGTTTATCGTTCTTGATATATACTATTGGACAAAATAAAGTGCAAATTATCTTTGTTATTTTTATCATAGAAAAAAGAGACAAACTCAATTTTATTGTTAAAAAATGAATTGAATTTATTAATTTCGTCTACATTTCTGTGTAAAAGATATAAAAAAATATTTTAACTAAACTTTTTCAGCAAAGCGACATAAATTAAAACGCTCCATGCAAGCGGTTGGGCAAAATAAAGTGGAAATGCAAAATATTGGATGATAACCGCAGAAACATGAAGGCATATTATAATAATGAGTATTCGTCTTCCCCCTTTAATTAATATGACCATATAAAATATTTTAGTCTCTTAGTTTTCGACAAAATTGCCACAAAAAATTACCATTTTCTCAGAAATCTCCACAGGATACCAAACTGAAGCCGTTGTCGGAAACTATTAGGAAATGGGAAAATAAAGTGAAATACAAAGAATTGTCGAAAAAAAAGAATATATTCGATATCAGAACCAAACATAGCACTTTAGCTTTGCAGGATTTGAAAATCAAATGAAGTTTTAAAAATGTCTGAGAGAAAGCTCAAGACTAGAAAGCGTAAAAATGATCGTATAATAATCCTAGCTAAAAACAATAACTAGTTTTTTCTTCTAGGGAAATTTTGGAAGAACTAAATTTAAGTGCTCCGTCATGTACAATACGGAGAAGCCTTAGCCAGAGCAGTCTAAAAAATTTTAACACGAAGAAAAAACCATTACTACGACACTCAAATATAAGAAAACCTTTGAGCTTTACCAAATGTATGCAACTCTACCATAATCATATTTGAATAGAGTGATTTATCCAGATGAGTCGAAATATAAATTTAAAAATATTAAAAGAGTACGGTGTGATTGAGCCTTCAACAAATTAATCTAAACTCATTGAATCTAAACACAAAATATGTTAGAGGAAGTCTCATAATTTAGGGCTGGTTTTTTTCTGGGAGTGGGTCGAATAGTCAGAATTGAAACCAAAATTGGTGAGCATTGTGTTAAGAGTAGTGATATGGTCATGGGTTTGTGGTAATTTATATTCTAATAAGATAGTGACTCAGACAAAGAACGACTTTCAAGAAAAATTTACCGATACACTAGAATGACCGGCTCAGAGAACCGATCTGAACGTTGCAAAAGACCTGTAAGCCAAATTAGATAACAATATTCCAATGGTATATCGGAGTAACAAACATTTTGAAAAGAAATATATGCCGAATTAAGGGATTCCTATAAACATTTTTTTAAAACTTGACTTCAAATATGCCTAAAAGAATTTGTGAGGTCATATTTAATAAAGGGAGAGCTACTAAGCTCTGATTATTATAATATCCCTTCATATTTCTACGGTTATCATATAAGTTACGGTTATATAAGATTTTGCATTTGCACTTTATTTCGTCCAACCGTTAGCAGGAAGTATTTTAATTAATGTTGTTTTGTTGCAAAAGTTTAGTTAAAATATTCAAGTCTTTATGTTTTTTATATTGAAATATAAACTGAATCAATAAATTTAATTGATTGTTTAACAATGATAATGAGTGTGTCTCCTTTTTTCTCTGATGAAATATAATATAGTCTATATTGTTCCATTGGTGTGCGTCGTTCGAAATCCTTGCAGCTGGTGATAAAAGTAATAATCAAGAATGTGCATTTCAACAAACATTTTCTACAGATCTAGCTTCTGTGAGTACTTAAAGATATAATACCTTTAGAAAATCTTAAAAGTGATGGAAATACTAAAGGTATGGTCACAATGAAGCAAAAAAAACGTAGCCACTATTTTATAGATTTTTTTATTATTATTTATTTTTTCAAATTTAATTATATAGTAATCTAGATACTTTTAATGCTATTATTTGTTTTTAACACTTTTTTTTAACAAATATTGACATAAGGAAATGGTTAAGTTTTTCACGCCAAATATTTATACATCGATGGATCATTGTCACAGGTTAAGTATCAAGTCTTAAGTATGTATGAAAAAATCGTAAATAAAAAGTGTAATTCAACAACAACTTAATTGTTATGTCACCAAAAAAATAAAAAAATAAATAATATTAAATTTTGCGACATTGTTTGCTATGAGTGTCGACTACATTGTCAATGATAAAGATTTAGTCTGCTACACCTTCCTGTTAATTAACGAGTAAAGTAATAATGATTATCGATAATATTGTAGGTTGGAACTCACTAATAAACGGACGCTTTTAAGACAAGATCCACGTCTGTTATCTATAAATATTTTTAAAAATTCCTTAAAAAATGTAATGTATGACACCTAAGAAAATTCACCACCAGTCTTTAATGCTTTACCCTTGTCAGTGTTTGTCACGATGATTCACTATTACGTTCACTACCGGTAGTAATTAAAAAGTAATTAAATCTTCAAATTACATTTGAAATAAGATTTTTCAAAAACTAAACCCGAAACTAGTTTGCGACAAGAGCCGACCTCTTAAAGATTTACAACAAAAACACACACTCAAAGAAACAAAATAAGAGTAAAAGTGCCTAGAAGCCATGTGATCTTCCTCTCTTAAAAAGGAATCTTAAGCATTAGGATTTGAGAAAGTACATACACATACAGTTATGATATCAAGGGACACATATAAACAATAAAATAATAATTTGAAATATGGCACTTAAGTTTTTATTTAAGCTGACATATACGTACATATGTACATACAGTGTAATTTATACAAAAAAGATTTATGGATGATTTACTATTTATAGAGCGATTTTTAGAGTTTAATTATTTTATTTTTAATAAAATATTGCTTTTTAACAAATAAAATTTAGCCACAAATAAACACTTTTTTCGACATAATTTTTTTTACTAATAAAAGTAAAACTTTTTTTTATAAAAAACACATATACGAGGAGTATGTATGTATATTGTTGATTTAGCCAATAGTTAACAAATTAATCATTATATTTGTGCTGTTATTTTACTTATTTTATTTCATATATATGTATATATTTTTTTTGTTATAAAAATTAAATTATTGTTTGATATCATTTTGCATAATAAATTATTGAATAAATATATAAAGAAAAAAACACACACACATAATAGAGAGAAAACATTTATTGTTGTTTTAAATTTTACAAAAGTATTTTTCTTTCTTTTTTAACGCAAAGAAATAAACGAATTTTAACAAATAAATTTACAATGTTTTATTAACAATTTATTTTTATTTCGAAATTTTTTTTTTATTATTTTGTAATTATTAAAATTTTTTTATTTTGTATTTATTACAAAAAAACCTTTTTATGATTTATTTTCGTTTTGGTTGAATAAGAATTATTTTTTTGTTATTTTTTTTTTTAATTTTTTTACAATTTAACAAATTTTTAAATATATATTTAAACGTTTAACAATTAACACGTATATAAAGAGAAAGAAAAAATAATAGAACAGAATAAATAGAATTATTTAACAGATAAAATTTGATAAATTTTCTTTAATTTGCACTTGTGTTAAACGTTGCATTATTTATTTGTAAATGTTGCCTGTTGCCATTTAATCAGTTCGTTTATATCTATCTCTCTCATCAATTGATTGCCAATTTTAGTTTTTGGTTGATTCTTTTATTTTTGATTCGATTTTTTTTTATATTGGTTGACTATTTCAATTCTCAATCAATCTAAAAATACGTATTATTTTGTAGATAGATAGATAACAATGCATAGATTTCATTTCATTTGAATTTAATTTTATACCAAATAAACAGCTATGACAAAAAAAAAATATACATACAAATAGGAAGGCAGCCTGTTTAGTTTAACGCAAGAGATTCTGGTGAATTTTATTTGTATGTTAAATTTAAATGACAGCATTTAATTGACACATTTTATTTTAAAATTTTTATTTTTAAAACTAATTAATAAAGGGTGTTTCATTAAAATTTAATTCTAAATACACACAAAGATTTCAATGTGTGCTTAATAAACACGTGAAGTTATAAATTTTAAATCATACTTCAGTCCGTATTATCTTAAATGATAGACAGACAGACATTACATTTAATTAAGAAGACATAATACGACAAACCATAGCCAAAGACAAGAAAGAAGTATGTCCAATTAAAGCCAATATGGCCATTATTACAACTTGCCGTTAGGTAAAGGAAGGACGTTATAGGGCAGGTAATTTGGTTTTCATTATTTTAAGTAATCTTTATACTAAAAGTGAAGATCGTTCTAACTTTAACATCTAAAGTCAGGTTTATGTTTAAAATTGCCATATTGTGGCCACTATATGAAGTATAAATAAATCTATGTTTCATTAGAAAAATATAAAAATATAAATTTTAAATAGGACGCGTTTGTTTTATATAAACTTAGCGGATACTTTAAAAAGGACTCAGGCTACAAGTAGAGCACCTAAAAAATTTCGTAAACAAGTGGACTGTGTTAAATATCATAACGAAATTGTATTTGTTCAAAGGTTTCGTATGCTTCAACATACGTGTCAATTTATTTTGGAAAATTTCAAAAGCTTCTTTTGCAAAGCAATTAGTCAGAGGTTTGTGGCAATATTTAGTATATAATTCATGCAAAAATAATTATATACTAAAAATCAAACACAAATTTGGTGCTTAGATTACATTTTCCTTATTATACTCTTGCAGTAAGACATTTTTTGAATGAGTTAGGGCTTTTTGTAAACTGCTTGTCAAACCGTTGTTTCTGATACTATTGCATTTAGTTTTTTTTTTTTTTTTTTTGAAACACTAAAAAACCTAAACACTTAAAAACTAAAAACGAGCTAAAGTCTTTCTACATGAGAATAACGATACATACATATGTAAATATTCTTATTATTTGATTTCTTTTATTCAAATCATAAAGGAGGCACCGTCGTTGCCAATACCGTATTTAATTTGTCAAAAGTAATCGATATTTGCGATGGCACTGCCATACTTTTACAGGTAGGATGTAACTTTAGTTGAAGTTACGTTTTGCCAACTAAAACAATAAAAAGATGTTGAAATAACTGCTCGCAATATTTCAAATAGTAATTGTTAGTTTATTTTCTTAAATGAAGGCTTAATAAGTAATAATCACAAGAAAAAAATGGTCCAATTAGTACCAATAAAGAACGGTGCATCTGCCACCTGAATTGTAATTTAAGGCTACAACATCTGGATATATTACCCCCCCCCCCCCCACTTTCTCAATATAACTCCTCCTCCCACTGCTGTTGCAATATATCTCCACACACAATCTAAGCTAATTAATATATTTCTGTGGTTCTCAGTACCCGCTTATTTGTTCTTTATACTAATTCTTAACAAAACTTTAGTACTATTGAACAGAAAATGGTTAAAAAGAAAAATATGTTATTAAGCACAACGTCAAGATCGAAAAACCAAGACGTTTTCCAACGCGGTAAAGTTATGTTAATAAATATGGACCAAAAATAACATAAAGCTCTCAAAATATAAAGAAGGTCTATCCCATGACAGCATATTCGAGTTTCATTTCTATCAAAAATAGTGAAAACAGCTTTACCGTCTTCAGTGTTTTGTAGACAGAGCTCGTCATCACCATATGACCTAGCTTTGTCTTCAGCAAGATAGAACCACAAACAATAGTTTTATAATGTTGGCAAATATATCTTAGCGAGAGCTCATCAATTGATCGCTGACATAATGTACCTTGAGTAACTCTAATACTATGTAAAGTTCTTAGCCAAAGGTGATGTAAATTAAAGGATGACAACATTCAAAACAACATTGACCGAACGGTAAATGCATTAGAGAAGTTTTCATTAGTAGTATTACTTAAACCTCTTACTACCTAATATTATGAGGTAACAGTGCTGTTGAAAATTGTCTTTCTTTTTTCAGATGATCTGGCCTGGGTTGGTAGGCGGGTGTCTTACCTACCATACTACAGCGGTACACACATTGGCGTAATAGACTACCTAAACCTCGATAATCAAGGCGAATATGGAAATAACTACTTACAATTACTTAAATGATTATAATAAAATACGAGGACGAGCTAATAAATTCGTGACGTTTTGTCACTTGGCAAAATCTGAACAAACTGCGTCAGTTACTTTGTGTTTGACACCATTGATTAAAGACTATCGCGTAACTTGAAGGAAATATATAAAAAAGTAAATGTCGTGTGTTCGTTAAGCAACTTTACTTAAAAAACGTAACTTTTACTTAAAAAAGCCAGCAAGTTTAATAGATAGTGTCGTAACTCTGCACTTACAATTTAAGTAGTTAATATGTGGTTTACTGAATTTAATTTTGGCCCTACAACCGAAAAAATGCCTAAAGTTACCTGAAATAATTGAAGAACACATGATATACTGTTGGTCGATTGGAGATTGAAACTTCAAGAGATTGTGGAAGCCATAAGTACCTCATATGGCTCAGTGGTCCCAGTTTTAAATGATGGTATAAGAAAGTTTTCCCCAGAATGGGTGCCATGTTTGCTCACAGTGAACCACAAAAGCAATCGTGTGGCAACTTAGCAGGAGTGTTTGGTGTTGTCCAACTGCAGTATGAGAAAATTTTACCAAATTTTGATACCGTGGGTCCTAGACTCACCACAATACACCATAAAACATACATCAGTCAAAATAGTGGGTTTCTCAAATTGAATCGCCGCCAACCGTCATGGCAAAGGTTATTTTTTATGTACACGGTATAATCCGCATTTACTATCTTCAAAAGAGTAATAAGGCTTCAAATAAAACTACCGTTTTAGATCATTTAAAAGTCCTATTACATCAGATTAATGCAAGGGTACGGAATGCCATGAATTAGACTACAAATTGCTCCCCTATCCATCATTCACCATTATTCTCCCGATTTAGCCTCGAGTGTTTATTTTATGTTTCCAAACCTGAAAGAATAGCATGGCAGAAAGCGACAAACCATCTCATTGAAAATTAGCTATTTCAATGAACTCGTATTTTTTGGAATGGGTAAAAAAAATTAGAAGAACGGCGCACAGAGAAAAATAAATTATTTTTATCCAAAAACTTGTGTTGCATTTAAAAAGGTGTGGACTTAAAAATAAAATAACACTCTTTTTGGTCAACCTATATAATAAGGATCGTCTTAATCATAAAGACAATCCATATATATAAGTATATAAAAATAAGTTGTTCTATGTTTGTCATTTTGTAACTCTAAGCCGATTTACAAAACAATGCGTTCAAAAATCATACTTTGATTGATGGTTTTAGTGCAACTGGTAGTTGCCACACCCATATAAAATTTGTGTCTATATGTCTATATCTTTAAAACGGTAATAGTAAGAGTTTCAAAATTTGGCGCAAGTGACTTTGTGGTCAATACAAATCATCAGTCAAATAGTGGGCGGAGTTGGATAGGTGGGAGTGGCACCACTCATATAAAGCAAATACTGATTTTGAAACGATAATAGTGGAAGGTTTTGAAATTGGTCTCAATAACTTCGTAATCAATGTACATCATCAGTCGAAATATGGGTAAAATTGAATAAGTGGGTGTGGCACCACCCATAAAAAGTAACAATTGATTTTTTTATATTTAGAGAATTTTAATAGTAAAAGTTTCTGAATTTGGTCCAAATAACTTTGTGGTCAATATAACTCATTAGTCAAAAATTGGGCGGAATTGTACAAGTGGGAGTGACACCACCCATACAAAGTAAATATTTATTTTCGTTTATCTATGGAACGGTAACAGTGGAAGGTTCCGAATTTAGTCTAAATAACATCGTGGTCAATATACATCATCAGTCAAAATCTGGGCCAAATTGAATGAGTGCGTGTGGCACCTCCAATGCAAAGAAAATATTAATTTTTATATGTATAGAGAACGGTTAGAATGTCAGTTTCCAAATTTGGTCTAAATGACTTGGTAGTCAATACAAATCATTCATTTCAATGCATTCCTCTCAATCTTTCATATGAGGAATACATTTTGTAGGCATACAACACAAATGCTCCCTGTTACTATAGTAGCTTCATAAATATTTGTAAAATATTCCGTCACTTGAAGCAGTTGTACATATCTCTTAATTTTAAATCTGCATCTTTCAAAGTAAACTTTTACGATGCTATAGAGAAGAAAAATTCATTATTTAAAATATGCAAAAATATGAAAATATTTGCAAAAATATTGACATTTTTTTATATAAAAATATATTTTTTTACTTACAATAAAATGATATCTTTCAAGGAAAACAATCTCTATATCCAAGCTACAGAGCATTTGTGAGCATATTTTTAAACACCCTGTATTAAAATATATTTCTATAACAAAACACCATCACACAAAATTTAATTACGCACTTTTAATTGATCAGAAACATTACAATTTCAATGATCGATTTTCTTTCCTTCTTTAAAAACAAAACTTTCAACAAATCAAAGAAATTTTTTTTAAGAAATTGTATGAAAAATTTCACTAAAACTCTTAGACCCGGTAATCGTAGCTGACATTTAAGTTTTAAACTATTTAAACAGATTTTTTTTAAATTTTTTGTTTTAAACTGAAAATAAATTAAATATAGTTTTTTTTACTTTATTGATGCACTTTTCTTAATATTCTCTTTACTTTTTTTTAAGAAGTTGTAATGAGCCATTAACAAAATTTATGGCCTGGTTAATGAAAGTGATACATTGTAAAACTTCCAGATTAAATGTTTTCACTTTATTGTTTATTTTGACTTTATTTTCCTTTTCAAATTACTTTACTTAATGAGTTTTTGTTTTTGTTATAGTTTTTTTCTATATTTGCCACCGCTAATTTAGCATGTGGCAGTGTAAAATTTGTTGTAACTGATTGACGTTTTAGGTGCAACTGATATCACAACAAATCTGTATCTGCGGTTGATATCTCTAAATGTAAAATGTGAAAAAAACACAAAATTACAACAATAACAATACATACATTTCACATATAATATTGTTGTTGCTGTATTTGTAGCTGACATTCTGTTGCTAAAAATCCAATTGCATTTTGCATAGAGACTCTGTTAAAACAACAGACTGACAGACAGATGGATAGAATGAATGCATTAATTCTAAATGAATGTACAAGCAGAATATATTAGAATTACACCTTTTAATACTTACATACATGCATACGTATACACAAATGGAGAAAAAGATAAACAGATATTTGAACACTTACATATATACACATATACGAACGAAAAATTTTCAATGTAAAGTGTTAATACTTGCAATTGTTAATGTTATTGTTGTTGCCATTTGCTATTATTCATAAAATCTTTACGCTTCTATGAGCACATTAAAGTACCTGTAGTACTACAATATGTATTACTTGATTACGTTACTTTTATCAAGATAGTACGTATATATCTAGACGATAGCCATACAGCTCGTTTTCTTTGAGGAAAGTAACCTCAAAGTTTTTTTTTTCTTCTCATGGGTAACACTTAGATTGATAGGAGTGTACAGCTGAGCTGTTTCAAGACAAAATGTCTTACACTTAAACCACAATAAGCTTATTTTGAACTGCCGCGCTATGAATAATCAACGAAAAAAAATTTTTGTTTACATCATCGGTCACCTTTAACAAACTCAGTCTCTGCAACGTAGTTCGGAAGTGTCCGTTAGCAGAACACAACCGAACCGAGTAGTTCTTTTTCGACGGATGAATGTCCAGAGTGTCTCATTATTTACTCAATTTGAGGAGGTCGTTCGACCTATTCTTTATTCGGTTTCCCTATGAGATTCTTATGGTTCCACCTACTGTTCGACCAAGTATTCACATGGCCTTATTTTACCTGTTGTTTTAATAATTTAATTATTTTGTACGTTGTTTCAATAGAGAGGTAGTTAGTTCGTTTATTGCACGGATTTGGCAACATTTGTTTTTAAAGCAGGAAGTTAATCGTAGAAACAAGCATCTTTTAAGCAAACTTCGTATAAAAATAATGTTTTCTAAGAAGCGACACCAAATAATTTAATAAATAGTTTTAAGAACATAAACTTATATTCTCAGAAATAAAATTTTGTTTATTACTATATATTAAACCATTGGGTGTTTGACTTAAAAATGCCTCGTATATTGTAATACATTGGCACAATACAAATTCATTTGAAGTACTGGTGTACTTTCTCCATCTTACCCAGTTTTTGTTACCTAGAAAGAACATGGTCAATTTCTGTTACTCTGCTCAGCCTACGCTATAAGGCAAAAAATTCCTTACTATTAACATTATAAACAGTTTTCCACTCACCTGGCCACTTATAGCTGAGCTTAGTCATAATAAACTATTACGGCTTCATGTTGGGATGGATATTCCAAACGTTTTTTGGCCAATGCTATGTAGCTTAATATCTATATGGCTTGATTTCAGCAGCTTGTAATAAACGCGCTTCTTCTAGTTCCACAAATTACGGTGCACTACTTAACGCCGTGGGTAGTCGCCTTTGGGATAGATTTACTTACGCTTCAGATTGTTGTAAGCAGCAAATATTTTAAATTGCTTCCCGGGTGGTTCCTAATGATTTTACAAAAACTTCATGGACTTATACTGTTGGCTGACCTGGTCAGCATTACCGCTGCTAACCCGCACTAACCATCTCTCGCACATTGAATTCGATGAAACGTAATCAGGATAATTCATCTTCGATTTGAGACCAACGACAAAGTAAGACCTATCCAAAGCCTGTGTTTATTGTAAGCGAAGGTTAGTTGGGCCAATAATTATGATAACTTGGAAGACATTAAAATGTTTTACGATGCAATTAGTATTTAGCAAGAGCCATTATATCAATATGTATTAGATGGGTTTAGTTTTTGGTTTCTAATCTAAAGTAAGTTATATAGGGTATCCCAAAATTAACGCCAGAATTGTTGGAACCTTTAAAAAGCAGCAATTTGACAGCTGAGAGTTTAGGGTTTGCAAAGTTGAGCATGAACTGCAAGAAAGTTCATATAATAGAGCACCAGCAAGTGGACGATAATTTTTCGAACAATGGAATGAAATACATTATTATCTTTATTGAATTAGATGCTATTGATATGACCAATAGGTGGTTTGAACAAGGCGGTGCCTGGCAGCACTGTTTTATATACAGACACTGTTTAACATACAGACGTATCTATACATACATAATGTTGTTGTTTTATGGTTTTTATTTCCTCAATTTATCTTAATACAGCAAGTTATTAACTCGAACTTAATATTCGTTTATACAACACTTTTAACACGGCTTTACTTAATGAGTGCAAAACGATAACTAAACTCACCAAACGAAATGCGCCACTTTTTATACCAATTCATTCGAAATTCAATTTCGAATATTCTTGTAGTTACTACAAGCTTCTATTTCTCTACGTGTAATTTAAAAGATGTAAAATTATTATACACAAAAAGGTATCGAACTAACAACACTGTCAAACATGTGGTAGCACACTTAATAACACAGAAAATTAGAGTAGTAAGAAATACAGAGCCTTGACACAAACCAAAAGAGTTCATAGCCAAAATTTCACCATACAGTATTTCCTAATGTGGTATATTTTCTTTTTATGCATTTTTGTTTTCGTAAAAATATATTTACGTTTTAACCTTTTTGAAACGTTTATATTCGTTTATGTTGCGTTAAAACAAAATAAAACACTGTTTATATTTTAGTACACTATGTCTTAATACACTAAATTCGATTTTACAACACTTTCTATTTGTGCCTTAAACAGACTTTACTTCTTGACAGCCAACTGGTAACTAACTAACTCACCAGACGCAATTCGCCACCTTTTATAGTATTTTGTCTTAGTTTAGAATGTTCTAGTACGGAAACGAATCATAGATTTCTCGACGTTAATTCAAATGGTCCAAAATAACACAAAAAGTAACAAAATAACATACACCTGGCAGCTCTCTTATATTAGTCCAGGTAATTTAAAAAGTTCTTAAGCCTTGAAACAAGCCAATACATTTTTTAGCTAAAAGCTCATAAAGAGCTCTGACGTGGTGAATTTTGTCTTTAGCATTTTCATTTTCGTAACAATATTTATGCCAACTAAATAAAAATTTTGCACTTTTCTATTTTGAAAAATACTAACTTTTTAAAGAAATTTGTATTGTTTTATTATTATTCGTTTGTTAACATTTGCTATTTTAGTATTATACGACGAAACAAGTAGTATCACTGGTCTTTGAGCTATGAATTATAAATAAGAGACCGAATAATGAATATTTGCCTTTGTGAAAACAAGTTAAAAGCTTCGGTGAATAATAAAAAAAGCAATACTTCCTAAAAATGATTATTTCTTAGCATAGAAATTTGTGATTTACATTATTTTGTTCAAGGACTTAATGAGCCTAATCGAGTACTTATTTACCGTCAAAAATGTCATATAAATGTTTAAAAATACGAACAATATGTAAAAGACACATCATCTCACCAAAGATAAGATCCTCTATTTTTAAAATATAGAGACTGTAGTTATTATAAATTTCCTATATAAATTGATCTATAGGATCCATTGATCCAGAATTACAAAAAACGAAAAATTTAAAATTTGAACCGTAAAATAAATAACCCCTCCTCAAATTATACACTCAATACTAATTACTCTCTTCAGTAACTTAATAGATTTTACGCTACATGGTATTTCTCATTTATAATTTATACTTATAAATTTGTTAAATAATTATAATATATATATATTTTTTTAATATATCAGTAGGGATACTTCTCCTTGCGTCAATTATAAATCATACATACAGGCAGAGAGGCATACAAATTTAACACATTATTTGTTTTAAGAAATTATTCACTATATTAACTGAATAACTGATCTTTTAGATGTCTGCCTCTATTCCGAATACATACTCAGTAGACTCTAATGATATTGTGTTGCAAGCTCGTCTAAGTTTTTATGTGATGAGTTTGGAAGATTATTTTGTTGTTTATTTGTTTTGACTTTTAGTTTCCATTTTAATATTTTTCTTTTTTCTGTTCACTGCAGTTTGTTATTAATGTCGTGCAAATTGCTTAACATTGTACTTTTGTTGTTTCTACTGTTTGCCTCTTAATAGTAGACAATAACATTTATATTGCCATTTAGTGTTACAATTACTATTGTTGTTGTTCTTGCACTTAGTATTCTTTTTTAAAGTGTTAATTACGCAAAAAGCAAAAACCTTTGAATCTTGACTAATATATCTTCAGGGGCAATTGTTGTTAATTAACAATTATGATCTGATTGTTTTAGATTCTTATGAGTTTTATGGTTCTTCTAAAAATTTAAATTATGTAATTGTTTGAAGTAATGAATGAAGTTGTGTTAAATACATACATACATATATATATATATATATATATATATATATATATATATATATATATATATATATATATATATATATATATATATATATGGATGTCTCTACTTGATTACAATGAATAAGATGTTTTGTATTTGTAAAAGAAGTTATTTAAGAAGCCGTTTGACGTGAATTTATATAAGCCAAGCTCTTGCTTATAATATAAACACCTTAAAAATGATATCCATTTTTATTAGTATAATATAGTCATGATGACCAAAATTTCTACAGGTTAAGCATTTTTATATAAAACGATCTATGATTGACGGTCCATGAGATGATGCTTTAACTAGAAAAATTAATTTTGATGTCGCTCGAATAATTACTACAAATGATGGAAAAAATTGAGAAAGACAGGCACACATATTGAGCCTAAATATTGCTATAGAGCTAGGCAATCATCACCAGCGTTACCGTTGGGATTTTTCAAATAAAAAATTTTCGTTATGGCTTAGCATAGCTTTTTGATGGCCTGTGTTGATATTTAAGACCAACTCGAACATAATACGAGGCATTGTGCGAACAAAATGAGTCTTTTTGGAACCAAGGTATTTTAACAAGACAATAAGAAGAAGAAAAGCAAGTATTGTAAAGTAGTGTTATTATACAACGTTCGAAAACGGCCTTTACCAAGGAATGGCTCAATAATTCCAGTGAATCTATTACAAAATTAGCATTTTCAATGAAAAGCTCTTTAGTCACCATTAAAACATTTATCAAAAACTTTTTCGGAGAATATTAGTTACCAAATAATGCAGAGTATGTACTATGTATGCTTTTCTGTGTGTTGAAAACTGAATTTATTAACTTTCTTTATAATTAAAGAATGAATATGTTATGAAAAAATTATATGGTTTTCGAAAATGAAAACCTTATAGTTCTTGTTTAAATCCAGTTTTCGGGGTATATGCATATTTTTCTGTGCGACTGTATATTTTTGCCACACTCAGCATATTTTATTTTGAAAAATTTTTTCGACAAAATAAAATACTTTTATCGATCAAGAAAACTTTTTTTTTTACATATCATATAAAAAACATGAGTTGCTTTTCTAACAAGCTTGATAACTCCGTTTTCTCAAAATTAGGAGAAAATTAGGAAAAATTAAAAGGCATGGGTCGTCCTCTAATTTCACGAAAGTTCTCGAATTCCGTGAAAAGTCCGGTAACAATAAAAGAGGAATTTATATTACAGCTTCAAAAAGCACAATTCTAAGAGCTAATAACGCCCAGCCAAAGCTTATTCGAGCAAAATTGAAAAAAAATTCCCTGTCTGACTAAGCAGCATAAGATTAAGCGTAAGGAGTTCGCGAAAAACAAAATGGCAACTAATTGGCATTAGGCAAACATTTTTTTTTAAAAGGTTATAAGGTAATCCATACATTTTCGGATTTCCTAAGTGGACCAAATGGTTTCAATTGCTATTGTTGAGATTTAAGGAATGAGCCCTTGTTTTTTTCCAAACGGAATTTCGGCGGTGGCAGTTTGATGGTTTGGGCTGGCTTTAGCCTACATGGTACTCTGGAACTCTACTTTCCTCCCATCGAATGGATAGTTTAGAGTACCAGGGCATTCTGACAGAACGTTTTCTGCCTTATTTGGCTCAAAATGCTAACTCAGCAATTCGACCAGACAATGGTTTGACGAGCACAATATTAAAATACTTGATTAGCCAGCACGTTCCCCCGACTTAAACCCCATGGAAAATTTGTGGGGACTCCTTGTGCGTAATGAACAGACAATATAGGACAAAAGATGAATTAAAAGTGGCAATCTGTAACAGCTGGCGCGAAATCCGCTCCAACGTTCTGGACAATTTAGTAAGTACGACGCCATCCCGTATTTTTAAGACAATGTAAGGAAATGGGAACTGCATAAATTAAAATTAATTGATTAACGCTTAGTTTAAATAAAAGTTTGGATAAATGAATCACTGATCTTATCATTTTGACGCATTGAATTTTGCACTCATTTACATAAATTTAAATAAACATAATATAACGGTACATCTCTAAAAGCAAAACCGGCTTATTATTCACTTATTTGAACGTAGAATTTTTTTTAGTAAGGTGACCATACGTAACATTTTATAAGCACACCTTATCTACAAGTACTTCTTTAATTAATTTAGAAATAATATATTTATAATATATATTTTTAAGTGCGCAAAAACATTTCTAAACTTGAAAAATTTGTAAGGAATTGGATTTAAAAAATGATTATTCTTGTGAAATATACACATTTTTGTACACACCTTATACACATTTTTTCTGAATACGCTGATAAAATTAAAATCGAGCAATATTTAGCAAAATTATTAGCTTATAAGTGCCTGAGGGTACGCAAAACCGGATTTTTTTTATCCGTAACTCGAGATATTTAAGGTATTTCGAAAATTTCAAACACAGATTCTGGGTTGTACTCGACTATCAGAAAAATAGTACTACATAAAAAATGAACTTCTGAAGAAAGCTTTGCCTCTGGTGGAGTGACACCAGTAAAGATAATGAGGTGTGCCTGGTTGGATTGAAAGGTAAACAATTCCCTTCCCTTCCCCTGAGCTTCTACAACCTAATAAAACAATAGATTCGGATCTCTACTGTCTACAATTAATGAGGTTAAAGCAAGCAATTAATTTAAAGTGGCCGAATTGATCAACAGATATCCTTGATTACCCAGCAGAGGCTGATATAGCTTGGAGAGAAAAAGTTTGATACATTGACAATATAGCACGGATCCTACACCTTTAGATTAGTATTTGTTCTAATCTCTTCAGAACTCTCTTAATGGTGTAAATTTAAATTTGGTAGGGGCATGTAGAACGCAATTCGATCAGTTTTTTGCTCAGAAAATCAAGAAGTTCTGGACTGATGAAACGGTGGCTTTACCCAACAATTGACAAAACTTTATTAGTCACAATGGTACATGTGTCGTTTATTAAGGCTCGTTTCAAATATAAGCAAAAGCTGTTTCACTCTTGTACAACTTTGGGACCGAAATTTTTCGAACACCAATAGCAACACTGAACCACTACTTTGTTACGAAAAGTCTTCCTTTAAAACGGCCACACACACCACGAACCAAAATATATTTTGTTCACCATATCAAGATGGAGCTTCGAACAAAGTCCGTTATCTCATTTGGAGAAAAAACAAACGTATCTTTTAGAGTTACTACAGCTTTTACCAGGAACTTTATCCTGTAAACTAAACTGGCAGAGAATCTGCACTTATTAGTTTCAACATTTCTTAAGATAACTTCGTAGTATTTAATACCACAATACTTGATAAATAGACGAGTTAGTAATTTAAATTCAATAGTAATTTCAGGGATTTACCAGAAGATGGTAAAACAAACTTTTTCGTTTGTCCACATTAATACCTAAAAAACCTACAAAGTGTCGAAAGTTGTCGAGCTTCTCTTTGGTAAGCAGTTAGTTCGTCATCTTTCGATTCCAGAGTGTAAAATATTGTTAAAACTCGAAAATTTCATTACCGAGTATCCTTTAAAAAAAAGGAAAATAAAGTGATTTTTTGGCTCTGATACCTTTAGCGTAATTTTAGTTAACTTTCACGCAAGGTTTTTTTCTATTAAAGACTATAATTTTAGAAATTATCGGTTTATTGCCGGCAAATGATTCCAACATCTAAAAAGCTTGTTTTCAGAAGTTCAGTGAATACGATGAGTCAACCAGCAGCTAGAATTTTGAACTTGGAGCCACATTACAAAACTACTAGTTTGTTTTGGACTTTTTTCATGGTTACGGATCTTAGCCTATCTAGAACTCCCTTCATTCCCATATCTATCAAGGCATCTGGTTGCACTACTAAACCTCTGCACTAAGTTAAAAATTATAGCCACCACATTGCTTCCAAGTGGTCTTGTCATAGCTGAATAGTATCGAAGGTTTCTAGAACAACTAATAACCGTGGTGGTAGAAACAAGTAGCCCATTAGCCACTGCTGCCTATTTATTTCCAAATATTTTGGCACTGGTGACTCAAAAGGGATGAACTAAAATATAAAAAGGACAAAACCATGATAGCAACTAATCTGAAAAACTTGCAATATTCACTTTTGTACAACACCCTAATTCGTCTGAGTCGTAAAAGCTCAGTCGAACTATATTTGTGTGAAATTTAGTAAAATTAGACATGTATATATGTAATGTAATATCTTAACATTAAATTCAGTTTAGAAAAGCTCTCACTACTGACATAATCAACCAAAAAATTACTTAACATTACTGGCTATCAATATAATTCAGTTCAAGTAATTCCTTTGCAATTTGTCTTGAATATTTTAAATTGTGTAAAGCATACCATATGTCTTTAACAAACGTCTCTTTAGTAAGAGTTAATAATTTATTGCGTATATTTTATACTTCATTAAAGAACACAAAAAAGCAACCACAAAGCTGTAGAAATTTGATATGTAAAATGAAATAACGGCACAAAAAAAAAAAAACGAAAAAACTGAAAAACACTCAAAATTTTTAACCCCACAAAACACTTTAAATGATTTACGGACTCGTTGATTGTCACACAAGTGTTGATGTGTTGTTTTAGATGCCTTTGGCTAAAGAAATATGTCATACGAAGAGTATGTAAACCAACGCACACATATAATCTACTACCCTCTAACTCTTAAAAGCACTTTTGTAGTTACATAACGTTTGTGTGTTAGTGACAAAAGTTCATAATGTGAAAGTTTGTCAAGTGTTTCGCAACGTTGGTCATCTCTCTCCCCCCACTATCGAGAAATTGTTTATGAGATCCTTTTAACACGAATAACAGACACAGGCCAACAAACATATTCTTCTCTCTATATTTGGTAACATAGTTCTCTCATAATCTTGATACAGGTGTATATTTTGATAAACATATATAAAAAAGGTTGTGTTTTAACTTCCCGTAATCTTATATTGTAAAGTGTCCGCCATCTAACGTTTTTTTTTTTCAACTAGTGTTTATTTCGTGAATGCTAACACTTAGATCATGTCTGATCTGACAGATAATTAGTTTTATCCTTCCACTTAACGAATATGGTTGCGTATACGCTCCGCTAGGTAGGCCTGCGATCGACTTACAGAAGATGCCAATTTTGCAAAAAAAAAAAATATTCTTTTCAGATGAATCTCATTTTGATCTTGGCGCGTATGTAAACAAACAAAATTGTCGCATTCGGGACACAGAAAACCCGCACGCATACATTGAAAAGCCGATATACCCAAGACGAGTCACTGTTTGGTGCGGATTTTGGTCCAGAGGCATAATTGGGCCATTTTTCTTCGAAAATGAGCAAGGAGTGGCCGGTACAGTCAATGGCGATCGTTATCGGGCCAAATTGGACCTATCGTGTAGGCTACTGCTCGGCCAGCCGTGGCAGTCATTTGAATGAAATTATTTTCCATTATTAACCGGAAGGATTGTACTTTTAAATAAAAAAAAGAAATTTCAGAAAATATTCAGTAGTTTTTTTTTATAGAATTTTAAAAAAATATATATTTCGCGGACCCTTTATAATACATCAACCGACATATTATAAAACCATAATATACAACTATTTCACAACTCAATTTCTTTATAGTATACTATAGGCAGTTATCTAAAGGAAATACAGATTAAGCACAACCTGCGTATTAACACCTTACTTTCGATAGGAAGACTAAGAGCCAGATAAAAAATGTAAGTTTTAAACATATGTACGTGGAAGAATTTTTTACGATACATATGGTCATATTGAACTGTGTTAACTGAATTAAATATTGTGAATTAAACTTTCATATTATTATCTGACAATATATTTGGGAGATCGGACGGTTATTATTCACCTGGTTTTAACCGCTATTTTTGGTTTTGTCGAATACGGTTTTTTCAAAATCTTAATTTCTTGAATACCGAATGAACCAGTTGACTTAACACGAATAACCGGTTAATGCAAATAAGTATAATTTTTATACGTTTGTATATTTTTTTATTGCAAATATGCTCATCGTTTAACTATTTGCATAATTTTGGTATTATTTTTGTATATATGTCAACCTTGAACAACGTAAAAACCAAGGTAGATCGAAAAAGATATGCACACTTCAGCAACAATAACTTTTTCTCATTTCCTGTAAATAAATATTGATTTTAATATATCGCACACTAGATCATGAATAGTCACAACTCAAAATTTTTAAATTTTCAGAAGAGGCAAAAAACTGGTTCTAATAACATGGTTTTATTTAAATAATCAAACTGAGTTCCACATTGAAGCAAACCGTCTTAGGAAACAGTTCACTTATTTTTTGTTTAATTTTGTGTAATATTTTTAATTATAATATTAACTCAAAATTTATAAATTTTTTTTTATTAAGTTGTGTATTATATCAAATTGTGCCTCTTTAACTGGAAATATATTATGATTAACTCAACATTTTGCTCATTAATAACGTCACAACTTAAAATATTACAATTTATGTGAAATAAAACTATTCAATTACTCATAATCTCACTGTTACAACTAAAAAATGGTACTCTTTAGTTGATTATGTACAAGCGGCATGGGAACATAAAAACAGTCATAACAACGATTTCTCATGTAAAGAAGACAGTGAATTGGTTTATGGAAAAAAATCGATTTTGAGCTGTGACTGTTCATTAACGGTAGATATATTATTTACTGAAGTTTTTCACAGCGTAAATACACATAATCGATCACAAATGTTGTGCGGTGATATCGCTGTTGAAAATTTTGAGATAGTATGGCCTGGGATTGAACCGACGACTGCTTGGTTGAAAGGTGGGTTTCTTACCTAACATACCACAATTAAATACTTAGTGCATGAATTTACATACAGTGCTGTTTGAAACCTAGGCAACTTTTCTTGTCGAAGCAATTAAGCACTCGTATATTACTAATAGATTTATTCAAAGTAAAACATTTAATTTTTGTTATCTTAGGCACCTAAATTATAACTACAATAACAAACTTTTATTTCCATTCTCTACCATGTAATACAACAACAAAAACGAAATTAGCTCTTTCAGTAGCTGTTCGAGACTTAAGCAACTTCAGAACTTTGTTTTTAATGGCCTTCGCACACCGTTTTGGCATAGTATTTATGAGATTTGTTAGAAGTATTGTTAGTATTGATAGCCACTTTAACTTGAAACTCTCCGTCAGCATCTGCTTGTTTTTTAAACGACGTTGTGGCCCAAGCTCTGTGCTTCAAGAATTAAAAGCAATTCTATTTAAATAAAAGAACCGATTATTTGAATAATTGTTAACCGAAAACCTTTTTTTTAATTGCTACTTTTCTAATTATTCGAAAAGCGGTTTTTGAAAAAGGTCGAATAATTGATCTCCCTACAATATATGGCAGGCAGTTCATGTGAAGGTATTCAATAAAGTATTGATTAATTATAGTTGGAATGGACTTCCACAAACACAAACTTGGTATGAGTTTGAAATGAACGCAAATATCATATCGCACTTCATCTACAAGGAGGTATTAACTCCAAATTTGTAAAATTTCGCTTTTTGCAAGAAATCAACTAAAATCATCAATATATATCTATTGTAAATTCAAAGTGTTCCGATTACTCTTTCATCTCGAAAACCACATTTGAAACAATTTTCGTATAGTGTAGTGACCACCTTTATATCATCCATAAGTTATCATTTTGAATTGATACAAAAATGGAAAAAGATATGTAGCGCAAATTTTCATAAAATGGTATAATGTTTTTGCTTAATATGATCTATTCAAATTTCCAAATTCCCTAAAAATTTAAAAACAAACAGTTTTTCACCTCTACTGAAAATGTTAAAATTTTAAGTTAATACCCTCTTTTGATCAAGTGCGATATGTAGACATTATGGGTGCTGCTGTGGTATGGTGGGTAAGATAACCGCCTACCCACCAAGAGATCCTCGGTTCACTCCCAGGCTAGACCATCTGAAAAGGAAAAACTTTTCTATCTCATAACATTAAATAAATGGTTAGGAGTATTACTATTCTTTCAATGAGTCTAAAAACAAAATCGGGTGCAGCTGATTGACTGAGAAAAATGGCAGTGTTCTTCCATGGAATGTTATGGGAATTATAGCAACTTGATTTCTGGAAACACTGTTTTTGGCAGCTCAGCTGCCAAATAGTCCATAACTGACCCTAGATTTAGTTGAAAAGGCGCTTTATTAATAATTATTAGATATTATAAGCAGAAGACGTTTATTAGTAAGAGATTATTAAAAAAATTTTAAATTTTATTGTATAATCACAGCTAAGTAACAACTTAATAATGAATCAAATTTGATCAATTACATCACAATTGGTGAATCATCTTAGCTTTTGGTTAGGGCGCCGAAAGCAAAGTCGATAAATGCACAAAAGGAGCTTTGGTAGATGCAACAATAATAATATTATGAAGTGAAAATAAGGTTTTAAAGAAAAAGAAAGAACCAGAGTGTTTATGAACGTTTGATCAATTTATTCGCAAGTCATATGAAAAACTTTCTCGTTGTTCGATTGACTGAACAAAAGGATGTGCTTCTACAGGAAATATGATGACTAAGTCAGTGATTATAAGGAATAAGTTCCTCAATTTCGTCAGAACACATCAAGTAGCCACTAGATAAATTTTACTTTTTTCTCAAGTTGAAAAATGTGATCGTCGTAACGATCTCCACAATGAATTTTCTCGCCAGAGAACAACAACAGATATATAAGACTTTACGTATACCTAAATTAATACTGAACTAGTCGGTTTAAATTCCATATATAATCTCTAATACCACTCGATCTCTGAGAAAGCGTAATATAAATTGAGAGAAAGGATCACCGACACCAAACAAGGTTCGATATGACCTGTAAGTGCCACAGACTAATTATTTATTCCTCTTTTCGGAAAGCAACACTAACAAGTCACCAGTAGATTGACTCCTTTGGAAAACGTAATGACAATAAGTGCAGAACAAATTGCTATTGTGTGGTAATTTTTTAAGTTTTCTGCAAAATAAAATAATAGAGGCACGATATGGTGCACTGAAAAGCAAAGCACTATGTCAATGCTGGTATGTCATTCGATTCAGCAGATTTGTTAACGCTAACATTTGTGAGAAGTTATAGAAAACAAAAAACGAACAGGGATGAAAATTATTCATGGCTTGCATCGTTGTTTTCTGTTAAAACAACACTACAGTCAACACATACAACTACTATATTCATATTGCTAATTGTAACCTTCCACAAAACTGAGGACTCAAAGCTAGTTTTTAGCCAAGAAAAAGACTGCGTCTGTGAGAAAATTTAACAAAAAAAAGCAGAGTTTTTCAAGACAGACATTCTTCAAAACAAAAGTGAAGCAGCCGGCTTTAATTTTGTGCACCAATGACACTGAGCAACACATTTGAACAATTGTCAAGAACGTTGAGTGGTTGAGAGATCAGATTTTCTTCAATATTGCCGTTTGCTATGTTTGCAGTAAACATAATAAAAAACATAAATAGAGCACTCTTAGTCAATTCTTTAATTTCACTAGAATTCTTAACATGTCACTAACTCAAATTGTTATTGAATAGGGTATTATGTATTCGGTATTGACCAATTAAAGTTTCCTTAATAATTTGTTTATTCTGTTGTTGTTAATTCTTGTTTGTATTTTTTCGAACCAAAGGTCTGGTCATTGGTTTCTTTCTCTTTTTTTTTCTCCGGTTTCACTATGAATTTTTGTGTTGTTTTAGTGTTTTTTTATTTTCTTCGTATTCTGTAGGTCAATTTAAGTTGTTTTCGTTGTTGTTCGTGTTCACTTCTATGTTTTTGGTTGCCAAAGATAAATGAATATTTTGTATGCTGGTCCAGTTTTTCGTTGCCCCATCCATATTTACAAGCTTTTTTTTCGAAAGCCATAAAGTTTTAAAGCAATAGAATAAGTTCTTTCTTGGTTTTTGGCAGAATGTTGCTTGCGAGGCCAAAAGAAATACGAAGTAAAAATATGATAAAAATTGTATGCATTTACTTACCATTACGATTTTCACTATCGGCGGGTTTCATTTGTATGGGATGATACATCTGAAAAGAGAGAGAAAACGAATAGTTTTATGAGTTCGAATCAAAATTCTAAAAATTAAAAGATATTAAGAAAATAACTTTTATAATATGTAGAATCATGTTCAAAAGTATGATTCGCAAAAAAAGGCTAAAATCTATATACTGTGAGCGTCAAAATAAACTGTACAACCTTATTCTCTAGAATTTAGTCTTCATGTCAGCCTTTTTTCTTTTTATACTTTTTAAAAGTCTATTTAGGGCTATACACAATTTATAAAAAAACAACAGCAACAAAATTCCTAAGATAACTACATTTTTACAGGGTAGGTCAAAACTCACCATGTTATTTAAAAAATAAACACTTTTTTTTCTATATATTTTATTGCTATATTTTTTAGATTAAATAAGTACATATACAAAATCTTGAGAATAAATAACGGAGAGATTCAAAGTTGAATAAAGACCCAGAATAATAGAATATTATTGGGTATACAAGATAATAAAGTCGATTTTTTGTTTCAAAAACAAAATGAAATGGATTCCATACCAAAAAATCTGCTACGGGTATGAGGTAAAGAACGAATCAAACCAATTTCTGTTACAATGTTCTGAAGTAAACCGTATTCCATTAAGGTCGTTCTGCATCGATAAATAAAAACGGTAGTCAGAAGGGGAAAGTTAAATTATGGCCATGTGTCTTGTCGGATGTAAGTCAGGTATTCTGGTCGTTTTTCACTGATTTCTCTCTACAAACGAATCAATTGTGTTCGGTATAGTTCTCCTTATGATCCCACCAAATACAGAGCATTAACTTGGCGTCATGGATATTTGGCTTGGGCGTTGATTTGGCTGGTTGGCCGCGCTTTACATATTACTTTTTACGCTTGGGGTTATCGTAATGTATCCATCTTTCATCAGCAGTAAATGAAAATGAAAAATTACTTTTTTTTGTAGCATTCAAGCATCATTTTCGACATGAAAAATCGTCTTTCAACGTTTCTAGGCTTCAATTCATATGGAAGCCAATTTCCTTACTTTTGAATCCAATGCTTTTACACGTAGGAAAATGGATTGTTGTGTGACTCACAAAGATAGTGCAAGTTCTTCTTGCGTTTAGCAATAATTTTTGTCGAGTAATACTTCCATTTCCTTATCTTAAAACTTTTTCGGCTGATCAGGCCTCTCCTTGTCTTTTGTATCGAAAGTGGTGATACTTTTGAATCGCGAAAACCAATGTTCACAAGTTTTCTGAGTTGGTGCTTGTTGACTGCAAGCTTCTACCAACAAGTGATAGCTTTCAGCAGCCGGAAGGCACAAAATTCGCCATTATTACAGCGATTAAAAAAATGTGTGTTTACACTTTGGCGTTTATCTAATATTGAATTATAATGGCATTTGTTTACCCTTCAAAATATCATGTTTGTTATTATTGACACAAACCATATGTATTAGTTATGCCATATAAGTCGACATTATTAACTTGTATACCCAATATTATTTTTATCAGGGATTATTTTCGTCACCTGAATCAATGATTCGACACCAACATGGCGCCGAAAGAAATATGTCTCGAAACGATAGACCACCTTTAATTCTCTCCGCGAAAAATATTCAACTTGTAGAGCAAAGTGTTAACAAAACACCAGGTACATCTACCAGAAGGCATTCTGCTCAGCTAGGAATAGTTCATATGTCACTGCGTCACGTTTTAAAAGGAGAGTTATTGTTATCCTATATAAGATGCAATTGGATTAAGAATTAAAATCCGCGGATTAACGTCCAAAATTTTGCAGTTAAATTTCAATTATGAGTGATGGAGCTCATTTTTATTTAAATGGCTTTGTTAATAAGCAGAACTGTAGATTCTGGGGTTCTAAAAATTCAAGAGCCTTTCATCAACATGAATTACATCCCATTAGGTGTAGAGTACGGTGTGGCATTACATCTGAATATACCAATGTGCCTTACTTCTTTGAAAATGTAAATAGAGGTGCTGCAAACCAAAAATGGAGAATGGTATCGGCTTATGATAGAACATTTTTTACGTCCTGCTCTTGAGAACAGACGTAAGATGTTGTTTAGGTAGGATGGAGCCACTATCCACACTGCAAGAGACAAAATGGCACTTTTAAGTCAACTACATCTTATGTAATTATAAATTTAACGACTACAACCTTCTATAGAATAGGCCAACAGTCACCATGGGGTTTAGAATTTAATAACTTTTTTGTTTATATTGTTACGGTTTAACCTTTTAAAATGCTTGAGTTCGTTTAAATTGCGTTAAAATAAAATAAACACCGTTATTTTTATTGTTTTACAGTTTCTTTATTTACTTTACTATAACTTTTATACTGTTTGTTTTAATACAAAACTTAATATTCGTTTATACAACACTTTTATTTCCACTTTAACATAACTTTGTTTATTAACCGCCAAACGATAACTAACTGACGTGTAGGTAAAGCAGTTCTTATATATCTAATTGCCCACAGTTTGAAAGGTTTAGGAAATATCGAACATTTTCTATTTCCATATCCGTTAATTCAAATGTAACGTAAAGATGGTCGATGTGGCGGTGCTGTCAAATGGACAGGGTGACACAAAATCCCATAATTCAGCGTTGTATTTTTATTTTCGAGCAATAAATATATATTTTTATTTATTTATTTATTTTTTCAGTATTCTTTTATTTACAATCTATTAAAAAATATATTAAGTAAATAGTATTAAAAAATTTACAACATAACACAAATGCTTAACATGCTATAATATAGCTTATATAGGGTCCGCCAAATAATTTTTTTTTGAAAACAGGGCGCAAAACATCGAGTTTAGCTTCGGCTGTGTGGCACGTAGCGCCGTCCTGTTAAAACCAAATGTTGCTAATATCCTCCTCTTCAATTTTTGTGAACAAGAATTCGTTCAACATGGCCCAATAACGATCGCCATTGACTGTAACGGCCACTCCTTGCTCATTTTCGAATTATGCCTCTGGACCAAAATCCGCACCAAACAGTGACTCGTTTTGGGTGTATCGGCTTTTCAATATATGCGTGCGGGTTTTCTGTGCCCCAAATTCGACAATTTTGCTTGTTTAGATACCCGACAAGATCAAAATTAACTTCATCTGAAAAGATGATTTTTTTTGGCAAAATCGGCATCTTCTGTAAATCGATCGCAGGCCCACTTAGCGTAGCGTTGTTCAAGCGTATACACAACCATATTCGTTCAGCGGAAGGATAAAACTAATTATCTGTCAAATCAGACATAAGCTAAGTGTTACCATTCACGGAATAAGTGCTAGTTGAAAAAAAAAACGTCAGATGGCGGACCCGTTATACATTTCTAGATTATAAAATATTCAAAAATGAATTTTTTTACAATAAGTATTGTCAGATTCTCAATAATGTCAAATTTTTGGAGAGCGAATATTTTCCAGAAATTCGGACATTAATTAGCCAGCATGTTAGCTAAATTTGTCAGCACCCTATAATTATTTTTTATTTTTTTGGTTATTTACTGGAGGGAGTATATATGAACAATCTCAAGTCCATTCTTGAACTCAAGGCCAACATTGATGCAGAAATTCGACCGCTAGTCACAAATTTTGAAAGATGTTATTGATAATGCTTTAAAACGAGCCCATCATTAATTGGAAGGGAATAAACGGGTGACATTTGGATGACATTATATTACATATTTAGTGTAAACGAAGCTCCATTTTATATATTCTAGAACCTAAAAAAATTAAATAAAATGAAAAAAATTTAAGAAGTGCATCAAAAATTTTCAAGCACTGATACAAGTTTAACACAAATTAACTTAGCCAGTGCGTAAGTTGTTGATCTGAGCTCAGCAAACATAGGCGCAGGAGTATAGACTTTCATTATGAATTTCATTACAAATTTTTAAGCCCCATAGTGACTTTTGGCCCACCATGTACAATATATGTGCATAAACAAAGTAGAAATACCTTGGAAGTGAAGGAATATTTCTAACAAGTGTTAGAAATTTGCGAAACATTTACAACATTTTGGGTTAGGGTTAAAAAAAGCGGGTTTTCATACCTTCATGCACTTATAAGCCAATAACTTAGCTGAATATTACTCTCTTTTAAGTTAGGGGATTTGGAAAGTATAGGAACAGGCCTATTAAATAATTTATAGCTTGTTTAAGTAAATGTAAAAAATCTGTATATATTTCACAAGCAAACACATGTTTATCCAATTTATTCTAAATTTTCGAGGTTTAGGGATGTTTTTGTACACTATTTTATATAGCAACCGTCCTTCATTTGGATTTACTGAAGTAGTGTGTTTAGTTATGAATAAAATGATACCTAACTTTTTTAAGTCCGACGGGAATTGACGTAGGTATGGCACCAATTCTGTAAGACCTATATAGCGAAGTATAGAGGTGACACTTTATTTTGATGCTTAAAGTATACCTTTCTTGATATAAAAAGAAATTAAGTGATGAAAAAATCATCACTTAATTCTTTACTAATTACTTTATAATAGTGATTTTAAAACACTAAACTAAATAGTAGAAATTGAAAGACATTTAATATTTCCCATTAGATCTACCGTCCTAATTTAATTTCATATTTAAAACAAAAATCATTAAATTTTTTTTAATTCTCCTTAATTATAGCTAATCTAACTTACCCAGGCATTAATTAATCCTTCCTATACTATTTCTACTATATTTAATAAAAAATATAACTACTATACTGCCATAATTCATGCTTTAAGTAATTTGGTGTTAAAGAAATTTATTTGAAATGCTAATCTCTTTAATTTCCATTAAATGTACGCACAACTACTACTGCACGGTATTCGCCAGTTTCTCTAAATTCTTTATTTATCTACAAGTTTAACGACATTTTTACTTTTATTTTTTATGACCGGCAAGAGTGAACATAAAAAGAAAAAGAACAAAAATTATGAATGAATTATCAGCAGAAAATAAAACAGACTTTTAGCCAACTAACCAACCGACCGACCGACCGACCGACCGAACAACCAACCAACGAAATTAATTCTTTTAATATCACTTGTCTTACCCCACAAGCTGGTCGTCGACCATCGTTAGATCTAAACTAATGAAATTTTATAATAATTTTTCTTCTTTTTTTCCTGGCTCATATGTTCATAACTGCGATAATAACCGCTAAAAAGAACCATTAAGGCAAATATTCATAAAATTTTTATCATATTTTTAGCAATAGAGAGAGAAAAAAAGCTGAAACATTTTTACAATTTGTCACACACACCACCACCACTTACGTACACTTCTCTAAGTTTCAGAAAAAGGACAGAAGAAGGGCGTTTAAAACATGAATTTTCATACGCATTTCAAACAATAAAAATGTATGTGAGTAAGTGGTGCATATGTGTTGGAATATTTATTTGCGTGTGGATGTGTGTGTATGTGGCATAACAATTTAAAGTGGTCTTCACTGAAATCCGCAATATAACATTTCCGCAGTACAGCCACAACAGTTTTGGAATGACAATATTTTAGAGGGGAAGGGAAAAAAGCAAAATGAGAGACCATAGAGGGTATTAGTTTTTAGCTTTTAAATAACAAAAATTCACTGAAATATACACTCAGTAATCAGTTAATGAATCACTCCATTCTCTGTAGAAAAAACACTGAAAGAAAATAGTTTTCAAATTATCATCTAACATAGATATGAAAGAAAAAATAAGGTAACATTGAGGATAGAGAGGTTTTTCAATAATATCGAGTAATTTTTTTAGCAACACTGTTTTTGGCCGCTCAGCTGCATTCGTGTAATATGTTACTGTCGGACATGTTCAGTTTGGTCTATAATTTAACCATGAATCGAGCCACAAACGAACAATGCTTGCAGATTATTGAATTTTATTATTAAAATTCATGCTCCTTTAAGAAAGTGCATCGTGCAATTCTATTTTATGGTCAGCTAATTTCTGGTGGAATGAATACGTGAACGAGCAAAATTGCCGTGATTGCTGTAAAGAGCAGTCAGAAGCATTGCAAGAACTGCCAATGTGTCCCGAAAAAAGTATTGTTTGGTGTGGATAATCGGCCGGTGGATTAATTGGACCGTACGAAGGCAGGAACGTTACTTTGAATGCGAGCGCTATTGTGCGATGATTAGATTTTTTTTTTTTTTTTTGGTCCAAAATGGAAGAGCTGACTTTGCTGCCACCTGGTTTCACCGTTTTTGGCTGCCTAGATCGTGCTATTTAACAATTTAGACTATTTTTTGTGGGGCTCTGTTAATGCTAATGTCTATAGAGACAAGCCGGCAACGGTTGACGCACTGGAAGCCAATATTTAAGAACTTATTCTTGAGATAACGGACAATATGTTGGAGAGTGTATGCCAAATTCGGATCCAGCATGTGAAACATTTGAGGTATAGCAGCGGTCAACATATACATGCAATCATCTTTAAACATTGAATTATACAGATCATTCTATCGAATCAATGATTTCATGCATTTCTCTAAATTGTATGTGTTTTTTTCGTAATCAAATTTGAAGGCTTAAAAAAATCACCATTAATTCTTTGGTTTTCCGAAACCCCAATGTGACAACTCTGATTAATGATGTAACTTATGAAGTAACAATGGTTCTTCTAATCCCTCAAGCTGATGTTTCGATGAAATTCTGGATCAGCATGATGCTTTTTGACTAAACACAATGTTGTCAATAGTCGTAAGGCGTGAGTTTTCATTGTTCTGGAAAATTAATCAAAATCGTTATGCAAAATATGTAATGTTGTTTGTGAAATGGTCGATTACAAGAAAGTGAACCCAAGAAATGCGTTAGATTTACAAACTGTGACCGAGAACATTTTTTTTTTAAATTGTAATCATTTCTGTTTGTTGTTGAAGCGTTTATATCTTGTATTTTTCAAAGATTCATAATTTTCAGTTGGCAACACTGCTTTATTTGACAACCGATTTAACGGCCGATAATTGCTTTTTGTATAGTTTGGTTTCACACTTCATTATGGCCAATTCGGCAAATGGGGTGAAACACAAATTGGTATATACATTAAATTTCCATTCAAAATTTTGTTCTCCGATAAAACCCATTTTTGGTTGAATGAGTAAGTACATGAGCAGAATTGTCGCATTGTCAGAATGTTACTGGAAATGGTGAACGGTAAAGGATCATGATTAGAAACTCAATTAGGTGGCATTAATATTGCAACAGGACGGTGCGACATGCCACACAGCGCGCGCTACAACTGATTTAATCAAAGAAACTTGTGATAAAAGAGTAATTTCCCGTAATGGTATAAATAATTGGCCAACCAGATCATGTTATTCAACCCCATTAAATTAGTTTTTTGGGGTTATGTAAAGTCACTTGTCTATGTCGATAAACCAGAGACAATTGAACATCTGGGAATCATTATTCGAAGAGCTATTGGTGAAATACGGCCGAATATGACGAGAAGTTTGTGAAAATTATACAGTTAATTCCAGATTGGGCCTTGCACGCACCAACAAAGCCCGTTTCTTTGATATTAAAAATATATATTTTTTTCTTATGATTTAAACTTGGTAACTAAAGAAAATCTCTCCTAGGGGAGAGAGCCGTTCCAAGATCCTCACATAAATCGTAATATCCAGTTCCCAGAGCGATCCAAACAATAGCCCTGACGTTGATTAAGTTTGATTGTGACACATCACTGAGATATTCATATTATGGAATTGACAGGCAAGCAGGAGCCTAAGTATAAGATCTTTTAGAGAGGGGCGGTCGCAGAGAAGGTGTTATACCGATTTATTTCCTCCTCATCCTCACAACTCCTACAGTAGCCATGACCAGGGCGCTCCAACAACTCCAAAATGATCTATATCACACAGTTCCGTACGAAGCCCAGCGATCCGCCTCCAAGCCTAAGGCGAGACATAGTTCTATCCATAGCCTGAAAACGTCAGAGCATTCTGAATATTCTACAAGTGGTGATATTAGTCCATCGGTATTCCATCATGCTCAGCTTCAGCCCGTCTACTGAGATCCAGAGAGGCATATATATCCTCCTGAGTAAGAGTCACTCAGCCTCTTACCAATATGAATTCGATATGATGACGTCCGATATGATGACGTTCCACGATGAGCGAAGACAACTAAGAAGATAAACATTTCGACCTTACTATACTGGAGTTGAGAGCATTGATTGCTTAAAGTCTGTCAAAGTAAATTTCAATAGAAGCGAAGGCCTCAAGGTCTAATTCCCGGGTACGCCTCGCAACCCTGTCAATGGCTTTGAGCCATCAGCATAGACCGAAAGAATAGATCATTCAGCCCATATATCTCTAGAATGTGTTCTATTACTATGGGTATCACACAATCTGTCCGATCTTACGTTGTGTGTGATGATGCCGTACCCTATGCGAACGTGCCTCAGCCCATCTGACTTCCTGAGTATTAGATCAGACTTCACAGAGACACATAGCAAATACGGCGAGGTATCGAAAATTATACGTGTTGCAACTTATTGCTCTCTATGAAAACTATTGTTTTCTGGCGGTTTAGGAGACTATCTCTTCTCCCAGTGTATTATTGGTTATAATGCTAACTCCCCAAAGAACTGCATTTTAATATTTAACAAGAAACAGTTTTTAGGTTATACCGATACACAAATTAGATTTTTGATCAGACCTTTAAAATCATTTTGGGCTCTAGACCAATTTAAGTTAGTGAGAAGCTCAATGTCCACACAGCGTTTTTTTGTGTGCGCAAACAATTTGAATTAATGCAGTTATGCATACTTTAGAAGTGCATTTTATATGTATGAGCGTTAAAAGCTACTTGCGAATATAGCTCAATTAATTTTAATAGCCATGTTTTTGTCTAACTTAACAAATTTACTTTACTGATGATCAAATAAAAATTATTCTCATAGCCCTATTCGCCTACCAACCATCGTTTCAGATTTGTTTACAATCGCTTCACACTTTAAGGCAATCCCATATTGGGATTGATTAAAACTTTGCGACCAAAAATGGTGCACAAAATTATGTACTGACTGGAATAGATTAACATTTTTCACTTCTTTCACCGAGATCACATTTAGCCGAGATAATATTTAAGAGTTCAAGAACCTGTAGTAGATGACCACAGTGAAGTAGTGAATTTATAAAATCTCAGAATCAAGAACCAAGTTCGTCAGCCTATCTGAGCTTCCATTTTTGTTTCCTCCGACACTCCTTTAGAGAGCACAAGAATCCATTGTTTTGTTTCAGTTTCTATATCCAATTTCATCTTCGAATCTGAGTAGATAATTAATCACTGTGGCTTCCTCCATAAGATTTTGCGTAATGGTGAAGATCACTGCTAATTTGTGGTCATCTTTACATTAGCATTGTAATTTGTTCCCAGTAGGTGGCGTGTTTTCCTGATCATTCGTTTAATGTTTGTCATCATCGCCAAAGGTATGCCGGAATATCAGGGGGCTTCTTCTTTATTTTTTAGGCGGAGTTGTCTGAAGGGAGTTGAAGCCTCTTTTATTAAACATTTCAAACAACAATTAAATTTTTCTTCGTCATGTCCTCTGCTGGGATTTGAACCTGTATCGTTTGTGCAGTTATGCGTGTGCCCTAACCACTATACCACGACACCCCTGAGGTCCCATATACAAGGTATAAACGTTGATATTGCAATTGTTCTGAAATTTGGCACCAACAATTAAGTTTGCATTTAAATTAATCCGCCCTATTAAACATTTTTTTTTGAGTGATGGAATTTTCCCAAAACTTAAATATTGTCTACGCATTATCCTTAATTTTATGTAATTTTAGTAACACTGTAAGTGCAATAAACATTTGGCTTTTCTCTTTATATGTAATTATAAATTGCCTACTGGGTATTTAAATTATTTTTAACACCAATTCACTGACAGCAAATATTTCTTTCTATGCACGATGTATGTATTTGTGTTCCATTTTTTCTTTCTATTTATCCAGTTATTCTCTACCATTTTTGTCTTTCCATTCCATTATTTAAAGTTTATAAACGCGCTTCAACATGACTTATAACATTGCATTTCCGGCGCTTTAAAAATGGACTGCAATGTCAATAAATCACTGAGAAAAAGAAACGAAACGAAACGAGTTGCGTATTTATACAGCGTTTTTCATTTCCTCTACCATGTCGCCCTAGTGTTGTGTAAGTCAGTAAATTTGTATGAAATGACTTTTAAAACAGTGTAGCCAGATAAATTTGTTTCATTTATAGCTGTATTTATAGAGTATAAAGGATATAATTTGTTAAGAAAATTTGTTTGCCTACCAGTGTACAGGGTGTTTAAATTAATTTATTTTTTTGCTCAAAGGTTAAGTACATTTATTTGGCACTGAGCTAACAAGGTCCGTTGGCGCTCAAGACAAAAATGGCGAATAAAGTTATTCATTATTAGTATATGAAAAATTATATTACGTAGTGTTTGCAAAATTAATGTAGATAATCGTTCACGCGAAGAAAATATATAAAAGGATCAAGGGACCATTATCCATTTGCTTTTTGAGATCCGAATATTTTTTTAACTTGAAGCCAACACTCAGGGGATGACATTGCATTGTGCTGTGTGTTTATGCGACATAAAAAACTTTCGTTAAAAGATCGTTCCACAAATTAACGTTCTATAATGCGTGGTGTGCTTCATTGGACACTCAACAACAAATGAATGTGGTCTACGAGAAAAACAAGTATTACAAATAAATGTGTGATTATTGGTAATAAATTCCTTTATTTGGTCAGTACACTTTCCGTTATAATACCGATAGAACAGTGAAACAAACGCCATATTGCGATGGTGCTGTAACGAGTCGATGGAGTTGTCTACCCTACTGTCATTAATGAGTATATTCGCCCTCTCCTCAACCCGGTCAGGAAGCTCCGTACATGAGAGTTGTATTCTATTTTGGGTTGGATAGAGATATTCTTAATATTTAAAAGGTCAGATGGGAAAAAGTAGTCCTTGCAACGTTTAAAAAAACTGAGGCACTTGAATGCTTCTTTCGATACTCAAAAAATGTGATCGTTCCATCGGACATCACAACGAATCCTCATGACCAGAACATCAGGAGCATCTGACTCCTCAACATATACATTACCTACATAGTTACAGGCGTCACCACACCACCACGTATGTGTGTCAGAAAACAGCATTGAGTCTTGCATTAAAATCGACTATATTCGCATGACACCAACAAAATTATTCACCAAGTCGCTTGCGAATGTATCATTTATATTCCACCTTTTAGTCCTAATCAGCAAAGGGCTCGGTCTACGATTAAAAGACTATAAATGTCATTTGCGAAAGAGTGGACAGAATATGAAACGAGAGAAAAATAAATTCGGTAAAAAATTGCTTCCTAGATCCAAATAGGTATTAAAATCATAATGTGGTTATACCCGCAAGAAAAAAGTCAAATTACTAACAGCCCACAGAGTGTATATCCTATCTCTGGACTAATAAACCAAAAAAATTTTGATATGTTACAAGTGATCAAAGATTTAACGGCTACGTAAGTTTCATCTTCTTCAACGCATATAAAGAAGTCATGTACAAGGTTGATCTAGATAAAGAAAGAGTCTTATTTGTTTTGATAAATATGTTAATAGGGTTATATACGATCCGTCAATATCAACGAGATGGTATCTCATTAAACCCAAAAATCCAAAAATAAATCGTTCATTATAAACGGCCAAAATAGAGCTGACGTGAACAATTTCACCTACTTCGGTAGTGTTCTTTCAAACAACGGAGAGCTAAGCAAAACAATTTTAGGCGTATATAGAAGGCGCGCTTGAAGTTGGCCAAGATGCGAAATACATAAGAACTGACAAAAAAAACTGCGGAAATTTCAATGCCTGCGTGAATTCTTCATTTCAAAACTTCTGAGCTTAACAAATTATTTCCTTTGAAATACACTCAATTCTGATTTGTTTTTACACGATTTTCTGAAAATAATACGGTCTGGACAAAGATCTGATCGGCTTGAAAAAGCTACTTGATTGAAATTTCAAAGAAAACAATTTTTATTTACTATGATTTTAGAACTACTCACCGTGGCGGTTTTTAAATTTTGTTTTTAAATTTTTGATGACTTAAAATTTGCTTTAACAGTTGGCTGAAGTGACTTTTGTTCATTAATTTAATTGTTTTCTTGTACAAGTTTCCAGTGTCTGGACTCCAACAATATTTTATTTTTACTACTTTGAGATCTGAATTCAGGGTTTAAATTGCTTGCTTTAAATTAGCAACAGCACTAAAATTTTAGCTTTGCTTCAGATTTTAGTTTCAAGTTACATAACTGTATTGCGAAATGCTTTTTGAAAACTTTAAAAAATAATAAGTAAAAGCAAAGCAGTAAAATAGTAAATAACTTGCTTAGCTTCACTATTTGTATGTTAATGCTTAAGCAGTCAGCAAAGCAAAAATAGCAGTGGCAATAAGTTGATGTTTATTTTATGTTTGCTTTTGCTTAACTGTTTGCTTCTTATCCATTAACTACATTGCTGTTGCTAGAATTTCATGAACGTTTGTTGTTTCATGGAGGAAAAATTAATTAAATTGTATTTCACTCATTTAAATTCTTTGATTTTTAATTTTTTTTCATGTTATTGGTGACAGAGTCGCAAAATTCGCCTACATTATAACAGTTAAGTAAAAATAAAGTAAGCGATAGCTTATTGCTTTTTTAATGCTTTTCAGCTTTTGCTTTTTGCTTTTGCTAATTATTTTTAAAAGTTTTCGGTAAGCATTTAGCAACACAGTTATGTAATTTAAAGCTACAGACTGAAGCAAAGTAAAAATGTTATCTTTTTGCTTTGGCTTTTTTTAACGCTGTCTAAGTTGCCTTTTTTTAACGCTGTCTAAGTTGCCTTTTGTTTTTATAAAATAAACTAAACGCACATACTAAAAATATAAAAACACTCATAAAAGATTTTTCAATGAATCATTTGGTTTAAAGTAAATATTTGATAAAGGGTTGAAAGATATGGAACCAATTTCCTTCTTTTCTATGTACTTCATGTGTCTTTTACACGGTTTTTTTTTGACGGCAGAACACACTGAATTGGGTATATTCTCCAAATATGTTGGCCCGCTAGCGCAACTTCAACTCCGAAATATGAAGAAAAAAAGGCTGGATTGGGAACAATCTTCGAAAATCTTACGATGATTGTCTCCATGCTGCTCTGGGCTGTAACTCGCAAGGTTTGAGACTCCGCGGAAGACCACAAGCAGCTATCTAAGCTGTGTTTAGAAAAGCTGGAAAATTGTTTAACAAATTCAGATCATTATACTAGTACGCGACAGGCATGGAAAATTTTGTATAAACCTTAAGCTTTTTAACTTAGAGACGAAGCTAAGATTATGTTCGCTGATAATCACAAAGCGTGATCAGGACTTTTTCATATAGAGTATAATGTTTATTTTGTTTAAATAAACATGAGAAAGAATGCCAAGAATATGGCCCATGGGTCTATATAAATATAACTCTAATCTGGACTAACAGATCGAGTACTACTGCATACAGTTTGTCTTCTTATTTTCGTTTGTTAATTCCAACAAAAAATTCTTAACAAGTCTATTTATTTTTCGTACACATCTCATTTATAACCTTCGGATGGCTTCATGTGATACGTTTCATCATATAGATTCTAATTGAAGATGGATTGCGGCTCATAGAATATTATTTACGTTATTTTTTTGGCTTTTAAAACTCGATTCTTCCTACTTCACCAAAGTGGGTTATAAGGTTGTACAGAGTCCTGAAAACAAATCAGCGAATTTTCTAAGTGATTTGTCTTTAAAACCATGGGTAATACCCAATCTTTTGAGACCAGTATTCCCGAAATGTTTTCATTTAAATATAGAGTCACTTGTTGCACGTTTGTCTAATTTTTTATTGCTGAACACTATGTGACGTCATTTACATACCATAACAAAAAAAATCGAATAATTTTTTATTTTTAAAAACATTTGCTTAACAGCATAAAAATCAGTTAAAGATCTTTTTTTTTTTTTGTTGGAGTTGTAATGTGTGAGTCTATTTTAAAAGTTATGACCTTCAGAAATATAGTAATGAGATCTATAAAAAAAAGTCGTGTTAAGATTTTTGTGTTAGTATTTTCAAATGAAAATAAGATTAGCTTTTCTTTTATTTTAAAAACATTTAGTTGACTAACTGTATGTTTTTCATACTAACTTGATTAAAAAGTTCCCGGAATAACCCCCGTGTGGCGGTCCTATCGTTCCGATTCCAAGAGTATATTTATTTCTATGTGTATTGGCGATTTTTTACAAACAGCTACTGAAACGCGTTCCGCGTAATGGTTATTTAACTCGGTTGAACAAGTCTAGTCTCTTTCAGCGAATTGCTTCACGAAAACGTCTCGTAACGCCCAAATAATACTCTTTGTTTACTGGTCGTTCTTCTGGCAAAAATTCATGATGCACTACACCGTTGTAATCCATGAAAACGGTAAACATTACCTTCTTTTTTGACTGAAAAGGACGTAGTTTTTTTGATCTCTGATTATTTGATAAACGCCAATCATTTGTCTGATATTTGGAGCGCGTGTCGTATTAACAAACCCACATCTCGTCTTGAGTAATGATTCTTTTGATAAATGTGGGATCGGATTCAGCGTCGCAATTCATTTCTCTTGCGACCTCAACACGGTCATATTTTAAAAAATCTTCTATACGCATAGAGATGGATGTATTCTTGGCTACGTAGCTTTGCAAATGTCAAGCTATGATGCTAAGACTTAGCAGAAATATCAACAAGAGATATATGAACTTAAAAAAAATTCAAATTGGAACGATGTGACCGGTACACGGGAGTTATTCCGGGATTGATCAAGGTAGTATTTTAAAAAAGTTTTTTCGCATAGACGGAAATATATCTTTCAGACTGCAAGAGGATTATAACATTATTGAGCCAAGTATTATTTACAAGAAAAGCTTTTTTTTGGCTTCAGTTCATTAGATATTCAGATGTTTAACATGTCGCTCGTGGGTGATTTTTGCTGTTGTCTATACGACATTCTCTATGTCAGATATTTCTGAATAAGAGATACAAGATAGTTGAAAGACGGACCAAAATTACTTAATTGAGGTTTACGATTTACATTTTAAAGAAGTTATCGATTAACTATTGGTACGGAATTCTATGAATATTTCGATTTAGACAAGACGGTTTTATAAAACAACTTTTGTTTTACTTGTTGTTATGCAGAAGTTGTCTGTTATTATCCGGCCTTTTCTTTTATAGAAGAAATATTTCTGTATCGGTTCGTTCTAAGCGGTCTAGTCAAAACATAATGCTTTTCATATATGTCTGGTAACACTTTTTTATGAATATTATGGAATACAACAGTTTTAATATCCTTTATTCTCATCACTATCCTTCATTTTAAGCTGATTTTAATTAGAAGATGTTTAAACTGCAAATAGTCCCAAAAGAAAGAAGCGAAAAAGTGCTTTGAAAACAAAAAGGACAACAAAGAAATAAAAAGCCAAATAGAAAAAAGGAATAGGCAAGTAAAAGAAAGAATCTGTTGCCTAAACAATAAAATAAACTTGCATCGTTTTTCCATAATATTTACTTGAGCCTCTACACTGTTCTCTCCAACAGTTGCTTAAAATATTTACTCTATTGAAATAATTTACTATAAAAAATCTATTTTTTAGTTAACTTAACGCTTTTATTCCTAAGTCGGTTGGATTTCTTCGTATTTCCAAATATTTTTTTTAATAATCCTGAGAAATGTTTACATTAAAAATCATGTTTTGGTACTTTCTTTTTAAATCATCGAGACTCTAAAAGGGGGTCAAAAATATATGGACAATAAATTTCAGTTCAGCATTCCAGTGCCTGCACTTACTGTTGTGTAACTTCTTTGCCTGGCTGTTTCGTTTGTTCATTTTGGAGGTCTTGGTAATCAGAGTTGCAGAAGAAAGGCCAAGAAAAAAATTGTTTTTTTTTTTGTTTTTTTTTTTTCAAAATTAATCGCTCATTATTTCGGAGTAATTTTTTTAAATGTGATTAACTCACATACACAATATTCATTCACAAAGTGGAGAGGAAATTGCGCTTACAGCTTGAGCTTATTTTGAAGCCTGCTAGTGGCAGAGTGTTAGAGTAGTTACAGAAAGAACGAATTTAATAACTACTTTCGTTACTTCTGCCTTATTTTTATATTAAGTCAAGGCTTTCATTTTCATATTGAAGTCCTTTACCACTGTAGGGTATTCTATAAATTGTATTACGGCTTACAGCTTGCCAACATATTTATTATTTATCTAAGGTTAGATGGCTTGATAATTCGTTGACTTTTTATATAAAAGATATTTTTTTTTCTTTTTGTTAAATCAGCGTTTTATTCTCTAAAATATAATCTTTATAGTCGATGCCTTTTGTTCTGCATTCTACTATTTCTTCATTATTAATGGACCATAATAAAATGCACAGTGTAACAAACAAAAGTACGCCACTTTTCCAAGTCACCACTCGACTTAAAGTTAGTATGATACTCAGTCTTACATCAGCATTGAAAAAAAAAAAAATACGGACTAGTTACAAATTTAGTGTACAGAGTCTGTAAGGACGGCATATTCGTGCACACAAAGTGCGGCAGAGCATTTGGTAGTATTGGCGTCTTTCAAAATAGGCACCCATCAAGCAGTGGCTAGGGAGCTTGTATTACCAGCGCCAATCAACACGCTAAAGTTCATTCTGAAGAAGTTTGGAGGGATATTATAATGAAACCTTACGCTGTTTAATGACTGTACAGTAAATCAGAAGATCACTGTACTCTAATACCTCTTTGCAATAATTGTAATAACAGACCAAAGTGTCTGATCAGAGTCGAGTGCATTACACACTAATCAATAGTCTACTCGGGCACTCCAATAGCTAGTTTTTATTATCTCCAAATAATTATCTGTTATGTTTTGTAAACCGGTATCGAATGAAATTTTAAATTGCTATATTACTTTTAAATCTGTAAAAAAAAATTTGCTGTAATGGTCTCTTTGTTAACCGAAATCAAACTAAAAAACACGAAATATAAGCAAAAGTATCAATCTAGAGAGTATGAAGATCATACACATGAGCTAACATGGACTTTTTTTTCTTCACTATTTATAGTCTCTTATTCAAATGATCTGAATCTCATAAGATTGTGACCGTGAATTAGTTGGCCGAAAGACACAACATAGCCTCTTTTGTTGAACGTTGGCCAGAAAACTAAAAAAAAAAAAAAACTTCTCTTTACACCAAATACTGCGTATTCTTTCGTATGAACGGCTATAACAATTGCTATATTCGAGTGATTATTATGCCTACAGCCTATATAATCGCAGTACATAGATTTTATTGATGTGACAACTTAATTTAATCGATCTACAACCTTTGACACCATTACGAAACAATTATGATAGAAGTTACCAAATCACTTTTAACCGTTTAAAATCAGTTGCTCGCCATCAAGCCTTTCATATGTTTAAGTAGTTTAGGTTAAATGACATGGATTGCCTGCTATCGAGCTTACTAACCAGTTTAATCACTCGGATACCAAAATCAGAGTTACACATAAATTTTACAGCAATCGTTTTTTCTAAATCAGATGTATGTGACAGATTTGGGTGATACTGGTGATCGTAGTTTAAGCTTCCTTATAGTGTGTCACATAGGTGTAGTGCTGATTATTTTTCTTCAAAACAACTTCTAGAATAGTCATTGCAATCTGTTCTTCCGACATACGTAGAAATAGTAATAGAATTTCTACTAAAAGAGTCTCGACTCTTCCCTTTGCTAGAGCGGGCCATAGCATTATGTATGTTCTACAAGTGACCACCTGAGTCCCGCCTCTTCCAAAGTTCACCCATTTGCTTAAAAGTCTCGTCGCATGACGAGCCATAAGTTTTCAGAAATAATTTTCAATCTCCATGTCGTTTGCATGTGGTTCTTTATTTCACCAGAGTAGGCTAGACTCTTGGATATTCTACAAATTTGGCCATTAATCCACCTAAGTTTTGTCTCTTCTCATGTCCGTTTGTCTATTAAATTCTATATTGCAACCATGTTTGACGACCAATGATAAAAACAGGGGTGTTTTTTTATATTACACAGCCAACGAAATTGTTCGGGCATTATTTTTTCTCTTCGTGAATATTATAACCAGGGTTGCTAATATAAAGAATTTTTCTACCAAAAAGATTCCTTAAATGTACTAAAACCAACTCTATAGCTAAACTTTTGTATTATCTCTGTCACTCCTCTAGGAAGCATATTGGTTTTCCAAAAGCATCCATTGCTTCGCTTCGGTTTCATTGATCAAGTTGATTTTTTCAAGCCATATGATTGTGTAGTAGTGAATATCCTTGCTAATTGATGGTGATCCTCACCCAATAGGTGGCGTTTTCTCCTTGTCATTAGTCTTATATTTATCATTATAGCCATTATAAGCTAGAAGGTCTGGGGCAACAACAAAGTAGAAGTGAAGCGGATTTTTTATTTATTTATTTTTTTTTTTGAAATTTTAAGAGAGCTTAACTTTTTTATTTTACACAGAAATGCTGATAACAAACTATATAAATTTATTCACTTTTATATATCGTATAAATGCCCATTTCTTTACAAAAATTTAATTTGATTTTTAGTGTGGTTCTCTTTATGAACACCACTGATCTGTAAGCTTCAAATATCTAGTGATAATATCCGAATGGTTCGTTTTGTTTATGTTTAATCACCAAAGATTGCTTTCAATGATTGTCCAAAAACTAAGTGAAACATTGCTCTCGTTTTTTTTAAAACAAAGCTCATAACTGATGAAATATTTTACTCTAATGACACTTAATATTTTATAATCTGTTAAACGTTTAATATCCGTACATAATTTTTAAAAATTTCTTTCAGTGCCAATTCTGCTTTTGCCCATTTCACGGTTTTCAATGTTTTGCGCAGAAAAAAACAAAAACAAAAATAAAAAGCTGAAATAAAACCTAATTAGTAATAATTTATAAAAAAAAAGAAAAAAATACATAAATAAAAAAAAGTAACTGCTAAATCCCTGTCATTATTAATATTTTCTTACAAAACTGTGCATAGTTAGTAGAATGCCATAAAAAAATAAAAAATCTCTTAAAAAAAGAATTCGAAATCCAAGAACATAAATTTCATAAATTGTTGACTAAATTGCCAACAATATGAACCCACAAAAAAGAAAATAAAGTTTCGAGGCAATGGCACTGGCAACAAATATTACAAGAAAACGAACTCAAGTTTATAGTCAACAATTTCAGACTTTTTTTCTTCTTTTTTGGAAAGGGCAACAAAATGTTGCACAATCATAAAACAGAAATAACGAAACCTTATCGAAAGACAAAATAAATGAAAAAAGAGTCGTGAAAAAATTTTGTTAAAATACAAGTAAAAAATAAAAAAGCAAATATATTTTCAAGTAAATGTATGAACTTACCCCATTTAAGGTTTTAACATTGTGCAGGGCATCTTGAGCTTTTAAGGCAGCACGGCGGGTATAAAATGTCACAAAACAACAACCTGCAAAAGAAATACAAAAAAGGTGGTTTTGTAGTTAAATAAAAAGCGAAGTTATTATACCACAATATAATATCTAAAAGCTGGTAATAGAACAAAATTATTACATTTGCCAGGAATCTTTTTTAAGAAACAAAAGCAATGCAAAGAAGACCATAAAAAATTATTTCCTTCATATACTCTACACACTGTGTCAAATATACTTAACAAACCAAATTTTATATTCAAATTTTCTTAATTTATAGTAAAATATGTAGCAGTAGCACAAAGTAAATTCAAATTTAATTTTTGTTGTTGTAATTTTTGGATTTTTTTTGCATTTTTAACAAAAGGTCATTTCCTTTAAAAACAGCCTTTTATTATTTGATTAATACTTCCTCTTTTTATAACATTTAAAGTCCTGGCAATCTAATAAATTGCATTTTAGTTTCACTCTTATTATCATTTTAATAATTTCGCCCCATTTTAAGCGGAAACAACATTTAATGAAAACGCATAAGCAAGACGGGAACCATTTGAATGGAAATTCGTCTCACGTTCAAGTAATGAAATGCCTGTAAAATTTCAAATTCAAATGGCAAATGTCAAAAGTAACTGCAAAAAGGAATTACTTTTTATGATCCCTTTTTTACTTCTGTATATTTAAGATTATAATGTGTATGTATGTAAGAGCTATGAAGGAATCACAATTTACTGCGATATATTTACGCTTATATTTTTTCGGAAAATCTTTAACGGTTTTAAAACAAGATAATATTGTATTTTTCATTTAGTATGAATCATTGCATAAGGGTTCTAGGAGGATCTTAGAAAATTGTATGATAAATTTGTTGATTCAAAAGAAATTTCTTCGAAAAATTTTGTAAAGCAATTTTTTATCGAGGTCGGCCTAGCTCTGTCTGACGAATAGCAGAATAATATTAATTTACGCATTCCTATTAGGTATGACATGGTGTAGTGGTTAGAGCACACGCTTAACAACACAAAACGACTCAAGTTCGAGCCCCAGCAGAGGACGTGACGAAGAAAAATTGTGGTTTTGAATGTTTAATAAAGAGGCTTCAATTTCCAAATAACTCCATCTAAAAAAATAAACAAATAAAAAATAAAGAAGATCAGTTCCCTCCTACCTCTGGCGACGATGACAAACATCAAACGAATGATCAGGAAAATGAAAAAAAAAATTGCAATGCTAAAGTAAAGATCACCACCAATTAGCAAGGATCTTCACCACTACGCAAAAACATATGGTATGGATTAGCTACAGTGGATTATTATTTACTTAGCTTAAAAGATCAAACTGATTAAAGAAACTGAAAAAAAACGCATTCCAATTATGCAGCAACCACTCTGACTACTTACGAATATCTTCCGCAAGGTTTAATTATAACAATACATACGTACATAATTTTAGCAGCATCGTAAATGGAAGAAGGAGGTTTTTTATCCTGATTCTATTATTAAAAAGGGAACTACAGTTTCACATTGCTCTGAATCGCGGAAGCATTAGTTAGAGAATTTTATCTTAGTATAGTAGTCGTAACCTGTCGCTAGATAATTTATGATTATGTGGTGATTCCGCTGTTCAAAATTGTTAGATAGTCTGGCCCGGAATTAAAGCCAAGACCTGATTGGTAGGCGGGTACATTATCTTTTACACCACTACAGATCTGTTAAACCAGTTCACAAGTTTAGCGATACCATTAAAATATTGATTAAATAGGGAACAATATGCAAGATGAACAAGCAGGTATTCCGCTAAATAGAAGTTGCTTATATCACGCCAACTCTCTACCTGTTTTAGAAGAACAATCGGTAAAATAGCGTAATCCTTTGTATCTAAAATTCATAGATTTCAAGAATGATTTTGATATCATTGGACCGTGTAGCTGAGAAAATATTTGGCACATCAGATCAAAGTGTGGGGCAGGCAAGCATCGTACCATCAGGCAACCATTTCATAACGGTAAAGTTAAGCAGGGGGAATTACGTGAAGCCTTTCGCACCAACTGGAGTACCTGGATACTTGTTTACCCTCACACAAGGTCTACATCTTGGGAAGTAATTAAGAAGATCTGGAGACATTAAATTAAAAAAAAAAACCATGAAATTTAACAACGTTAGCACGTAAAATATCAGGCTACAAGGCCAACTGGTCGAATAAGTAGATAGTTTCTGTTATCTAGGAAGTGTAATTTGAACAAATAGAGGTGCAAGAAGACTCGAAAAAGCGAGATAGGCATTTGGAGAAATACAATCAGCATGGAGAAGCTCATCAGATCATCAACGCATGTGTAAAGTCAACCCTGTTGTGCTGGTGTCGAGCACCAGTATACAAAAGCAATTCATCAACAAGTTTCTTAGAATCATATGCTGGATATTATGGCCTAGTTAGTTAGCTACGACGGGCAGCCAGACAACGGTCCAGCCCCATCTGGGTACAATATTGATCCCACTGTGATACTCATTAGTAATCCAGAAAAAGAATAAACAACCGCGTCCCGATTCGATTCGAACCAACCATACGCATGCACAAAAGAAGAGATCCTGCTGATATTCACATCAGCTAGATCCGACAAGGCATTCAGAAACGGAATGTTAAGAAAAGCAGTCCTAATGTTCGAAAGCTTTGGACTTGGCACAAGAAGTGCTAGACAGTCTCCTCCTCTTCCTCATCCTGACAACCCCTACAATAGTCATTGAACGGCAGACTCAATCTCCTAGCGTGCACAAGAGTTCGTAGCCTAAGTCGCGCATCCCCATAATAGACTCCGAGCGAGCCCGATCATACAGGGGCCAGATTTGTTTCGATACAGAGCACGTGGGTTCATCATACCATCGTACCCGGAGGCGTACGATACTCCAAGAACTAGAATGGTGTAACCTTAGTTGATAAGGAGTAAAAAAGGAGTATACTTTGTAAGGTGGATACACTTTCTGAATGTCCTATACCCTCAAGAGATATAAAGAAGCACTGTAAGGAGCAACAGTATGAGGTTAATATAATATGCTTGTGCTTACTTAAGTCAAAAATCAATAAAAATTTTGTCAAATACTTGAATTATTAAAGTTTTTTGGTAGAATATAATGTATTTTTTGTAAAATTTTCTTAGCTGCAAATATCAGTATTTTGCAAATACTATTTTTACTTTATATTGTCTAAATATATTAATTTGTAAATATATTACTTGATGTTCTCAAACTGAAACAGCTACTGTTTAAGGAGCACAATGTTTAATTTGTTGCTTTTATTATTGTATTACATACATGTAATATACAAAGAGCTGTTTAAGTAAAGAATGGCCAACCAATTTACTATAAGTAGATTATAGGCATACATACTCAATTATATGTTTTAGATAAGTTACTTAAGCCAGCTCAAACATATTGTATTTAGTCCAACCAGAAGATTAATAAAATTGAAACTTCTATTAACCTCTTAAATAAGATTTTATTTCAATATGGCTTTGAAACACAGCCAATGTCTGATGGTTCTCTTTATTTACATGGCAGTAACATAGCTTCTTAGAAAATGGCATCAGATTTGTGGGATTTATTACAAAGTCCTCGAAGCTGTTCCACTTACGGAGAAAGCTTGATGAATCGGTAAACAATTAGATAATAGCAACCTATTTTTTGTTTCTGCGATTTAATAGTTTTAAATTTTTCAATCTAAATAAAAACTATTCTCAAAGCCCTCAAAACAGAGGCATAATAGTTATAAGAATTATCTAAAAAAAATTAGCCATAATTGTTATATTAAAGGGATTACATTTTGTTCCTTCAACTGATAGTTATTTTCAATGAAAATAAGTTATGCTTTTCGATAGGTTTTATTCATAATTGATTTTTGTTTCGTTGCTCATAATTTTTTCTTCCGATTTATATTTCTTACGTTGCCTAGTAAGAGCTATTCGCAAAATGCTTTTCTTACGTTGCTCAAACTTTTACTTTCGATTTTTTATTTTAACGTTGCTTGATTTCGCTGTTTGTTCTTGTCTAAGTGGGTCATCGTTGCTGGGAGTATCAACTAGAGAGCTTGAAGTAGATTCATTTTCAGAAGATGACAAAGAAAATACTTTTCGAGAGTTATTAGCCGCTATAGTTGTGGACGTAAAAGTCGATTTGTTGCAATACTAGAATGAGAAAAATTATATTATATATATTATTATATTATATATATATATATATATATATATTATATATATATATATATATATATATATATATATATATATATATATATATATATATATATTATATATTTTTTTGCTGTGAAGTACAATTTTTCCTGTTAGAAATGAAATATTATTTCATGCATATGACTGCTGAGGCTGGCCTCACAGTACTCTTTCGAACGGACCAATGTTGGTCTTAAAATGCTCAATTGCATAACACTTGTTTTTGACGGCGCCCCACAGAAAATAGTCCAACGGTGTCAAGTCGCAGCTTCTTGGCGCCCAACTGACATCACCATTTCGGCTAATTAAACGGCCATCAAACGTTTGACGCAATAAATTGATTGTGACATGAGATGTGTGGCAAGTTGAGTCATCCTATTGAAACCAAATCTCGTTCGCTTCCATACCATGGTGCGATAGGTGTCTCCATTGACCACTCCATTGACATCTCCATTGATCACTCATAATGTGTGCATTGGCTTCTGTAAGACCACGTTTGGGTTTTCTGAACCCCAAATACGCCAATTTTGCTTATTAACGTACCCCCAAGATGAAAATGACATTCATTCGCAAAGATATTTTTTTTTCAATTCCTTTTTTTTTCTATTTTTTTATAATTTCCGACCAATTTTCTATGTTTTGGAAAAAAATTTCCAATAAATCCCAACGTTGGTCAAGCGTATATTGATTCGTTTCGTTCAGTGGAGATAATATACTGAATTTGTGTGACAGAATAGAATGACACAAGTATTTCTAGATTCGAAATAAGCGCTGGTTCATATTTAACGCGATAGATAGCCAATCGATACTTTTTCTATTTTTATGTAAAATGGATCATATTGTTCATGCAGTGCCGGCTACACAGATTTCTGTTGAAAGGTAAAATATAATGTATGTACTATTGAGCAACGGAAAACAGTATTCCTTAGGAATGACTTTTAACAGGCAACGTAACAACATATAAATTGAAAGTAATAATAATTTATGAGCACTGAAAAAAAAAATATATTTTTGCGAATAACTCTTATAAGGCAACGTAAAAAGTATAAATCGGTTATAAAAATTATGAGCAACGAAAAAAAAAAATACTTCAGAGCATAACTCTTGTTTAAAAACTTAAAAATTATTCACTGATCTGTGGCCAACTTTTTCAATCTCGAAAATTTAATATCAGTTATTTTTGGTCTCTGCCCCAAAATTGGGAAAATATGAATTAAATCTTTTACCAAACACAGTCTCTAATTAGTCTTTAAAGGTAATTTTCTAAGCAATTTTTATTATTATTTTAAAATCAATAAACTTCATGCCCCCCCTCCCTATCATATACAAAGTTAAAATGTTACCCCAACTGTCACGAAAACTTAAGTTAAATCAATATTTATTTAAATATCAAATACAATCTAAAAGTTTAGCGAGTCCCTTTCCTTAAAACTTACAAATAACTCCCGAGACAAATATGGCAAAAATGCATATTACCATGACCACTGTTTTCTTTATAAAAACGAATATAAAGAAAAATTTCTCATAACAAAAAAATATATATTTTTTATATCTTTATTTTATGTTAAATGTCTTAAACAAACAAATTTCAAATGCACAATGAATCATATGAAAGGGAATTTAATTAATTGTTTAATCAACGAAATAAAAACACCATCAGTATGAGTAAGAAATAAAAATCTGTAGGAGTTTCTTTAGCCTCTATTTACAAACAAATAAATTATACCTTTTATCTGTGTTGAGGATTTATAGAATGAGGCGGCATTTGTATCTGGTGGGTGTTATTTCTATACAATTTTTTACGATTTTTCATCAGTAAGAAATTCCATAAGAACTTTACATTTACTGTCACTATGGTCATTCAAAATAAAATGTATTATTAAGCATTGTTACATATAAGACGAAGATAGAGCGATTTTCATTTGCATTTGACAATTTTAGTCAAATATATTTATTATACCCTACTACACCATAGATGATGGGGGCTTATTGATAAGTTTGCTTTGCAATTGAAGTCTCCAATATAAAGCCTCCAATATAAAGAATTATTTAATATATTATAGCAAACTGTCTTCGCATGGCCTAAGGATAAATTATATTCTGTTAAAATTATTCATAATTAGTTGCTGCATAGAAATAGTTTAAAAAAATAGCTTTTTAGTTTGGCAAAGGTCTGACCGTAACACTACTAAGGTGATCCTTCTTAGTGTCTAGAGAGTAGTGTTTATGGATTTTTGTCTTACATTTATTTACGCCGTAAGTGACAGGACTAAACAAAAGGATATCTCTATAACGCGTGGTGCAAATAATTGAGCAATACACTACAAAAGTAAGTGTTCTACGTCAGAATTTGGGATTATAAGAAATATTTTTTCCAATTTAGATAGAGTAATGAAATGCACGCAACATTTAGACGATGCTCCCATACAAAATATAATCTCGAACCTACCATATACTTATAAGTTTTTATTCTCAAATTAACAATTTTTCGATACAAATTAAATTTTTACAAGTCAAACGTAATTTTTTTCATCACAAATTGAATTCTATTCCGAACAAATTTAACTTTTCTACAACACAAATTAAAATGTTTTCACTTTGAATTAAATCATTTTCGTTTTAAATTAAATTATTTCATTTCAAAATAAATTTTTTTATCTCAGATGAATTTTTTTTTTGTGTTACTAATTCTTAACACTATAAAATTAAACTAACATTTCTTCTTTAAAATATTCACTGCTATTTAAAATATTCACTGCACTCCAGATGCAGTTAATGACAAATTTATAGTCATATCGAAATAATAATTGTTACAATCAGGAGGTGTTACTGATTTCACGGATTGTTTAATTATATATACTAGTTTCTAAGTCTATATTACACATTCCACAGTTAACATCAACATCTTTATATATTTCCTTGAAGAATTATTTAATAAATTAGCTGAGTCTAATATCACGGAATTCCTGGTTTATCCACAAAACTCTGGATGTAAGAGATAAAGTTAAGGAATCCGCGCATAACTTAGTTTTTCTTACTCTATACTCCCCAGTGCTAAATCCAATAGAAAGTGGTTTCAAAAATCAAATTTTGTGCACGAAATTTACAAGCTGATCCAGAGAGTAATATGGACTTAGTAACTATAATTAAATAATCCGTGGAGTCAGTAACAACTTCTGATTGCTACAATTATTATCTTGATATTGTATGACTATGAATTTGTAATTACATGCATCTGGAGAGCTGCTCAAGTGAATATTTTAAGCAGCAAGTTAATGAAATAGTATTATTAGTATATTTTAATTTTATAGTATAATTTTATAGTATAAAAATAATAGTTATATAAAAAAAATCTTACGAAATGAAAAAAAAAATTAATTTGAAATGCAAAAAAAAAAAATAATTTGAAATGTAGTAACTTAAATTTGAAGTGAAATTGATTTAATTCAAAGTGGAAAAAAAAATTTTGTGTTGACAAAAGTTACATTTGTTCCGAATAAAATTCGATTTTTGATCAAACAATTGCGTTTGACTTGTGAAAAAAAAATTTCTACCAAAAATCCGTTAATTTTAGAGTAAAAACCTATATACGAAATGTGCGACCAAATGCCAATATATAACGAGATTAAAAGCTAGAAGTGGCGAAGGATACTTTTATGAAACCTGGTAACAATATTGCCAAGGAGTCCCCTGGATGAAGCCCACAAAACAGTTTACGTAAAGGCATATCTATTCAAGCTTGTAGATTACAGATTTAGAGCAAACCAAGAGAGAATAACGATGATGATGTAGTTGGCCTTACAAGAATATGACTTTATACAGAAACCTGTATAATAATAATTTGCCCATAGGATCTTTACTTTGCAAGCTAAATTAACAGGGAGTTCGCATAGTACATGTTTAAATATTTTATAACTGTTAGTCAGCTAGACTGCACGATTGCACGATGTTAGTTGTAAATAAAACAAAAAGTTTTCAAAGAAATATTTTCATATATCTTATTATGATAAAAGAATCTATTACAATTATGTGCGAAACAAAATATCGGCCAAATGCTCGCCATGGCTTCGGTGGAATACTTCTATCCGGCGGTTCATATTTGCAATAACTCTAAGAGGTTCAAAATTGAGGTTCAAAATTGTTAATGTGACTTACACTTTTTCTTTTACATATTCCCAGAAAGAAGTCCAACGGACAACATGATCGTTGTCGCTATATCATTCGTCATGCTTTTACTTTTATCAGTTACTGTGAATGGTGTTCGCTATAGCGTGATAACAGACTTCTTGTGGCCAGAAATCGAGAATAATGACCTGGATGATATGTGTTTCCAACGAAACAATGGCTCTTTTGGTCCTGTTATCTCATGACGTGGCGATGTTAATTGGCCGCCACTATCATGTGTTTTGACGGAGTTGGACTTCTTTCTTTGGGGATATTTAAAATAAAAAGTATACGTCAATAAGCCAAGAACAATTCAAGAGTTAAAGGATGAGATAATTCGGCACATTAACGACATTGAACATCAATTATGTCTCAGGCATTTGGCCGATATTTTGTTTCAGACATAATTGTCATAGATCCCTCTATCATAATAAAAAATATTAAAATAATTCTCTGAAAACTTTGTTTTATTTAGAATTAACATCGTGCGTTTTGGTTGGACCACTCTTTATTAGAACATGGGGTATGGATTTGGGGAAAATGTAATATACAAATTTGGGAAAGCTTTATCATCGTTCGGATGATTAAACTATGTTTGAAGATCACCACAAATCTTTATGCTCACCAAACTACGAATATTCTTTAACGCTTGTGTAAAAACTATTGTACATTTTAAAAAATAAATTTTTATTTTTAACGTATATAGGCGGAAACATAAAATATTTTGAGTGACTTAAATTCAACAAAATTATTAAATATATTTTATAATATGCGCAAATATAACTTTTAACATCCAATAAATCAAAATTCTCTAAAGCTATTTCACCAAAACAAGACCTTGATTTACGAGTATATTATTAAATTGATTAACCAATACTATTGAATATGGGTGGAACTATGTATGTACTCACACCACATTTTATTAAAAAAGTCGGATATGACAAAATTATTTCCTGCGCTTTTTGGTCATTCTGATTTATGGCTTTGCATACGAAAATAAAACACCTCCAAAGAAAATTGTCTCAAAGGTCTATAACTCTGTTTAACTATTGACATTAACAGTTTTACTCAAAAAGATCGATTTTTATCGATGATTTTTCTTTGCAAAGCAGTTTTCTTAGTCTTTTAGTTTTTTTTTTTCTTTTTTTGCAAACAAAAATCAATGGTGGGTGTTGAGCGTTAATCTAAAATGGTATTTGGTTTGACATTTCTTTTCCTATTTTCCGGCAGTTATTCATGCATAACAATACGAACCATTTTTATTATTATTTTCCTGTTATACTTGTGTTGTTTTGTCTACTTGAAAAAAAAAAAAACAAAAATAGAAAAAATAAATAAAAGTTGTGTCTGTATCGAAACTTTTTATATCTTTTATTGTAGTTTCAGACAATAAAACATTTCCAAAATTTTCAAGATGTTCAATATATTGTCGTGGATATGAACTCAATGATTTTGTTTGGACAAAAAGCACACAAATTCAATTTATTTTTTATGTGCATTAAAGTAAATGGTTTTAAATACTAGTGAAAACATTGGAAAAAAGTTTGGAATTACAAATAAATATAATTCGATTTTTTGTTTTGAACAATAAAGTATCCACTATTCAAAGAACAAATTTAATTAAAAAATTTGAATATTACAATTACTTTGTTTCTTCTGAAGTTTTTAAAAATAGCCAATTAAGGTGATTATTTTTCTGAGTAAATATTAAGGGCGTACCCAAATGAACTGTATTGCATATTTTATTTTGTTTATTTTTTGTATTCTTGTACCCACTGTTACTATAATCGATGCATTGATTTGTTTTGAGACAGCAATGAACATTATAAGCATTATATTCTAAAACTTTTGAAACAGACTCACACTGTCTGTAGTTAGGTTTCTATCATAAAACAAAGAAAATTAGATATCGCAATCAAGTTGTAGAAATATTTTGTTGCTGCGCATCTACGTCATATATATGGTGGGCCATTTAAAAGTTTAAATTTAAAAATGTAATAAAACAAAAACGGTTTGAAATTTTGCCAAACTAATCTTTTTGTTGTGAAGTATTATTGTTGCGGTTAGAAATGATATATTATTTCTTTCATATGGCTGCCGCGGCTGGCCTCACTAATTTTCGAGAACTTTTTCGAGTCTATGGGGTCGTATATCAGCAATGACATCACGAATGTTTGCCGTAAAATGCTCAATTGCCTCTGGTTTTTCAGCATAACACTTGTCTTTGTCGGCGCCGCACAAAAAATAGTCCAACGGTGTCAATTTACAGCTCCGAGGTGGCCAAACGACATCAGCTCTGCGGCTGATAATGCGATCTTCAAAAACAGGCGCAAAACATTGAGTGTAGCTTCGGCTGTGTGGCACGTAGCGCCGTCGTGTTGAAACCAAATGTTGCTAATATCCTCCTCTTCAATTTTTGTGAACAAAAATTCGTTCAACATGACCCGATAACGATTGCCATTGACTGTAACGGCCACTCCTTGCTCATTTTCGAAGAAAAATGGCCCATTTATGCCTTTAGAACAAAATCCGCACCAAACAGTGACTCGTCTTGGGTGTATCGGCTTTTCAATGTATGCGTGCCCCAAATGCGACAATTTTGCTTGTTTACATACCGGCCAAGATCAAAATGAGCTTCATCTGAACACATCGCACACATTCTGTAACATTACCATGATTTTATCTGTCAAATCAGACATAAGCTAAGTGTTACCATTAACGAAATAAGCACTAGTTGAAAAACAATCCTTAGATGGCGGACCCGATATCATAAAACAAAGAAACTGAGATAACGCAATCAAGTTGTAGAAATATTTTGTTGCTGCGCATCTACGTCATATATAGGGTGGGCCTTTTAAAATTTTACATTTAAAAATGTAATAAAACAAAAACGGTTTGAAATTTTGCCAAACTAATCTTTTTGTTGTGAGGTACTACTGTTGCGGTTAGAAAATAAATATTATTTCTTTCATATGGCTGCCGAGGCTGGCCTCACCCCATTCCATCGGACTAATTTTCGAGAATTTTTTCGAGTGTATGGGCCATAAACTACTCAATTGCCTCTGGTTTTTCGGCATAACATCTGTCTTTAACGGCGCCACACAAAAAATAGTCCAACGGTGTCAATTTACAGCTTCTTGACGGCCAACTGACATCACCATTTCGGCTAATTGAAGGGTCATCAAACGTTTGACGCAATAAATCGACTGTGGCATGAGCTGTGTGGAAAGCTGCACCATCCTGTTGAAACCAAACAACGTTCACATCAATACCATGAAGAGCGGGCACAAAAAAATCGGTTATCATGATGCGATACCTACCATAGTTGGTATGATTTTCGAACTGCGGCCCCCAAGCTTTTACTATTTTTAAAATATTTTGCAATAATGAAGACACTTCGTTCTATCATGCAACGCTCCATTTTTACTAACCCTAAACTGTAAGCTGTCAAATTGTTTTGTTTTAGAGTTTCCAACACTTTACTGCCCAAATGGACACAAATTCAAATCTTGCGGTAATTTCGAGACACTCTTAATATTTATTACACCCGTCTTATAGTCCAAATCTTACCACGTCTGAGTGCAATGTTTCGACACAAAACGTTTTTACTGAAATACTTTTCACATCAGAACAATGTAAGAGGGATTGACTTAATTCGTTCTTGGCCACCAAAAATGAGCAGTTCTCTTACCAGAAGGATCGCCAAAGGTCACAGCTTGCGTTCAATAAATTTTGTATTGTACAAATGGATAAACACATAAACTAACGCCAACAATTATCCACTTCTGAGTTATACATCCAATCGTAAGCGATGGATCTTAAAAAATATTTCTATTGTTTTAAATATGCGCATTTTTCAAATCAATATTTGGTGTCTTAATATGTTCTGTTTTTCTACATATTATATATGCGCTAGATTCATGTATAACCTGATCATAAAATAAAAATGGCCGTTGTTTGGGATTTGAGTTTAGCATCTACTAATCAATTCTTTTTTGTTGCTTGTGAAAATGAAAAAAAATAATTCAACATTTTTATCTGTTTTACATAAAAATGTGTTTTGTTTGAGATATTCATATCAATAGACAAGCGTCTTGACTTGCTTTCCTTACAGAAACATCATATTAATAGCAAGGTAATCTTAAGGCAGTGAATTCATATATGTACTCTGTTTGTGTGCTCTACTCAGTCTGATGACAGCAGTTTTAACGGATAGGAATCTAGGTTTCCACTGTCTTTGATGTCAATGACACTAGATTTCCGTCTCTGAGTAGGCCTTACTTGAACACAAATTACTCTGGTTCAGGTAAGATCTTATCTGTGTGCGTCAGTTTAAGCGCAAAGTTTAAATTAACAAGGCTCTTTCTAAGACAGGGACTACACGTGCGGATAGTTGAGTTACATTAGTTTCAAATACTGTAGTTCTGAGTTGGTTACGTCCAGTTGGCTGCACATCGGAATAGCAGAAATACTCAAACATTTATTTAAATAAACTTATGAATATTTTCCTGGTTGTTATTGTTTTTGTTGCTATTGTTTATTTATTTCTTTAACTTGCCATTAATTCTAACAGCAAATAAGAGTTTGAATAGCAAGAAGAAAAGAAAAACGGAATAAAAGCAATGAAAAAAAGTTGTTGTTTATAAATCTTACAAGTTTTATAGAGTCTTGAGTCCTGTATCGAATTTTTAACATGTTCGTGAGTTTGTCTTTCCCTACTTCCTTACGTAGATAAATTTAGTTGTTGTAATTGTATTAAATTGTATTTTCAAGTTTATCTATGGAAATTATTTTCCGCTCTGTGTGTTGCAAAACACATAAAACTTTTCTATCTCTTTGTCACTTTCTCCTCTATCTCTCTCTCTCTCTATCTCTTTCTCTCTTTTTTCTATTTTCCTGTACGATAATAAATAAATTTCTTACGTTTTAACAGACAAAATAAGAAAAATGTTTCTAATATTTTTCTTACATCTTTATTTTTATTTTTTTACTGCTTTTGTAGTTTGTTTTTGAAGTTCATATATAAAAATGTCTCTTCTAAGAGAGGCTTAAAGGTATGAATTCTCTAAAAATATTTTGATTATTTCAAAAATGTTTTTTTGTAGCGGAGTTCATACGCAGGCACAATTCAAGATTATTTTTTACTATAAACTGGCTTACGGAATCAGTCCTTACAGACTGCATAAATTTTATTTGAATCAGTCTTCTAAAATTACAAAAAAAAAACTTGTAAACTCTGATTTTATTACCTGTTATTTTCTTTTTTCATTAAGCCTAGTACTCTATTCACATTTGTTTTCTACACGAAAAATGAATGTAAGTTCCATTCGATTTGACTGTCTTCTTGGTCTTCATCCAAGCCATTTGTCGCACTGGACAATTATCAGTAGCTCCACTCATCTCATTGATTGCAGAATTGACTGCAATATGGACCAATGAAGTCATAGAAAAATCAATGATGGGTATCTTTTGTGGCAGATAACGTCCTTTTTAAGACACTTCACATTTTCCAATCTAGAGGGAGGGTTCAGCTAATGACTGCTTTTTTTGCAAGAAAATAAAGCTTTTAAATTGTTTTAAAGCCAGATTAGCACCGCTTGAGCCTTATAAGTTGGTACAGAATCGTGTTGGAAAGTTTATATCTGGTTTTGGAACAGTGGCTATGTAAGTTATCCAAAAGAACGTTTGAATTTTTTGTATTATTTTTTTTACTGCAGTCAATCTCTATTTCACCATCAATAGTCTAACAAACGGTCAACTCTTGAAAATCATTGATTTTTATAGTCAAAATTTGTGCTGTGTGACAAATGTACTTCGTAGGAAAAATTACCTTAAACGACGAAGTCATTTTTGGCTTAATGTGTACATGAGTAAAGGGATTGCCGAATTTTGTGTGAAAATCAGCCTGGTAGCTCAGCTATTGTCAATTCTTGTTAAAGAATGCACTGTTTGGCGCGATTTATGAGCCGGTATTATCATTGAATCGTACGTCATCAAGAACGACGAAAAAGCAACTTTACAATCAATGGAGCAATATACTGATCGATGGTCATCAATTTTGTTTTGCCCAAAATGGAAAAATTGGATTTGGTTAACATATGGTTTCAACAGGAATGTGCCACATGCCACACAGCCCGTGATACATATAAGCCTGTTGGGAAGCGAGTTTGGCGGGCAATTAATCTACATTTTGTAGTAGTCCATTGACTGCCAAGATCATTAAATTTAACCCCACTAGACAATTTTTTTCGGAGGAACGTGAAGCCTCTCCTGTACAGCAACATGACAGCTACCAGTTCAGCTCTGGAACATAACAGTACAGCTGACATTGGTAAGATACCATCTGAAATGTTATAAAAAGCATGTCAAAATGGAATCACATGGATACCCATAGTGATTTGAGTACATCTCCATATTATTCTAAGTCACGTCTGTTGTCCAAGTCTACTCCGATTCCCCCATTAACAGACATAATTTCACACAAGTAATATAATATATGAACGTACTGAATGAGCTGATTTTCGATCATTAGCTGCCCATTATTAATACTGTTCAAACGAATTGCCAAGGTTCTACTCTTATTCACTTCAAGTCTGTATTCGTTTTTTAACACTGTTCTTCATATCAAAAATCTCATGTGATAGCAAGCATAAGTTGTCCGCTATCTACGATATATAATCGTCTTCTACTTGTGCACAATTAATAATGTTGTCAATTACCATAGAAAAAATAGAGTCTATAGCAGTCATCCTTGTCCTATTTCAATATTGGCAGTGTCATATTCTCCATCGTGCATCCTTCATTTGCATACATCAATCACACAATGATCAAAATCCTTTCCCTGCATTCTCCTCGATTACATCAAATGCCTCCCTAAGATCCATAAAATGCATATATAAAGGGATCACCGTTTTACGCATTTTCGGTGGAAACCAGCCTGTTTAACCCTCAACAAAATTTTAAATAACAATTAGCCTCGAGTATATTATTGTAGCCAAAACCTTATACATCGCGTTAAAGATAGTGATTCCCTTCCACACGTTACAAATATACTATAAGGACCAGCTTTCATAACTATATGATAATAAAAAAGTTAAATATTGTAGCAATATTTAGGTATCTACTAAGTACAGTAATCCCTGCTATAAGGTGCCAGATTATAAAGAAAAACTTTATAAAATAATTAAAAGAATTCAAATTTTAAGAAGTCTACATATTCCAATGCATCCCTAACTATAAGAGGAAGCAAATCAAGTTGAAATAACAATTTTAAGAAAGATATGTTGTTAATATGCACTAGGCAGAGAAAGAAAATAGTTATTTCACTTCTCTTCTATAGACATTTCACTATTGCTATTGAAAGATCAGCAGATATTCAGAACATCACTAAATACAAAATAATGAAATCACTCTTAAAATTGTGTTCCTTTTCAGAAGTTTTCTTCGTTTACTTGTCTTATGCTTGTGTCTCGTTTTCCTTTCTTTCTTTTTTTGAAATATTATTGTTATTTGTTTTGTCTATTTATAATTTTGGTTTATTTCTTTAGTAAAAAAAACAATTCAAAGAAATCATGTACAATCTCAGCAGGATGCTTTTTTTTGTAAGAACAAAAATATGTATGTGTCTGTACACTAAGATTCCTATTCTTCGTTCGAACTTCACCAATATCATGATTATGATCCTTCAGCCAAGATTCATGCAGTGCTTACGTGCATATCTAACTACAGACCAGTTTTTGTATGTCAGTCAAACCATTTATCTGCCTGTCTGTGTAAAACTATCAGTCTGTTTAGTTTTATGTTTGTCAGCCTCCTAAGCATTGTGTCTGTTGCTTCTGATACCATTGTTACTGCGATGATGTTTTATTTTGTTATCTGTTCCAAGTTTAAGTCAAGGGATACTGATTTATTTAAGTTCGATTAATTCGTTTCCTGTACGTGCTTAACTCAATATACAGACACAATAAAAGTACACACGCACAGCAGCAATACACAAAACATAGAAACATTTTCACAAACAAATAATGAAATATACACACACATTTTTATAAATACGAGTACCAGGCAGCTCACTGCAGTTATTCTCTTCAAGCACTATATTATGTTTCCGTCTCCCATAAAGGAAAGTATTGAAAAGGGAGAGTGTGCATTTGCCAAGCGTGCACGTCTCTTAACTTTTTAACAAAAAGAAAAACTTAAAATAATGTCTTGTTGAGATGAGACATTTTCTATAATGACACCGTTAAAGTTGTATTGAATGAAAATCAACAAAATGATTCTTCTAATCATAGACATTTTTTTTATTTCAATAGAAGATTGAATTTTAAAATTGAATTAAATTAAATATGCATAATTATATAATTTTATGCACTCATTACGTACAGTCATCATGGATAAAATACGTACTAAGTGGTGACATAAATACTGTTACAACATTAAACATCATTACAGATTCAATTGGAATGACGCATGGAAATTTAGAAGGCGAGTCTGGCCAAATTCATGGCAAATATAAAAATTTTAACACTGCGAAAATAGCAAGATCAACAGAAAATGAAGCCTATGGAATATGGATAGTGAAACTTAATTTTAAAATGCTAAGTAGGATAATGAGGAAAGAGGGCTTATTTATCAGGCCATGGATACTTTAAGAAATATATGTATATTCATCATATACATAATGTAATCTTTTCAAGAGGGGGGTGGTGTGGTGTAGTGTCCCCAGCAGATGGCATGACGAAAAAAAATTTAGTTGCGGCTTCGGGTGTTTAAAAAAGAGACTTCAACCTCCCTCCGAACATATCCATAACATCTTACGAATGATCAGTAGAAAAACGCCACCTACTGGTTAAAAATTACAATGCTAAGTAATGATCACTACCACCACTTAGCACAGATCTTAACCACTATAGACTATCATATGGAGTATCATCTACTAAGCTTGAAAAATCAACTTGACTATAGACTATCATATGGAGTATCATCTACTAAGCTTGAAAAATCAACTTGATTACTGAAACTGAAACAAAGCAATGAATGCTTAGTGGAAAGCATTCATATGGAGTGACAGAGAAAAAGAAATTTATTGAATTGCACAACGCCTTATTAAGAGAGTTCGTTCCTAAGCCTTTCGTTTGTGAAATAATCTTTTCTCATTAGCTTAGTCTGTTATCTACCACATATACTAGGCACCAAAAGTTTATGCTCCTCATTCAATTCATAGTTTTAGTGCGAAAAATAACCATAAAATATATTAAAAACACACATGTTTAACATAAGCTGTTCCTTACAATTCAGTGACGTTGACTATGAAATTTTTTATATGAGTTTACTCCAGATAATTTGAAGATAATTTTAACAAAGAAACAGTCGAAAGTCTACGCTTGTAACTTTCTTCGTGTATTTTGATAGAAGACTAATTTACAAATGCAAATCGCTACAGTTATTAGAAATTTTTAAAAGATTTAAGCAATGGGTCGAAAGAGAAAATATATACATAAATGTTGACGAAAGAAAAATATTTTTAGAATTTTTGAAAGACGGTCTTATTGCCAAATAGTAAGAATTGTCGGTGGTGTGTGGAAGACGGTAAGTACAGTAATAATAAACTTTGCAAAAACTGATATTATCGGGTATGTCCTGTAAGCCGAAAACGAGTGAAATTGAAATCGAGTGATTTTTCAAAGACAAATAAAACTCAAATATGAAAATTATTTGATGGCTTTGTTAATGAAAGAAGTTATATTAGAGATAGTTCAGCGAATTATTAAAAAAAAGTATTAAAATCTTGTCAGATTTCGAAATTATAGCTTTTTTAAATTTCATTCTTTTTCAATTTCATTCGTATAACTTCCAGGTAATGGTGTGGCCGTCCAAGTAAACTAACTGACAGATAATCTCGAAGTGTAGTGTCCTCTTTAAGTAAAATTCAAAACATCTGCAGTTCCAATATCGAAAAATGCCAAACAAAAGTTCAAAAATGCTATCACCAAGAAGATTAAAAAAAATATGGTAACAATGGTCGTGTAAGCCGCAAGATGCTGCTCATTTCGTTGGTTAACTAAATAAACGTATAGCATTCGGCATTAATTCCGCCAGAGTTTTAAAAAAACGATAGTTTTATAACGCAAGAGAGTTTAGTATTTTTGACATCAAGAGAACACAGACGATATAAAGAAAATCAGAAACTGTCTCTAATATACATGGAAGAGGCATAATAATGTGGTTATATAGCAGCTGGTGGAGTAGGTAATTTCGAATTTATACCATCAGAGATGCACAAATTTGCCTACATGGATGTATTTAGAAAGAATATAAAGTAGGGTGCTGATAAATTAGGGTTGTTATAGGATGTAATTTAAGAAGAGTGGGAGAAGATCTCAGCTGAAGGCACTATAACTCAGATAGATTCTTAGCTACTGTAACTATACATATTAATTTAAGGTTTACACTAGATTTGGTACTGCTTTTCTAATGGGCGCAACCCTTTATTCACTCCAAGTCCAAAAAGAAACCTAAAATCTGGTAATATTCAGCGAAGTTATATGCTTGTAAGTGCATGAATGTACGACAACCGGTTTTCTTTAGAAGTGTTTTGAAAATTCCAAAAACAGATCCTTGTTCTACTCGAAAGCGGCTATCAGAAAAGAGGTATCATTTCGTTCTTTTTGGTCGCACCATGTAATTGATTTATTGGGTTTCTATTGTTATGAGCGTAGACCATAGTTAAACAGATAAGCTCTTTTGAGCCTTATCTAGCTGAGAATTATATGCAGCAGCGTTCGAAAAACTAATATTAATGCATTTTAAAATTGTGGTAGTGATTTGAGAGTACTTCACTCCGGCCAATTTTCACTTTATTTTTCTACTTGTTTTCTCTTTGTTTATTTTTTACCTATACGTGTGAAAATAGAAAAGGAAAGTGGCTTCCTACCTAAATCTGATCTATAGACTACATCAAGGTTGTCAGATCTTTTTTAAGCTTTTTCGCTAAATTCAAATTAAAAAAACGCCAAAATTGCCAAATCAACTTTAACATTTTGAAAACATAATTTACATTTTTCTTTTTATTAAAAAAAAATGTTTAAATTAATAAAAAATAATGTGTTCCGATTTGTTAAATTTCGCCAAAAGTCGAAAAAAATTAAGCATCTATTAAGCAAATATTTTAGCGAGAATTGAAAGTGTACAATGTTTACTATAATATAGTCTATATTTTACCCAAAGTTATAAAACTAAAAAAATTAATTTTTATGGTTGAAAATCGATTTTCCGTACCTTCGTATACTTAAGAGCTAATAATTTAGCTGAAAACTATCCGATTTTTGGATTTAAAAAGAAGAGAAGTATACCTTTTCAATAATGTTCTATTTCATAGCCTGGAGGTATATGTGTGATTTTTCAAGCAAACACTAATTTTTATAATATTTTTCGTATCACTTATGAACACATTTCCTTGCCAGTTGCCGAAAATTGAATTTCATAAATAAACCGGAACCTAAAAATCACCAATTACTCTTTGCCGAGAGCACAACTTAAGTTCCGCTGCCATCTATAATCGTCATATTAAAATACATTATGTTCACGAATTTCACACATAAAAATGCCAAAATAATAATATTATTTTTTTGTACTTTTTGTCAAAAGTACCCGACAAAAGCGCCAACCGAAAATTAGGTCACAAAATAACTTTTAAAATCGCCACGTTTGGCGAGAAATCGCCAGATCTGACAAGCCTGGCGTATATGTATACATTCGAACGATAATGAGCAAATAATAAAAAGATAATAAATAAAATAACAAATTTTGTTTAGTTGTGGAATAAATGTGAATGTAAGTTGGCGTATGTCGCTTTGCTTTTAAAAATTGTTTGTTTGTGTTGTTATTTAACTTTTTAGTTTTTCTCTTCAACGCACACAACAAAAATTCACTAACTTACTTCACAACAAAATTTCTCTTTATGGTCACCCTTGGCGTAAACTTTTGACTCGTAATTTATTAATATTATCGTTAAATTATCTGGATTAAACAAATATGAAAGACAGTTTATATTAAAAATTTTATGTTTTTTTTATAAGGGGTGCCTTTATAGAGGTATAGAATTTTAAGTTGCAATAAAACAACGATGGATTATTCGATTGACATGAATTTTATTTATCCGTAAGATAATCTTATCGCATTACATGTTAAATATGATTTCTGGCATATGACCGCCACGGCTGGCGCGAACGTAATCTAATCAAAACGTCCAATTTTCGATGACTTTTTCCAACATTTGTGGCGGTATATGGGCAATAACACGGCGAATGATGTCTTCCAAATGGTCCAGCGTTGTGGCTTTACCGCATAGAACAATGATTTTACATAGCCCCACAGAAAGTAGTCTAGCGGTGTTAAATCACAAGATCTTAGAGGCCAATTCACAGGTCCAAAACGTGAAATTAGGCGGTCACCAAACGTGTCTTTCAATAAATCTATTGTGGCACGAGCTGTGTGACATGTTGCGCCGTCTTGTTGAAACCACATCTCCTGGACATCATGGTTATTCAATTCAGGAATGAAAAAGTTATTAATCATGGCTCTATACCGATCGCCATTGACTGTAACGTTCTGGCCACCATTGTTTTTGAAAAAGTACGGACCAATGATTCCACTATCCCATAAAGCGCACCAAACAGTCAGTTTTTCTGGATGTAACGGTGTTTCCACATACACTTGAGGATTACCTTCACTCCAAATGCGGCAGTTTTGTTTGTTGACGTAGCCATTCAACCAGCAGTGCGCTTCATCGCTAAACAAAATTCGCTTATGAAAATCGGGAACAACGGTAATCTCGTTTTGGGCCCATTCGACGAATCTACGCCGGGCGTGAGTCTATTCATAATGAATTGCCAAGCCAAAGTGAGAATAAATCACTTGACAGCTGTTAAATCGGTCGCCATCTTGAAAAGTAATGCCAACTTAAAATTCTATACCTCTATAAAAAACACGCTATATATATTTGTTAAATACCACCTTGATCAACCTTTCCGATTTGGTTTGTTTTTTATTTTTTTGTAAAGATGGTACATCTAAATCTTAGCGTCATAGTTTGACATTTACAAAAACTACGTAGCCGAGAGTACATCTGTCTCAATTTTGAGTGATTTGCGAGGTTGAATCCGATCCCACATTCATCAAAAGGATCTTTACTGGAGACGAGAGGTGGGTTTGTGAGTACGACACGCAATCCAGACATCAGGCAAGTAAATGGATTTAATCAAATGAGCCGAGACAAAAAGAAGACAGTAAACAAAGTGTATTATTTAGGCGTTATGAGACGTTTGCGTGAAGCAATTCGCCGAAAGAAACCAGAATTGTGGGCAGAAAACACGTAGATTTTGCACCATGATAACGCACTGTCGCACATTACACCATAAATATTCTAAATTTTTTGACAATAAATGCAACAAATAACATCCAACAGCCACTGAATTCACCTGATTTGTCTCCCTGTGACTTCTTTTTGTTCAATCGAGTTAAAAAAGCATTACGGGGAATACGTTTAAGCAGCCGAGAGGAAATAATGGAAAAATCGCAGGAATAAAAAATGCTTTAAGGATTGGATCAAGCGCTGGCATAAGTGTGTTGCAGTTGATGGGGATTACTTTGAAGGCGACAATATAGATTTAGATGAATAAACTTGTATATTTAATTTTCCGAATAAATTCCGGAAACTTTTTGATCAAGGTGGTATTTGTGGCACTAAAGCAATGGTGTTCATTTCATAGAGCAATTGTTTACGCTCAACTCACACGTATTCTTACGCTCTTGGTTTTAGTCCTCTCTTTGTCTGTGGCCTTTTTCTCAAAAGCACTGGAAGAAATGTGCTTTCAGTCGTTACTGAAATAGCGACGAATCTACATGGTGAGTGGCTGTTTGTGTATTTTTTTTATATTTCCCACTAAATGTACTGATTAAAATTATAAACAATGTGCAACGAATATTTTATGATTATTAATGAATTTGGTAATGACCAGTGCATTATAAATTTTAGGCAAAATATTACATTTTTATATTTAGAATTTAAAATAAATTCTTAACCCGATAAAAATTTCTTACAATGCATTTTTTATTTTCTCACCAACACAAATTTATTTATTTTTTTCATAGCATTGTACTAAAGCTAAGACTTGAGTGAGGAGCCTAGACTTTAGATGCCTCGTTTACATGTATGCAAAAGTTTAAATCAATCACTACTCTCTTTCCTTCTTCCTAAAACCTACATATTTTAATGGCAATAAAACTGTGGACCGCATTTATAGGGGTCACTCTGAGTGAAAAAAGAAAAATAGGAATAATATTCAGCAAATAATTTCATTTAATTTTCGTTTTAATGGCTTAATTCTGTTTTGAATTGAGAACCAATAGCGTCAATTCATGTTTCCTATTTCAAATTTAGCAATTCTTTTTTTTATTCTTAATTGTCGCTCTTGGTTCCCTTTCTTTTACATTTTGACTTCTCTTTTTTTATTAATCTTCTCATACTCAAATACCTTGAAATTTTATTTTTAATTTATTTCTTTGTTGTTGCTTACACTACAGAAATAATCTACAATAAATTACAATTTACGAAGCACTCTTTTTCCCACTCTATCGTGTCATCAAAAACACATTTATTCCTGATATTGTTACTATTTTCTCATTCTTCTTCGGTACGTTATTTATTTATTACCCCACCACTGTTTTCTCCACCATGCTACCCACTTACAAAACACAACAATAACATTAAGAAAAAGAATGGAAGGAGAAGTGTGTAAAATAAAACTCAATAACTTACCTTTACTGATACCGGTCGCTTTATCGCGTAACACGTTTATTGAATGCACCGGTCCATACTCTTCAAACATTTCGCGTAGTTGTGCCTCATCCATAGACTTTGGCACCTGGCCAACAAACATTTTAATATTGTCTGGATCGGGCTCTTTTTCACCAAATGGTGTATCGGCGTCCATGCGAAAACAAGAGTCATCGTCGACAACATTACGATTGGCACTGCATGTATTGTTGTTATTATTATTTGGATTGCTATTATTATTAATGTTGTTGTTGCTGTTGACATTATTGTTGTTGCTATTGGGTATGTTGTGATTGCAGAGGCTGGTGTTATTGTTATTATTCAACAATGATGTATTGTTGTTGGTACTATGTATAGGACTATTCGGTAGGCTATTGGTGGTACTACTTTTATCACTCATACCAAATGCACTGTAAATAAAGAGATAAAGAACAGAAAAAAATTAATAAGAAAGAGTAGGAGAAGAAGATGTTTGGACAACAATAAGTAAAGTATTGTCATAAAAACAATACAAAAGTACTCAGACTATATGTTTGCATATGAGTGCTTGTTTTTGTTTGTAATGAAATATGAGCTGGTATGAGATAAGAATTTCTCATATGTTAACGAAAACAATAATAAAGAGAAACAGAATTAAAACAGCAACAGTGAAATTTTTCGCTTAGTGATGACTACCTCGAGTTCCATTTGTTCAAAAAGTAAATATTTTTTTATTAAATCATTTGAGTAAAAAAAATAAATGAAAAAACTTATAATTTTAAATAAAAACTTTTAATTGTTATGAATGTTTCCAAAGTGATAGCTTTTAGGAAAAATGCTCAAGAGTACATAGACAAGATTTAAATTGCTTTAAGTTCAATATTATTTAATTATTTTTATATTAAAACGTTAACGTGGTTACTAGGCAGAATTTGTATAATGTATTAACTTTCCTTTTTAAATTAAGGAAATGAGTATAATTTTAAAAAATGCGATTGTATTGGGTGGGCCATTTAGACGTTTAATTAAAAAATGCAATAAAACAAAAACGGTTTGAAATTTTGACAAATTAATTGTGAAGTAGAATTTTTGTTCCGGTTAGAAATTAAATATTATTTCATTCAAATTGCTTCTGCGGCTGGCCTCATAATACCCCATCCGAGTGGACCAGTCTTCGAGAAGTTTTTAAAGTGTGTGCGATCGTATTTCGGCAATGGTATCACGACTGTCTTTAACGGCGCCCCACAGAAAATAGTCCAACGGTGTCAAATCGCATCTTCTTTGCATCCAACTAACATCACCATTTCGGTTAATTAAGCGGCCATCAAACATTTGACGCAGTAAATTGACTTATGTATGAGATGTATGGCAAGTTGCACCATCCTGTTGAAACCAAACATCGTGTCTCCATTGATCGTAATGGTCGCGCCGTTCTAATTTTCAAAGAAAGCATCACCAAACAACATTCACTATAATGGGTGCATTGGCTTCATCCGAACAGATGATTTTTTTGTCTTCGTTTTGGAAATAAATTTCCAATAAATCCAAACGTTGCTCAAGCGGAGATCGATTCATTTCATTCAGTGAAGATAATATACTGAATTTTGTGACTGAACAGAATGACATACGAGGGCGGATTGACATTAAAGCTACCTAGCGCTAGATGGCAGCACAAACACAAAAACTTTTTCTTCTTTCATAGAAATTCATCGATTAGTTTATTTGTTGTAGTCGTTTGAAGTAAGCAACCTTTGTGTTTCTCGGAAAATGGAAAAAAGTGAATTTCGTGTAATCATTAAACACTATTACGAGTATTTGAAAGGCAAAACGGCGAAAGAGACAAAAGAAAAGCTTGATAAACATTACGGCGAATCTGCTCCGTCAGATTATATTGTAAAATAATGGATTGCTGAATTTAAACGCGGCCGAACAAGCACTGCAACAATACCATCAACAGGAAGGCCAAAAGAGGTGGTTACTGAAGAAAATATCAAGAAAATCCTTGATATCGTTATGAATGATCGTCGGGTCAAAATAGATAAGATTGCTGAAATGGTAAACATACCATATGAACGTGTGTTCAACATTTTGCATGAAAAACTATCGGCAAGATGGGTGCCGCGTTTGCTCAGTGGTGAACAATAACGAATTCGATAGATCACTTCACAGCGGTGTTTGGACATGATAAAGCATAATCCTGCTGATTTTTGGCGTAGATTAATAGCTGTTGATGAAACGTGGGTCCACCACTACACACCTGAAACCAAAAACCAGTCGAAGCAATGGGTGGAAGCTGGTGGAAGTGCTCCGAAGAAGTCGAAGATAGCGAATTCGGCTGGCAAGGTTATGGCCACTGTATTTTGGGATGCACACGAAATATTGCTCATAGATTATCTTGAAAAGGGATCCACAATCACAGGAGAGTATTATCGTGCATTATTGGATCAATTGGTTGATGCAATCAAGGAAAAACGACCACATTTAAACAAGAAAAAAGTGTTCTTTCTACAAGACAACGCACCGGTTCACACAACATTAGATACGATGCTAAAACTACAAGAAATCCACTTCAAATTAGTTAATCATCCACCTTATAGTCCAGATTTGGCCCCTACTGACTTTTTCCTATTTCCAAACTTGAAAAAATGGTTCGCAGGAAAAAGATCTAAAAACGAAGAAATGATTACCGAAACTAATGCGTATTTTGAGGAGTTCCCAAAGTGTAAAGTGGTGCGTGCAAGCTATTGGTGATTGTCCAGTGCAAATACCAGAATTTCGGCATTGGGTGCTTTTTTATATGTAACAATATTTCATAAATTTTCTACCTTTAGAGACATGCCCTAATTATATACGAATTTAAAATAATTATACACTTAATACAAACAGTTGCTCTACTAAATTTAAAACACTGTTAATTCTCTATCTGTCAGTAAAAAGAGATTTGCGAATTATTTAACAAAAATATAATTGGATTTTTTCTGCCACTGATTTACTTTTTATATTTTTTCAATCACACGTCGTTAGTTGGTTAAATGCTTATTTTGATGTCTTATAAGTTATTTTGCGAATTACCCCCGTACGAAAAAATCTAACTAAAGTCGTTTAACGGCAAACAAACAAATTTTATTAGGAAGATAAACTGTACTTTAACTAATTTTTTTTTTCAAAGATAAACAACGATACTGTTGCGTTTTAATTTTTAAAACGTTTGAGTTCTTTTAAACTGCGTCAAAATAAAATAAACATCACTGTGTTGTCTTACAGTTTTATTTTCTCACTTTATCTTTATACAGTTTATCTTAATACAGCAACTTAATATTCGTTTTATTCGCCTAAACTCGACTTTATTTTATGACAGAAAAACGATAACTATCCGACGTGGACAAAGCAGCCTCCTTATATACCTAATTGCCTACAGTTTGGAAAGTTCCGGAAATGTCTCAAACGCTCTCATATCCTCTGTTTTATATCCGTTCATTTTAAACATGTAAGATTGTGTTACACAGAGATAGTCGAATTAGCAATGCCGTCAAAAACACAAATCAGGGTAACACATTGTCAACCAAAGGCACTAATCTGGTGTATATTTTTATGCATTTTTATTTCTGTAATAATACTTTACCGGATGGCTGAAATAGAGAATCGGCTAAAAAGACTAAAGCTACGATCACATTTGTCAAATATTTGACGAAAAATACATGACTACTACTTTATAGAAATTTTTGTTCTTTGATTATTAATTTTTTTTTAATTAAGAGCTTTAAAAAACTATTTTTTTTTTTGTTTTGATAATATTATTTGTCTTGAAATTATTTGTTAGGAAACAAAAATTTTTTGATAAAATATTTCTATATAATAGTGCTTACGTTTTTTTTTCACCAAATACTTGACACTATGTATTGCTTGTGTAGGGTATAACAACACTTAACTTTTATAGAAATTTTTGTTCTTTGATTATTAATTTTTTTTAATTAGGAGCTTTAAAAAACTATTTTTTTCTTTTGTTTTGATAATATTATTTGTCTTGAAATTATTTGTTAGGAAACAAAAATTTTTTGATAAAATATTTCTATATAATAGTGCTTACGTTTTTTTTTCACCAAATACTTGACACTATGTATTGCTTGTGTAGGGTATAACAACACTTAACTTCCCCCACCACCTTGTTGTAAAGTTCAAAATGCTGATAGGAATTGCATTCAATAAATAAATTGCTATTAAAAACCTTTCAATGTTTATTTGAATTATTTATTAATAAAATACAATGCAAATCAACACTCACTCAACGATTTTTGTTTTCTTTTAATTTCTTTCATTTATGGCATTTTTTTTTTACTTTTATTTTTTTCTTGTTTTTGTGTACTGTTGTATTGTTTTATAATACAATTGGCCGACCGTATGTCTGTCAACCGTAGAAGAGTGTCTGATGAAATTCTGTCAACAGTGAAAAGTCAGTCTGGTTAGTTGTATGAAATACCAGCAGATGAAAAGAAAAGAAACCATATCTCAATATTCGATAATGAATAAAAGAAAAGTCTTTTATACGTATAATGCAAATTTTATAGGGAAAAAATAAAACATTTTTACAAAATAAGAAAAAAAAGAAAATGAATTGTTTGTTGAATTAATCAGTATTAAGCTATCATTTACTTTCAATTTATTTTCAATATTCTTTCATTAAAAACCAACAATGAAAAATACAGAATCTCTACACGGCCAAAGAATATCCCATACAACACAGTGGTTTTTAAAGTAAAAAGTTTAGCCCTGCTTTTACTACAACTTACTTATTTGTTATCTTTCTCTTTAACAGTACTCTTCTTAATCATGTTCATTACAATACTCATTACTCTTATTACCATTAATTTGAACTACAATGTTCTCAATAACTCAACATGTTGCTGTAATCAAAAAGAGATTGAAAAAGAGATTGAGCCTCAGGAGCTGCTTTTATGTGAACAAGAGTAAAGTTCCATTGTTTGTAGATTCTGTTTCTACCATCTTGTTTATTGGTCATTCCAATATATGCTCTCTTGTCTGATTTCTCTGCTTTTAATTTCTCTGTACTTTTCATTGTACTGCTTGATAATTAATTTAATTTTCCAGTAGGATTAAATTGCTTTTTAATTTTCTTTTCTCGTATTTATTTCTATGATTTTTGTGACGGTTTAGTTTTTCTTGTAAAATCGTTTAATTTAATTAATTCAAATGAATTATTCATTGTAAAATAAGGAACAATACGATTGAGTTTTAAAAAATGTTCTTTAGATATTTTTTATTTTAAAAGAATTTATTATGCAGGGATGGAAAACTTAATATTAAAGAAAAGATTTAAAAATCACTGCAGAATGCTTTGATATTAAGTGTATTATTTAGACCATCGAGAGGCAAAGAGTTGCTCCGAGCGAATTTTTTCATACGCATAGGCAAAAAAGAGAGGAATAGAGAAAAAATGAACAGAAAATTATAGTGCGAGATAAATTTTTAATTGATTTTATTTGATGTTTTTCTTAATTGATATTTGATTTTGTTGTTGTTCTTTATAATTTTTATAAAATTGCTTTTTGTTGTTTTCTGTTACTATTATTTTTAATATTCTTTCTTCGTTGTTTTATTGCTGTTGTTTTGTATTATGTTCTTGTTTTTGTTCCTGCTTTCCGTTTTACCTTTCAAATTTTTTGTTAGAATATGTTAAAAAGTACAGTGTCCACAACTATTTGTGTAAGAAATAAAATGCAGTTTTTTCTTGTAGTGTGGTCTGAGCGAGAGACTCTCAAATTACTACCACAATTTTAAAATGTGCTTATTTAGTTTGCCTGACGCTGATTTAGACTAAAGAAAGAAGTGTAGTAAGAGTTGAGATTGTTATATTTATACTTTGGCGCTTTTAAGCTGGGATCACACGATTGTCGCAAATGCATCAATATGACACAATTTGTATTTTGCTTTATTGTCACAATGTATATTTTAATAATTTAAATAAGGACAATTTTATGTCTTATTTATTTTACAAAAATATAGTATACTAAAAAATGTAAATATTGGCTCGTATTGTGTCCACTTCGATTTTGTTGCTTATGGAGCCGTCATACATTTCATTGTATTGCCACTAAGAAAATAGGTTGTTGGATAGAAGGAGTAGTATTAATGGACGTTTAAGTGAATTTAAATAGTGCTCTATAAATGAACAATACGGCTAGCGAGAAAAATAAGTAATACGCGACAATATGTGAATATTGGGAATCAATTATTTTACTTCGCAAGAGCACATTCCGTTTTAGTAATGCGTGACAATATGTGATTATTGGGAATCAATTATTTTACTTCGCAAGATCACATTCCGTTTTAGTATCGATAGATAAATGAAGTACATGAGATTTTGGCCAGATCCCTTGGTAGTTTGTCATTCATATTCCGCCTTTACATATCAATCACCAAAAGGCTAGGCCTACATTCCGTCAAAAGAATATTGCTGTAAACTGCGAAAGGGTTGAAGGAATAAGCTATAGCCGAATGTCCATGGTACCAAAGTAATACACACTTCATTTAGAAGAACCATCTATTATGAGCTCTTTGGCCTGTTGTTCCCTTTTTATCTCTTCCTTTGAACATGTCACTAAACATAAAGCTGTAATATTCTATCATGACTATGCTTAACTAATGTCACTATACCAGTTAAAAACTATTTAAAAAACACCGGTTAGGAAGATTTGTCTAACCCGTCTTATAATACACACATTACTCACTCCGACCGCGGTTTGTTTCTATATACGCAAAAGGCTATTATTGTAAGAATATTTCACAATAAACAAAAAAAGTTTGCGAATGTTTATTAGTGTTATGAGCCAGATCTTTTGTGACCTACTTCAGTTACGAAAGTTGACCCCATCTGTAGATGATGTTCAGTGAATCAAAGTTGTCAACTAACAAACATCTCTCTCATCTGTTCGCCATATTGACAGGGACAGGCCGCAAGCCATGTTCTCAAACTGCAATTTCTCCGCTCTCCGAATGAAGTCAAGTTAATCCCTGTCTTGGTGATGTAATTTTACGAAATAAACTTGTTTCTTAGCTTTCAATATCGTGCGATTTGAAGATTCTTTTTGTATATAATAATAACTCAACAGTTGTTGTTAGAAAAGTGGTTAAATATTAAATTTTTTTAGTTAACAAAACAAACTTTCGTGGAATTCATTAAATAAATCTTAGTACACTATTACCGAAACACCCTTTACAAATTTTCGTTCGTAAATCAAATCAGTATTTTTAAATTGAAAGACTATGTTTGAAAACTGTTTTTTTTTTCAAAGTCGTATAATGACTTCAATAATTGTCTTATTTCACCCCTGATTTTAAAATCACGATTAGGGAATCGTTAGTTTTTAAGCCAAATGTCTGTTTCAGCAAACAAATTTTAACGATCGAAAATTTATATAAAAAATGTTCAAAAATATATATGCACATATATCGATAAATAAAAAATGTAGTTTTTCATTTAAAATTTCTTGTATTATTTAAGTTCTGTTGGTTAAACATTTCATACTTCCATCCCTGACTAGTGTTTTTTTTATCACACTCATAATTATCTTCTCTCTTTAATGTAAATTATTGTTTACTACAAAATAACTGTTATACAAGTACTTTAACATTGGTATTGCTATAAGCTCTAAGAGAAATAATAATAATCTATAATCTTTTATATTCTACTTACTCGATGTACAAATCGGATTTTTGAGCGAAATCAAAAATTAAACGGCGATTACTCAAAAATCCTGCTGAATTCGTGCTGAACATTTTCGGTGATTTTTTTATTTAACCTCGTTTTTATTTTAGCGTTTTTATAAAATTACAATAAATAATATACACAATTATTTTATTGTTAAAATACGTTTCACAATTTAAAATTTATTTTTTTATATAATTTATTTTATATAAAATAAGAGTTCTCGTATTATTTTACGTTTAACACTTGACACACTAAAAAGGGGTCACACTAAACGTCTTTTACGTTTCAAATCAAAATCCAAATCAAGAGTTTTTTTTGTTTTAAATAATATTAATAAATAAGAGTCCACAATTTATTAACACACTGTGCAATTACACGAGATAAATAACACAATTAATTTGTAAAATGAAGAAAATTTGTAAGACTTTTACAAAAGGAGGAGGTTAATTTGTTTTAAAAAAACACACCGAGACAACGTAGAAAACTACTCTCAATCACCGTTGACTTTGAAATGAACGAGCTTAGGAATTTTTTAAAAAAATTTTTATTCCATTGCTTGCAAAAGTTATTTCGTTAAGTTTTAATTGTTTTTGTTAAAACGTAAGATTTTTTGGAAATTTACCGTTTGTAGTACCCAAGTTATTTAGAGAGCAATTAATAAACAAAATAAAAGAGGATTTGATAATTATGAACTAGAAAGCAAAACATAAAAGCAAATATCATGTCATATGAAATCAGAGTTTGCATTAAAATCATTATTAAGAACATTTTAGTTTTTTTCTAGTTGCTTTATTAAAGTTTAAAATAAAAAATAATACCAGATAATAAGATAGAAATGAAAGGATATATTGATATATATAGAATATAGCACGAAGAAATTATGAATATAAACTAGAATACTGGTTTAGAAGTAAAGTTTCCGTTCGAAAAATTTTTTTCTTCGATCTTTCAGTTGTTTTATTTTGCTTGATTTTTTTCTCTTTAAAACCATCAGTATATAATAATCTTCGGTAACAATGATCGATTAAATGGTTTTTTGTTTGCAAATATGCATGAAATTGATTCAGGCGAGATGTGGTTGAAAGAGGATGGCGTCCGCAACAATTGATTTAATGTAATCAAAATTTGGACAGGTATATCGACACATTTTCTTTGAAACCACGTAAATTCACTTGTTTAGGGTAATGGTGACCACATGATCGATATAATTTTTTATTGTAAATGTCATGTATTGATCTCTTAAATTAAGAATTTTTCGCATTAAATTTTTTTGTGTTGTTTTTTTACAAGTAAAAGCCCTAGCGGGCTTAAATAACACATTGTATTATTTATTAATTATAACTAATTTATAATCACACTCATATTACCCATCCCTGGTGTGATATTTGTTAAACATTTTGTTTATTCGCTCTCTCTCTCTCTCCCTCTCTATCTCTCTAACTCTTATATTTATAAATTTTTTTTCTTTTTTTTACATTTCATTACATTTTATATAAACGTATTCTCTCTTGCATTTCCATTAACCTTGAACATAAAAATACTTTAAAGAAAAATTAAACCCCTTTAAGCAGGGTTGGCAAAAACCGGGTTTTTTTAAAACCCAACATATACATATTTTGTTTGTTAGTAGAATTACGTTGTTTTAGTATTTTAATGCAATTTTTCACTCTTGGTGCGATCAAGGCGGCATTGTGTATTGTGAGCTACTAAAACTCGGTGATAGCAGGAGATTGCAATTACTTTGTTTGCATGAAATCGTTCAGCCTCACGACGGTAAATGCTAAATGCCGCACCCGATGTTTTTTCCGAACATTGTTTCTTCTGACTATTGACTGTATCAACGGATACAATATTTTTTGGAATGTCACCGAATTACTTTTTTTGAAGAAGTATAAAATCGGCTTCAAAGTTGGATCGCCTAATAAGATAAAATGTTTTTTCTAAAACGGGTCTCGAATATTGGTGATTTGATAAATTATTAATTTGTCAAATTTTTGAGAATTCAATGTCTTGAGCTAAAAAAATTGATTGAATTAATTTGAAGTCCCAATACGTAAATTATAGTTTTTTTGTTGTAAATAATCTACGAAAACCTTTAAATAAAAAACCACCCGTTTTTTTTTTTAATATTAAACTAAGTAAAACCCGGATTGGTTTGAATGGGTTACCCAGTGGATTGTTAACCCTGCCTTTAAATATTACACTTGCTAACATGGGGGCTACACGATCAAGTTTTACCTTTCAATTATCAATACACTGAAACTTTTTTACTAATATGTACACTCACAATTTCAAAAATTGATACCAACTTGATAATCAAATTTGCTTTATATCGAGTGTTTCAAGTTGGTTTCAAGGAAACAGCTGATCGCAATTGGCATGAACAATTTGTAGTTGATTTCTCGAACACATTCTAAACAAATAAATTGTTTTCAAATTGATTTCAAGTTACGTGCCGCCTACGTCACAGCTATGAATTTTAGTATATTTTGACAAGCAGTATAACCGCAGGCTAACGGCAGATTCAAAACCAAATTTTGTCTAACATACAGTGGCTCACAGCTTATTTCGTGTGCATTCAAATTATAAATTTGAACGCTTGTAGCATTAAAACTAAGAATGATATCGAAAGAATTTAAACGCACAATTTTTATAAAAATAGTTATTTATTTAAACTAAAATTATGTTTTCATGTTTTTAAATATATGTATAAGTAATTTTAAGAAACTTTAAAACATATTACAAATACAAGTCACAATTTATTTCGTGTACTGTCAGCAGTCTTAGAAAAAATTTTGATGGAACATGGTTTAGTATTCGGTGTAACCTTCTGTTTGCTTAATTACATCTTTAAGAGTGTTTTTATCGATATAATTTTTTTTTGTAGTTTCGGGGCAATTTTTAAATCATTCTGATTGGTAATCTGCTTAATCTTAATCTGCGGTTTTCCCAAGTACAAAATTGCCCACAAATTTTTTGTCACCTTTAATTAGAGATTATTCATGCATTCATTAGGTTTATTTAGTTTCATATCAACCATGACTTCAAAATTATTGATTTGTGTTTGGAGTCATAATCATACAGAAAATGATTAGGTATACCCAAATTTTAAGCACTTTTCAACAAATTATCTTTGAATAGGATTAAATGCATATTTTTATCCATTGTGCCGTCAATAAAAAAAATGTTCAGAGTCAGTCATACGCGAGCAATCGGATTTTGGAGTGATGATGATGACACCCATACCAAGTAAATATGGATTTACGAGAAGGTATATCTTCAGATTAAAAGTTTCTGAATTTGGTTTAAATAGCTTCTTGGTGCTTGGCATCTTGCTTTTGTTGCGACCGATTAAACTCATGCATTTTTACAACTGCATCAGAAATAAAGATGTATGTATAAATAAATCAAAGAAAGCAAAACAAAAATGATAATCACTTGATTCTGATTACTGCTATTTTCAACTAAATTCAGTTTTTTGGTTTTATTTAATTTTTTAAAGATTTTTGTTTTGTTTGCTTTTACGCTTCCCTTTCATTTTCCAAGTCATTATTAACAATTTGTTAGGGTTTTTTGTTCTTCTGCCTGTCTCTGTTGTTCCGTTTCGGTTTCTTTTCATTTTGTTGTCCTTTCGCTTTTATTGTCATCTTAAAAGCAGCAAAAAAAAAAAAAAATATTTCCATTAGATATTCACAAATACTTGAGGGAGTTCTCTCGAATGTCTCGACACAATTCACACACCATTCAGGATGGTAATTGGCTTAGTCAAATCTTATTAAATACACACAACAATATCCTTCACATATACACATACATATAAATATCTGTCACAATAAGGATAGATGAGTAGAAATAAAGAGCATAGAATACAGGAAATAACAGCAATGAAGGAAAATGAAAGAAAAATAAACGACAAAATGAAAAAAGTAAAAAAAAATCTTAAACTCCTTGTAACGATTATGCTGCCTTGCGCCCACTTCCTCTCTGCCTGTAATGTTTTACATACAAATTGTCGAAAAAAAAATTGTTTCCTAATAATAAACCATTTGGGGAGACCAATACTTTGATAAATTTTTTTTAAAATAGCTTTTGTTGTTATTTCTAGCAGATGAAAAAAAATGAAGATGAAAGCTTGAGCATCAGAAATTAAAAGTCAGTTGCAAATACGTAAAGGAAAAGAGAGGATTTTTTTTTTTTTTTTGAACAAAATAAGAAAAGAAAATACCCAAGAGGCATATTAAACGAAAGGATATAGAAAAATAACAACTGGGGATGAAGAAGAATAACAAATAGAAATCGGCCTATAATAGAGAGCCTGTTTAAGTCAGTTGCATCGAAGCTGAGGCAATACTGAAACAAGTAAGTTTGTAGAAGAAAGCTAAGGCCAACTTAACTGATAACTTACACTTACACTTACTCTTAAAAATAAGAATTTTCTAGGATGGCAAGATCAATCATCAACAAATTTTTTGACAGCAATGGAGGAAAATTAATAAGTTTTATTAGTCGACGCACCAAAAATAAGAAATATATTGATCATAATAGATTTTGAAATAAATTCAGTTAATTCCTTTCAGAGAAGTGACAACTTTATCTCGGAACAGCACTGGATACGACGGTAGATCTTCTAGCTGCGGGGATGCTCGATTGACTTACACTCTTAAGTAACGCTGAAAGCCTTATGATCATTGTAAAAACTACAATCTAACGACACTGGATATTAAAACAATTTTTATTTCCTGAGTACCCTCGAGAAAGAATTAATTTTTATACAGATGGTTCTAAAATTGATGTAAAAGTTAGGGCAGGTGTATATGGCAGCAACTTAACGTCAGATAGGCTGCCAGAACACGTGAGCCTTTCAGGCGTTAGTTTATGTGGTGAAAACGGTCGGAGTGGAGTGTCAGCAAGAACATAAAAATTCATAAGATATATTTACGACTAAGCGGCGATACGGACCCTAACATCGATGGCGAAGAGGCCGGATCAAGAGGTGAAGAGGGATTATAAAGCGCATTAATTGTATTATTCGCGTTACTCTACTTTGGGTTCCTAGTGATATTAAAGGAAACAAGGTAGCCTACATGCTATGTCGAGAGGGGACTGCATTTCTCCACCATTACCTTACCGCAGTGCAGAATAATAAACGATATTCGTAGCTGCCGTTTAGAGGAAAAACAGACCGACACTATAATGACTCTTTCAAGCGGATATATTTTCTGGATTGTGGTAGTAAGCACTAGCAACTGAAAATTTAGAGGACATTATAATCAGCAACATAACATAAAAAGAAGCTGTTGCGAAAACGAGAGTAAGCAGTCGGTGGCTAAACAGCCATTTGAATGCCGAGCTCTGTACAGGAACAAACTCAAACAAACTTTGAAAGCATCAACTTCATGAGATATAAAATTTTCACTTGAATTGTTTACGTCTTACATAACGTTGGCTGCATTATCAGCTGACTTTAATCCTTTTTTGTGTTAGCCAAAACGGCACAATGGTGCTAAGTACATTACCTTTTGATCAAGATTTACGTATAGACTTATAGATCAAGAGTTACTTATAGACTTATAGACTGATTTTAACAAAATCATTGCAAAATTAAAAAAGTTTTCTATTATTTATCTGATACTTTGCTGCCCAGAATGGAAAACTAGTCCTGAACTCTTGAATCCTTGGCTATTAAGCCCACAGTGTTTAAACTTGAACAATGTGAAGAAACTAGATCCGTTCATGATACACAATTGAAGCAGAATTTATCAACGTAGTGGTCGTTCAACCGAGAATCTGTGAGTTGTGAGCAGAAGTGTTCAAGAAGATCCAAAAAGATCCCTCCGTCATCTTTCGCAGCAATCAAACGATCCACATTATTCAACATTTGACATCGTGATCTCCACTTAAAGCCAATTTCCAGCTCAATGTCTACGTCAACAAACAGAAATCCCGCATTTGGGGTGAAGAGAATCGAATAGTTATCTTAGAACAACAATTATATCCATATAAAGTTACGGTTTGGTGTATACCTTAATTTTGGTTTCTGGTCCGGATGAATCATCGGAACATATTTTATTTAAAACGAAAATGAAATCACGATTACGGTCAATGGAAATAGCTACAGGCATTGATGATTTAGACGTAGAGGATATGTAGTTTCAACAGAATGGTACCACTTGTCCACAGCAAGAAAAACAATGGTTCCTTTGAAAGAAAAGTCCGACAATCGCATTATTTCTTGTAGAGAAGGACTAGATTGGCCACAAAGATCGTGTGAACTGACATCTTTAGATATTTTTTGTGTTTTTTTTTAATCAAAGGTATACAGCAATAATGCCAGATATCAACCATTGACAACAGTTTAGTGAAAGATATGATTGATAATTTTGTTAAAAGATTAGGAGCCTGCCCATCCCATACATAATTTTTCAATTGACCGACATAATTATTAATTTTTAACCAAAACCTATGTGTAATAAATTGAAATAAAAATATATTTCATTTATAAAAAATAAGTCTTTCTTATTAAAATTAAAATCATACTTCAATTTAGGACAGCCTTTATTATCTAATAAGATGTTTGAAATATACAAAGACGTTAAACTAAACCCAAGTAAAGAATAATAAGTATAAGTAATACTAGAAATTAAGGTGGAGGAGCTCGTTAATAATATAATAGATGTGAGTGACCATAATCACAAATTTTAAAACGAGAAACTACTAAGGTATCTTAAACACATAGAAACTAAAAATTCGGGCGAAGGAAATAAATAAAAATAATCACTGTCCCATTATTTGGGTTTTGCGTTGAAGTTGCGTTGACCCATATTTGTTAATCCGTACAAAGATGTTCAATCTACATTTGGCAAACTCCACGAAGTCATCAAGTTTACGGCTTCAACTTGAAGACAGTGTTCAAGATTATATGGCACATGTGATGCGGTCTCTCTTTTTAAAAAGATGTCTGTAATATTGTTACTTACCATGAAACATAGAAATAAGATAACGCATTGCGGCGGTTAAGTGTTTGCTACTACATCAAATTTCGGCAATGAGTTGCTCTTCCCCTTTTTTTCACATGTATAGGCAAAAAATAAAAAAGGGAAGTAAAGGGAAAACAAATGGAAAAACACAGTGCAAAGTGGCCTGATTGAGAGACTTTACTACCACAATTGTAAAATGCATTAATATTAGTTTGGCGAACGCTCTACTACATTGACGTCACACAAAATACATACAATACAATAGAAACAAACACACGCAAATATACTACAATGACGTAGATGTGCAGAAACAAAATATTTTTACAACCAAAATAATAATGTTTCATGATTACTTACATATGTGCACTATTCGTATAGTAATAATTTTCTGTTTTGGCTATATTTCTTGCATGTGTGTATGAATAAAATTTACCTGCTTAAAAAAGAAATTAAAAAATGCTTTTTAAAATTCCTTAGAATTGACTGGCATTATATTATTTGCGGTTTAGCAAAATAATATCAAAGGCTTTAAATTAATAACAAAAGCTTATTTTTGCTGTAGCATGCCTCTTGCAAAGAGTCGACCTTCATATCATCGTTTTTACCGGCCACTTAAATTTCTTAAATTAACAAAAGGAATAACCCTTGAAAAATATCAAAAAATTAAATGCTGCAGCCGTGGCATTATAACTTGTATTCTCCCTTTTAACAAATATTTTTGAGCTACACAAACACAAATCGAAAACATGCATTCACATGCACACATACTTTCATTCAAAAAAGATAATTCAAAAAGAGAAAATAATTTCTCATTCATTGAGGAAATGATTTCTCTTTTTAACAATTCTATTTCCTTCGGCAATGTTATTAAAACTTTTTCTGTCTAAATGTGTGTGAGTGCAAGCGAGTGTGGTGTATAAGTGTACATGAGAGAATGAGTGAAAACTGGAATATGTTTCGAGTTCACTTTTCTTTTCTGCTGACGCTCCTGCAAGTCATTTGCATAATACAATTCATATATGATATATGCTTTGGTAGAGAGCAAGCCGTCAGTTAAAATTTTTAAATTTAAATAAAAAATGTTTAAATTTAAATAAAATTTTTCTTTAATACAAAAAGATGGATGAGTCAAAATTGAGGTAAAACAATTTAATTTAAACAATTTTATTTACCATTAAATTTGCAAGTGGTGTACAATTCAAAGTGCGTTACAAAAATTAACTACCAGTTTCCAAGAAGAAAGTGTTTCATAATTTAATTTAGCAGCACATTATAACGGCACTCTAAAAATATAGATTAATTACTCCAAAATAAATTTCGTCTATATAGCACGAGTTCGGTTGCTAATAGCTGCTAAATTTTTAAAGCTATATCTGTCGTATTGACTATTAATTATTGTGTTTCTGTTTCAGCAACAATTGCACATGATAAAATTGTTTAAGCGAAATGGGTGTTCTGTTCAGCCAACAATTTGCGCCCTTTGACTTCACTATAATCGTCCTACCAAGAAGACTGCTGATAGAATGGTAGATAAATTTGAGTTTACTGATTCATTGAAATCAATGAACCACGACACAACGACGAAATACAAGATCAGCCGAAAACAGCCGCTGTCCGAGAAATTGTGTTGGAAGTTCTGAGGTAGTCGACTTCGAGACGTTAACAAAAACTTGGCCATTTGCAGACCACAGCTTGACAAAACTGAGTAGTGATTTGATATGCACTCATATAACGCTAACCCACCGGTGGAAGGTCTCACAGTCTTGCTGATACCGAACATGCTAGGAGCAAGTGTTTCTCAGCTGCTACTTCCTTCACAAAGCAATAACTATATATGAGCCGCTTATTTTGAAAGTGGCGTAAGTCCGTTTATCCTTAATTTGAAATAGTTAAGATTTTGAGCTTTTACAAAATTAAAAATATACGTAAGGTAACTTGTAATGCTAAATCGTATTTAAGGGAGTAAAAAAAAACTCAAAAACCATGTTAAACTATGTTTTTGCGCGATTCAGAAGACAAGAAGACCCCTGGTCAGGCGAAAAAGTTTGATGATGAGGAATTGGATTACCCGACGAAGATTGTTGTCAAGCACAAGAAGAACTTTCACTATCATTAAGAGTCACAGAACAAGCTATTTCCCTAAGTTTAAAAGCATTGGGATTCATTCAAAAGCAAGGAAATTGGGTCTCATATGAATTGAAGCCGAGAGACGTTGAAAGGCGATTTTGCAGGTCGGAAATTATGCTTTGCATCGTATTGTTACTGGTGATGAAACATTTATACATTACGATGACCCAAAGCGCAAGAAGTCATATGTAAAGCCCGGACAACCAACCAAGTCAACGCCAAAGACGAGTATCCAAGACGCCAAGGCAGTGGTCTCTATTTGATGGGATCAGAAGGATGTATTTTGAGCTGTTGAAGTCGGTTTAGATGATCGCTTGAGAAAGCAATCAAAGTAAGACGACCAGAATATTCGACCCAGAATATCTGGCATATTGATGATGTTAGGCGTTATCAAGGTTTCACTGCTATACAACAGAATTGACTTTACACATGATTTAAATATTTTGAGCTTGGTTTGCTGGGATATATATCAGCCTTTACCTACTTACTACAGTAGTCTATTTCGTTTGCTTACAAGATAAAGCCTGTCCCCATTTCTTGAATTATATATTGCTGGTCCAGCCATTGAGATACGGAAGGCAAGTAGAGATCGGCATACAAACACTTTCTTTAGTCAGAATTAACTGGACCCTCGCATCTTTTAGAGCTAAGGTATCTGCCACACAGTTCTAGTAAATATCACAGAATCTCGGTATCGATGTCGGAATATTTCACAGTGGCTTTCTTTAACCGTCTGGGTATTAATGAATATCGATTTCCGTAACTTGATTGCCACCTAAATATTAGTTTAAATGCATATAAATGACTCTGATTTACTTTAAAAAATGTGGACGTCGAGAAAAAAATGTCGAATTTTTCGACGATATTAATTCACATGATATCCGATCTAAGAGCTTGCAATGCATCCCGAAAAAGTCACTTTTGGGTGCAAGTTTTGGTGTGGCTGCATCATTAGTGCATATTTCTTTGAAAACGACTACGTACCACATTGCTAACAAAACATTAGACATTCTGCACAGGCGATTTAACCGCGGTCATCTCTTGCGAAGGTATGTAATCTGATCAACAAGAACATTTGATTTAACTTGACTGGGTTTCCTTGTGCGGTTTTCTAAAGTTTCAGATCCATGCTAATAAGTTATAAGCTACAGCGGCCATCAAAGCCACCATAATCCATGCCATAGCTCAAATAGAGGTTAATTTATAAACCAGAGTCATAGAAAATTCGTCATGTCGGGCTAATGTCACCCATAGAAGCTGCTTATATCATGTTATGTATATTCCACACATAATGTCATCAATAGCCCTTTTAACCAATAACAACTATTGACAATATCTCACACACACTGTGTTAGTTAAATTTAAGTGTTAAGACATCCTATGGTTCTTTGATGTCTCAGAATTGGTATGCAAAAGGTTTTTTTTTAAGTTGCATGGAATACGCAAAAGAAATGAATCTTATCTTTTTACTAGTGAAAAACTCCACATCATCTGATAATCATTATTGAGATCTTTCCTTCCCCTACTGTGAAGCTTCCCTTGATATGTAATTAACTCCCTATCTTTTGTCAGAGAAACTTAATTGTATTCTTTAAATTTTTTATGCTTTAAAACTCTTAAAACCATATTGCCTCTCATGAGTTTTTTTCACCTCCCGTCTTTCAATGGTAAGTAAAAAAAGAAATGCATTTTTTACCAGAAAATGTATATGCTTGTGCCTATATACTCGTATGTATGTACATACTATATGTATTATATTTACATTATACATACATATAAACACTCATTCATGTAAATATATTTTAAATTTGGATGTAGTAAGTATGCATACCGAATATATATGAGTCCTCCAGAGATATTTGCATATTTTTTGTATTTTTTTGGTACTATTTCTATGCAAATATAAACAGAGGGAGAGGGAGGAAAAATAAAAAGGGAAATATGTTGATATTAAATTTTATTTAGAGGTCTTTTGGGGGACATCTATACAAATTAGGGAGTCATAGCAAATGAAAAAGGCAAATATTTGCAAAATATTTTAGTTTGGAAAACTCCTAATAGAGGGATAGCACTCTGTTTAAAAAGGAAAATATTTGGTACTTAAACTCAATTCAGTAATACTTTTTCCTTTTTGTTTGTTTAATAAATACAAGCCAATGATTTTATTTAAATTTATTTCCTCTTTAAATTTTTAGTACTTCTCATACTCATTAATTTCTTTAATATAAAGCAGAAATTAAAAATTAATTTTTCCTTTTTATCCCCATTTTTTTTTTTTTTTTTGCCAAAATCGGTAATAATTACTTACTTTTTAATTCCCTCTGACTGAACGGCTATCGTTAAAACTTCAATTACGAGTAACTGAGTGTTTATGAGAGAGAGTTTTCTGAAGTGTTTGTTTAATATCTGCAGCTGACTAAGACGAGAAATTAGTGGTGCAGTAGTGTTAGTGAATTTTTGCTGTGTAAACAGCAACACAAACAAACAGTTTTTAAAAGCAAGGTAACATACGTCTACTCGTGTCGACATCTACTCCACAGCTAATAATATTTGTTGCTTTATTTATTATCTGATAATCTGCGTTCGGTTGTGTGTATATACGCTATAGATAATTCTCAGCCAGATAAGGCTCAAAACAGCTTATCTGTTCAACTATGCCCTACACTATTGTAGGTGATGGTGTTTTTGGTGTTACTTGTTACGTTATGTTTATGGTATATATTCAATATTAGCTTTTAAATAAATGTTACAAGCACGTCTGCTTCCTTTTTTTTTTCATCAAAGTTTTGAATGATAATGAGACTTTAACCCCCCAGATAATCTATCTATCTCCACAGGGAAAATTAACATCAATTATAAACACCATAGGAAAGGTCACGCATCGCTACCTCTTGGAAAGGAAAAAAGGGGAAGCATTTAAGCAGCATCATATTTCCGCCACACTACACTACATACACTGAAGGCATGTTTTCTAGGCAACTACAGATGACCTTGACCATTATTCTAGGACATGCTAGAGTAAATAGTTCCACTCTTAGCTGAAAAAAAGTAAGTTAATTAGGAAACTGAAACAAGGCAAATAGTTGAGATTATTTGTAGAAGCTATATGGTCTGAACCAGGGCGTGAAAGCCAAAAAAAGTCTTCTAACTAACCTCTAAATGTATATTTTTCGTTGTTTTCATAATTAAGCCATGTTCTTGAATTATAAAAGCCTAGTTTACTGATGAGTTAAGATTTGTGGGGATTAATCTATGTTTTGTTTTAATTAAGACATTTCCTTTTTTGAAGTTGGTTAACAATTTTAGTATTCAGTATACAGTTTGGCACCGAACGTGGTTCAGATCGTAGTTTTGCTGAATTTATAAAAAAACAAGTATTCCTAACCTGTAATTTAACTAAATTTGCTTAAAACTGTTTCAAATATGGTCCAAGCATTGAAAGTGAAAGTACTAACCCCGAAAAGTATGACATTTACAGGCAAAACTAAAATGACTTTCTTTTTTTTTTTGAGATTTTGAGCTATAACTCTAGAATCATTAAAAAGTTATTTTCTTAATTTTCAGACAAATTGTAGCTAAGGCTTAGATAAATAACTTTCGTTAGTAAGCTCACGTATAAAATCAATATTGGTTGTTACGTTTTGTAATCATTGTTATCAATTCTATATATACAAAAATGGATTGTGGTTTGTTCAAATGCCTAAAACTTTAAAACGACTGGATCAAATTGTATACATCCTTCTGCGATTTTATTTGTAATTGCCACTCGAAGGTTTAGGACATAAGAAAAAAAAAATATTCAACAGATGGCCCTGTAGGTGGTCATTCCTTTATCACTGCTCCAATTAAAGGTATTTGAATAAGATTTGGGATGTCGATTCAGTGCACATATTCTAAGTTGTGCAGCATATATAAACGGGGTTGAATAAGTGAGCATGGTGCCTCTAATATTAAATAAATATTGATTTCTATATATCTTGAGAGGAAGTTTCTGAATTTAGTCTGTATGTCTTGGCAGTCAATACGAATCATCAGTTCAAAAGTAGGAGGAATTGGATAAGTTGGCGTGGCATCTTTCATATATAAAAAGTTGTTTTTAATTGAGGCTTTAAATCGATAAATAATCACTCTGGAGAAGTATACAAACAAATGTTGTCCCTAAATAGCTGTCTACTTCTGTACATACATAGATTACCGGGCAAAATCGGATGGTTAAAGATAGTCATTTTATATTTCATTATCGTGTTACTATATTTATTTAAAAAGAAGATGGTTATGAGCACGGTTTGGGCTTGACAAATTTTAATTTTCTTTTTTGTTCTTTATTTTGCGCTCAGCATAAATAACATTATAACATTAAATAAACATTAATAAATAATATTAAAAAAATTTGGTCCTCTATCAGACTATCATTAATAATTACCTTCGGTTGAAGTTGAAGTTGTTTGATACACAGCCTCTAAAATTGTTTGAGACATAAGAAAGGCAACATTTTTTCACAGAATTACATAAATTTTCACTACTAACGGTCTCAAGGATTTTTTAATACAGAAAACTTTATGACTGATAATCTGCTTGGACCACGAAGTTATGTGGACTAAATTTAAAAACATCTACTATAACTATTTTAAAAATATACAAAAATATATATTTTCTTTGCATGAGCGTTGCACCGCAAAGCTAGAATTTTTGCTTCCAGACCTGTAAAAAAATTTAAGAAGATAATTAATATATAGGTATCAGTAAAACTGATACTGAAGTTTGTAAATTTTTTATTATCGATTTTATCGACAAATTAAAGAAGAGCTCGCCGTACAAAATTGAAAAATATTTTTAGCATAGTTTTCGTAAATCTGACACACAACGCCTACTCCGTATCAATATTCATTATTTGAAGACTGATCTTCCAGGTCTAGTAACTTATAAAAGATCAATGGAATAAAAGTATTTCGTAACCTTATGGCGTTTTCCTTTTTGAAAAAAAAGAAATCTTGCATTTTGCTACCCTTACTTTTTTTTCTTTTTTAGTATTTAAAACAAATTTTATACAAAGAAATATGCTGTGTTTGTCTTTAAAAATGTTTCTTTTAAATATCTTTGATATTTTTAGTTGTTAGAAAAAGTGGATTACAATTTCTGAAAAAAGCATATTTCGTGTTAAAATTTAAATTTTTATTAACAAAATGCTGAAGTATAATGAGGAGCAAAACTAAAGGCATATTTTCAACTTAAACTAAAAAGTTCCTATGGAACTTTAATTACGCCATATACTAAAACAAACTTTACTTACAATGAATAGTTAGGTCCTTATAAAAAAAGTATCATATTCGAATACTGGAATGAGGGAAATGCAATTATATGAAAGAATCCGCATTTACGTGGTTTTGCACTTTTCGCTTACATATATGATAATCGCATTCAAGGAAAAGTAAGTTATCCATGTATACGATTGGCTATTTGCGATGTTTCCAGACAAATGTTGGCCAATATGTCTTTATTTATTGTGGCGTTTTTAAAGCATTTACGCGTATTCTCTACAATATTACCCAAAAGCAAAAGAGAAAACTGTTCCCATTCATAATACGCTCATTGAGAGCTTCAACATGTTCTTGAAAGCCTAAATATATTTTTGCAGTCGTTTTTTTACTATAGTTTTCTATATTTTATCTAAAACTTCTTTTGCAACAGCCATTCTTGGACATTTTTAGCGTTCTATCTTTGGATCATTATTTTATAGAAAGGCGACGAATAATGTTTTTTTTTGTTAATAAAACCTGTATAAGATTAACATTTTATGTTTTGACGATTTCCAAAAATATGACGACGATTTTATGCCCAACGTACATACAATGCTGAGAACTGAACTATTGAACTAAAGACAGACACAGCTCAAATTAAATTAGCTCAACTTAAAAGAGTTAATGAGCCTGATTCTAATGCGCTTTATAATTTAACGTTGTTTGTGATTGATTATTTAAATTGAGGCCATTTCCAAGCGCCCATTAGCGCCGCGTCTGCATTCCAGCGGCCTTTCCGAAGAGCAAAATTAGAAGAGCAAAATAGAACTATTAAAATTTTAAGATAATACCACATAAAGCTTAACAGAAGTGGTCTAAGAGCTACATAAATAAAGTATTCTCACAGTAATATTGTGTTTTACAACGGAGCTAATATATATGTAAATGGTTAAAAAATTAAAATAAACTTATTTTTGCTAACTTTATGTCCGTTAACTTAATTACAAACAATTAAAAAAGGTTATATCGGGTCCGCCATCTAACGTTTTTTTTTTCAACTAGTGCGTATTTCGTGAATCGTAACACTTAGTTCATGTCTGATTTGACAGATAATTAGTTTTATCCTCCCGCTGAACGAATATGGTTGTGTATACGCTTGAACAACGCTGGAAAATATTGCGACATTACTTTGCAAACCATGGTAATGTTGCAGAATGCGTGCTATGTGTTCAGATGAAGCTCATTTTGATCTTGGCGGGTATGTAAACAAGCAAAATTGTCGCATTTGGGGCACAGAAAACCCGCACGTATACATTGAAAAGCCGATACACCCAAGACGAGTCACTGTTTGGTGCGGATTTTGATCCAGAGGCATAATTGGGCCATTTTTCTTCGAAAATGAGCAAGGAGTGGCCGGTACAGTCAATGGCGATTGTTATCGGGCCATGTTGAACGAATTTTTGTTCACAAAAATTGAAGAGGAGGATATTAGCAACATTTGGTTTCAACAGGACGGCGCTACGTGCTACACATTTGAAGCTACACCCGATGTTTTTGAAGATCGTATTATCAGCCGCAGAGCTGATGTCGTTTGGCCACCTCGTAGCTGCGATTTGACACCGTTGGACTATTATTTGTGGGATGCTGTCAAAGATAAGTGTTACACCAACAAGCCAGAGACAATTGACGCTTTAAAGGACAATATACGTGAAGCCATTGGTGAAATACAGCTGCACACAATCGATAATGTGCTTAAAAATTGGACCGATCGTGTAGGCTACTGCATGGCCAGCCGAGGCAGCCATTTGAATGAAATTATTATTATCCGGAAGGATTGTTCTTTCAAATAAAAAAAGAAATTTGAGAAAATATTCAGTAGTTTTTTTAATAGCATTTTCAAAAAAAAAAAAAATTATTTGGCGACCCTTTATTTATCATTTATAAATTACTTTTTTTAACTTTGAAAAAGAATTCCCAGGAGTATTGTCAGAATTTATAGAGACCATATTGTCAAAGACAAGAGATTTCTTTGTAAAAAATCGTCAAAAAATCGCGAAAATAGAAGTAATCAACTTTTTGCGTTTTATTAGCTTTATTTCAAAACAAAACTATACACGGAACAATGTAAAATAAAAGGTGTGTTAGCAATAAACGTTATTTATATTGAGATCGAATTCACAGACATATACAGTGACGTGCAAAACAAAAGCAGCAAATCCTATAAAAACTATTAATGTCGTTGTTCGGTAATTGATTTGCATTTATATGCACTAAGACTTACACTACAAAATATATTATTTTAAGTCAACGTTTCTTCAAATTGCAGCAAAAACAATGGAGGTCAGAGAAAGGTGTGCAAAACAAACGCAACAAGTTAATTAACATTTCGTTAATAAACCCTTATTTTTACAATTTTGTCATGTCTAAGCGGCTTGGAATCAATAAGTCTATTAAGTAGTAAGTAAGCAGTGGACTTAAACCTCAAGGACTTAAAAGCTATTCTCTTCAATGAACTCTCTGGCTAACCTCGATACGTGTTTCGGTCTATTATCGTGTTAAAACTGCCATTGAAGTGTATATTCCACTCGCTGTTAAGATGTTTCTGTGCAAAAAATCGTGCCATCACTTTTGTGAAAAGGTCTTATTTCATTAGCTGATATGCAAGTTCTGACACTTACTCCTCCGTGACTCCCCCAAGGCTTAAAATTTGTCTTCAATTGCTCGTTATTAAACTGGATTTTGATTCGTACCTAAACGGAGCACCGTTATTTTATGACCTAAAATCGTCAAATAGTCATTTGGTATTTTGAGGGGTAAAAATCGTCAAAAAGCAGATAAATCGTCAATTCTGGCAACAGTGGTACCAAATACTTAGTTCGACTGTATGAAAACTCCAATTGAATTGAATTTGCCATCCTATTTTAAGATCCAATGTTGAAATAGCAAATAATTAAGATATTACTCAAGAGAATAGTTTTACGAAACTTTTAATTTCTACATCCTGTTCCTGCAACATCCTCGAACACAATGGGTTAATCAACAATTAATGCAACATGCATTCATTCAGTCATTGTAATTGAAAATAGTACATAATAAAAGCACTTGTATATGACAAAGGAAAGGAGGAAACAGAACAAAAAATCAGGATAATTTTCTACTCCAAAGATTTTTATGAAATGGCTTCTTGTTTTTACTGCTTTTTTTTCTTTTTCATGCAACAAATATCAACAACAATGCTACAGTACGAAAATTAAAAAAACATTAAAATCAAGAGTATCACATCAACTGTTTAAAACTGCCTTATCAGGCAGGGTGGTTGGAACGTAGATGAAGGAAGAGAACAAAAACTTCCCAGCAACTTTTACACAAACATAATCATGGTGCTTAAAATAGTTGTAAGAGGAGGATGACCCGACAACAATAGCAACAATTGCAGAATAAAACAACGAAAACTTAGAAAATAAAAACTAATTTCAACTATTGAAAAGTCAAAAACTTTTCTTTCTATACCAGAAAAAACAAAAAAGAATTAACAAAAAAGATATGAAGATAAGTTCTAAAAATAGAGAGAAACTGTAGAAAGAGGGTGGCAAAAAACAATGCAATTCATTGTAAAAAAAAGAAATACAAAAATAAAATTTTTACAATATGCTGCTGCCACTATCAAACAACGCTCTTTTTTTTATTTGCAACAAATGAATGCTGCATGAGGAGGTGTTATTTGGTATTTTATATAAAAATATCAAAAAGAAAACATTATTGATAAGTTATGTTAACAACACTATATAATTGAAAGCTTATAATAAAGGGTTATTTAGTAGACCGCCACAGCCTTAATTTGAAACAGAAGAGCAAAAAATATGAAAATTAAATGAATTTTATATTTTGTTTGGCGGCATATCTGATAAACAATCAGCATGACTATATATTGAATAGTTATCTTCTGAGTCCAGTTGTAATTTTCGAAGAATTTCTTTTAGTTCATAGATGTGGTTAAGGCAGTTGTGCTGACTTCTGATTGCTAAAAAGATATTGGGTTCCTGTTGGGTGTACGACTCAATAACGTCGATTTAGAAAACATATGGCATAACAACCACATTTGGTTTGTGTCAATAATAGCAAATGTGGTATTTTGGAGGGTAAACATCTGTCATTATAATTCAGTATTCGATAGAAGCCAAAGTGTAAACACAAATTTTTTTCAATCGCTATAATAATGTCGAATTTTGTGTTTACAAAATATATTTTGGGGGAAGTCTGATAACCTTCTTTCATTTGAAGAAAACGGCTGCTGAAAGTTATCGATTGGTGGTAGAAGCTTATGGTCAACATGCATTAACTCAAGAAACTTATGAACGATGATTTGCGCGATTCAAAAGTGAAAACAAGGAGAGGCCTGGTCAGCCGAAAAAGTTTGAAGATGAGGAATTAAAGGCATCAATCGACGAATATTGTTGTCAAACGCAAGAATGGAGCATGGGGCTTCATTCAACAGCAAGGATATTGGGGTCCTATATGAAGCAAAGAGACGTTGAAGGCCGATTTTGCATGTCGGAAATGATGTTTGAATGGTACAAAAAGAAGCCGTATTTGCTTTGTATTATTACTGGTGATGAAAAATTGATCATTACGAGAACCTGTAGCGCAAAAATGGTAGGTAAGATACCCTCCTACCAACCAGAAAGTCCTCGGTTCAATACCAGGCCAGACCATCTGGAAAAAGAAAAACAAGTTTTTTCAACAAGGGTATCATCTCATAACATTAACTAATAACTGGTTACGAGTATTAATACTGTTGAAAACCTCTCTAAATGCATTTGCCGTTCGGAGCCGGCGTTAAACTGTAATTCCCTTTCAATTACTCTGAAAACAGAATTGGGTGCAGAGAAGTCCAAGTGTTCCTTCATAGAATATTATTTGTGGCACAGTAACTTATCAACCTCTGGGGTATAGACAAAAGTCAGACGAGGATTCTCGAATTTTCAGACGGTCTACTTTCTTTTTCTAACTGCTGCACTGCCAGACTTTACTTCGATAGGATATTTGGGGTGAAAATCCTCTCTCATTCGCCAAAATATTCGATGCAAACCCTTCAACGGCTTTAACATCAGAATTTACATGAATGGATGCATCTGCACCACTTTGATCAAAAAGTTACCGGAATTGATTCAGAAAATTAAAAATACAAGTTTATTCATCTCAATTTTTATTGTCCCCTTCAAAATACTCCACATCGACTGCAACACACTTATGCCAGCACTGGATCCAACCCTGGAAGCAGTTTCATATTCGGTTTTTGGTATTTTCAGTGCTTCATGCGATTTTAAAATTTTTTCCTCCGGCTGCTGAAATGCGTTCTTCGTAACATTTTTTTAACTCGATTGAATAGAAAAAAGTAACAGAGAGCCAAATAAAGTGAATTCGATGGCTATTGGATGGTATTTGTTGAATTTTTCATCGAAAAATTTGGAATATTGATGGCACTATGCGACGGTGCGTTGTTATCGTGCAAAATTCATGAGTTTTCTGCCACAATTGTAGTGTCTTTCGGCGAATTGCTTCACGGAAACATTTCATAACACCCAAATAATAGTCTCTCTGGCCTTCCGGCAAAACTTCATGATGCACTACACCATTGCAATCCAGAAAAACCGTGAGCATTGCCTCCTTTTTTGACTGAAAACGACGTGTTTTTTTTGGTCTCGGCTCACTCGAAGAACGCCATTCACTTGCCTGATATCTGTATTGCGTGTTGTACTCATAAACCCACGTTTCGTCTACAGTATTGGATCGGATTAAGCCGCGCAAATCATCCTTTACCACCTCGATTTCATGCAAAAAAGAATGAAATTGAGATCTTTTGGCACTATTTTAGCTACTACACGACGAAAACCCAAATCATTAACCAAAATGTCTTGGGCGGATTCATAGGAATGTTAAAGTACTCCGCTATCTTTCTGATGGTTATTTTACGGTTATTAACCAACAATTGACTAACGACCACTTTTGAACCGCTCGTGATACTGGTAAACAACCGTCTTTTTTAGAGACGAAACGCTTTTCCAACATTTCCAAAGTTCGCGCACCATTAAGTCCATCTTTTTAACGCCAAATTTAATCCCTTCAACGGCTGAAACATCAGAATTTACAGGAATGAACGCATCTATACCATATATACATATATGCGTAGACAGCCATGCTACTATATTCGTAAATTAAGACACTACTTTCTTTTGATTAGCGACAGAGTACAGGAGCTTACTAAACCCCCTAATCCTACTCTTATTGAGATGACCCTCGGCTGTCAGATCCTATAGGATCACTTAGCTGATTTTACAAGAATATTACATATGACAGACTGACAGCTGTTCTTACCAGACACTAGCCGTTCGTAAAGCATGCCTGCAGAATAGGGTTGCAGTATAACGAGTGATGTCGTAGCTGTGGCGACGTAAGGTAAACGTAGATAATTGAGTAGTTCCTATGTGTATGTGCGCCCCGTATGAGCCATTGCCCTGAAGCTTTCAACGAGTGGTTATTACATGACATCTCCTGGATAACCCGCATAGGTACTTAAACCTGATAAGGTACACCCGTATGTATGTAGTAGATTCTCATAACATTGTCTGAGTACATTACTTGATAATCGTAGCATTGCTGTGGAAGACCATGTAAGCCAACCAAGCGTAACTTCTTCACCTTCAAAGATTAGCTTATTTTACTAGGGGGCATGGTAAAAAAGAAAATCTAAAATGGTTTGATCTACACCATGAAATTGTGAAATCATTAAGCTCCTCTTCTAAAAACATCAATTATGCAAATGCCCTCTACCACTCATAACTACTATTGTATGCAGTGCTGAGTGGTGTGTTATTATAGTTTTTGATTCTACTTTTGGTTCCCATTGATTTTTCGCTTTCTGGTATCTTTTTTCTTGTTTTTTTTTTTCATTACACATCTAAGGCCAGAGAACTTAGTTGGTTACTTGGCTGGCTGTTGATTGGTAGTACTCTGCTGTTTTAATGGTTGTTGTTACTGTTGTAGTTTTTTTTTTTTTTAGTAGCCATTAGCCCTAGGGAAGTTAAATTTCAACAGCATAGTCACTAGTCACTTACTAACTAACTGCCTCTGCAAAGGCATAACAACAATTGCAGTATGCGAATAAAACGTATGTACATACGTACATTAGTAAAAGGGCAGCATTAAAATGCAACAAACACTTTTAACAAGAAATTTTGTTGCTACAACTGCTATATTTTTGCTGGTGTGGCAGAAAGAAAACAAGAAAAATAAAAAAGAAAAGCAAAAATTAAAGAAAAGATGATGGTTGCAAATACGAGTAGAAAAAGAAGTAGTATTTGCTGTGATGAAAGTGAATTTCGTTTATAAAGTTCAACAGAAATTTAAAGGGCATACAAGCCGGAGCAACAACTAAAGCAACGAGAACAACATCTAAATATAAAATGAATTCAACTTAAAATCCATAATAAAAACTTCAGTTGCACTAAAATGTTGGAATTTTTAAGGGAAACCAAAAAGAAAAAATTTTTTTTTCCAACGAAAACTAACCCATAATGTATAAAATATAAAAAAACATAATTCTGCCCTTTCCTTATCCCCATCTCTCTGGCTGTAATACTTAATACTGCTAAAGTGAGAAAGCTCTCTTGCAGTGTTTTAGATTCTTATTTTGGCTTAAAAAAAAACCGGAATCTGTTATTTTTCTTTTTTGCCTTGCTTTCAGTTAAGATTGTTTAAGGATTTAAATATGATTATAAAGATTTCTATTTTATTTTATTTTTTTTCAAGTTTTTGTTTTATATATATTTTTATATCAATTGCAAAAAAGAAAGTTTTCAACAAATATTTCAACTCTATTGTTACAATTTTACGAAAGCATTTGAGCCAAATGTTATTGAAATTTTTGATAAAAATAAAATCTAAGCCATAATGGAAATAAAAATAAATTTTATGATGACTTTTCATTGTACGACTGAATATTTCTTATTTCTTTTCTCTAAAGAGGGAACAGAACTTTTGTGTTACTTTAACTTTTTCAACTTTTAACTGCAAAATTTTGTGACTCTATAATATTAATTTTGGTTTAGAATAGATTTTATTATTTTTTTTTCCTTTTTTGCCATAAAGAAAGTTATGAATGGTTATTCAAATTAAGGGGGAAGAACTATTACTATTGTTAAGTTGGCTTTTATATTAAAATATAAATTTAGATTCGACTATTTGCTGAAGTACGATAAAGAGGTAATAAACCAGATTTAAATTTAAAAGTAAATTAAATAAAATAAATCTATTTCAAGCGTGTTAGTGAAAGCGTCTAATATAGCCATTTAAATCCTATTTTAATTAAATGATAATTGTCTTATGTGCAATTTTTACCAACAGGTTGTACTTTCACTTAGAAATATAACTCATATAAGCGGTTTTGCAAAAATGTTGAATTATTTGCCATACAACAAAGCCACAATTATCCGTCAGGCATTATATTTTTTTAGTTTTAATAAATTACGACATTTTTCGATTAAAAAATTACTATGAGCTCTAAATATGATACATTCGTAAAAGAGCTTTAGTGCTCATCTAAAGTACACATTTAAATTGGAAAAGCTGTCACAGAAGTTAATCATATCTAAAGAAGCCGCCTTAGCAAGGTTGGCTCTGTGTAACATATTAGCTTGCGGAGTAACTCTTAGAAAAATTATCGACACGACATGAAGTATCCTATATCATGAGAGTGTCAGTAGATCAATTCCTGTCAAAGATAGTGAAAGTCAAGGATGTATTGTTTCAAAAATCATCGCTAAAGAATTTTTAATTTACAACCAAATACAAGATTTATTTTTATTTTTAACTACAATCTACGAACTCTTCTATTAAGCGTTTTCAAAAGGTAAAAGTGTAACAGTATTTAATGCCGTTCTCGACTGCATATTACAATGAGTCGTATTCTATCCAAAAAGTATAACACGCGGACTTAACACAACGCTATAAGACCTTAACTAAAGCGACGATATTTGTCCTGAATAGCACAGAGGCGGAAGCATACCGATAGATCGGGATTGCAAATACACAACATCAGTTTGTTTTTTCTCCTTCACTACTATAGGGTGCATATTTACTTTCTACAAAGCATCCATTGCTTCGCTTAAGCTTATTTAATCAATTTGATCTTTCAAGCTAAGTAGTAGATGATTAATACGGTATAGTTTTTACCATATGATTTTGCGTAGTGGTTGAGATCTTTGCTAATTGGTCGTCTCGAGGGAAGTTGAAGCCTCTTTATTAAACATTCGAGACCACAATTAAATTTTTCTTCGTCATATCCTCTGTTGGGTTCGAACCTGGGTCGTTGTGGTATTATGCGTGTGCTCTAATCACTACACCACGCCAATCTCTAAACAACATCAGTAATACTCCCAGTTTGGCATACAAGTTTGAAGAAGTTTCGTTTGTTGAATATTTCGACAGCATCATTATATCCTTCAACTATTCTTTTTGTTATTCCAATTGACTATGTACATGTCAAAAACTCTCTTAGCAGCATAGTACTAATGATAGCATGATATTGAAATTTCAGGGTTTTTTCGCCTAAGGAAAAAAACAGCCCTAGTCTCTCTCTAATTAACTGAGATATATGTATACTTGGCACATGGGTAATAAACTTTCTGCAATCAAGGAGTCACCATATCAGATGATTTCTGAAAGTCAGCAGGTATATCTCCGGCAGCGCCAGACTAGAGTTGCTTGTCAATGTTATATTAATCACCTAACTTCACGTCGAATTCGAGAACCTGTGTTCGTTACCAGTAATTAATATGGCAAGTGGTATATCATTAGTTTTTTTTTCGGAATTGTCATTGCTTTTTTAAAGCTAAGTGGATGATTAGCATACAATAGGCGGCTCCATATGATTGTAATATGCAATGTAATAAGCAAAAATACATACATCATAAGCGATTTTAAATTTTTTGTCACTTACGGTCTTTTAGTTGGTTGACGATATATAGCTTTTTATCAGCTGAACTTCTACGGCCTCACATAACATCAGTATGGGAGGAAGGGAAGCTGTCTCTTACGTGGGCATAATTGTAAAGTAACCTAAAAGTGACGACTTGAAGGAATGTAATAATTGGAGAGTAATTACTATACTTAACACCATATATAAAATCTTTGTAGACATAAGACAGGCTTCAGAACATAAGAGACAAAATATTGCGAGACAAACAACGAATAAACACTGAACGGTCTATAGAATGGCGAACCCCCTGTATCTATTGTTCGTCGATCTCAAGAGAGCTTTTGATACCATCAGACGAACATCAATACGGAAAGCACTTAGAGCAAAATGAGTACCACAAAAAAATATTTGAATAATCAGATCGATGTATGAGGATGCAGAATTTTCAGTTCTTCACAACGGCATCAGCCAACCATTCCACACCAATGCTGGAGTTAAACCAGGATGCCCACTATCACCTCAGCTATGCACCATAGTGCTGGATGACATAATGAGCAGTCTGTTCGAAAAGAAGAGGGATCACATGGAGTCTCTCACGCAAACTCGAAGACTTGGACTATCTATAGTCGGCCCACTCGATAGTTTCGATAGTTTGCATAAAAACTATCGGTACTATCGACACTATCGGATTCGTTTGAGTGCTACTTGCGTTAATAATATTAGAACTAAAGTGAAAGGGAAAGAATAATAATAAATATACAGTGTTGAAGCAAATAATAGGGACTTTTTATTTTTGTCCAGTATGTCATAAAATTTGATGTCTTGAAGATTTTGATGGAAGAGTAATCCTTATATATGGTGAAATTTGTTCAGACCATGAAGTGCTCCAAAACTAAAGTAATTAATAATATACAGTGAATGAAAATTGCAGAGACTATGAAAATAAAACGTGAAACAAAAGTCAGTTTTGATAAACTTTTAATTCGTACTTCAAAGGTTAATCCCTTCAAGTCATTAAAAAGATTCGAAAAATATCTCGTTCTCCTGTTCCGAGTCGCACAATAAGAAAAAAACTAGACTTATGGGTAAGAGTCCTCGAAATGTATCATTTCTCAGCAAACGGAAGCAACACCTTACGGGGCAGGTGTTAGAACAACAGTTAGAACAGTTAGTTAGACCAACAAACTATGGTCTGATGAACTTAAGATTAATTTGTTTGGAACAAATGCAAAATCATGTGTACGAATATATTTTAGTTACAATTCATACTTTATTTGAGTTTAATAAATGAAATTTTAAAAAACTGTTAAACTGTGTCCCTATGTAACTATAAAAGGTTTCAGACGTCTAACAACCTGCGACTATGACTATGATTTTGACCATGTACATTTAGTGGCCTCCATATTTACTCTTAGAGTTTGATGCTATCGATAGTACTATCGATTGTATTGAAGCTCTAGGATGCCCACTCTCACCTCAGCTATTCACTATTCAAAATGAAGTGTCTCATGCCAACCCTAAGATGGACTATGCAGATGACATATGTTTCTTCACGTATAAGATTTCCAATATGCAGTCGATACTGAACGATTGGCTCGTAATGTAGTATTTGAGATAAATATCAAGAAAACCAAGGCCATGAGAATAAACAATACGAGAACGGAAAATATCATGCTACAGGGTTAACCAGTCGAGTACGTAGATAGCTTCTACTATTTAAGAAGTACAATGATTACAAACGGCGACGCAGAAACAGACGTAGATGACAGGCTCAATAAAGCGAGAGCGGCAATCGGACAACTGCAGTCAGTATGGGCGACTGCAGTCACATATATCCAGACCATACGTGTATAGATAAACTTGTACGAGCCTTATCTGGCTGAGAATTATCTACAGTGTATACATACAACCGGAAAAAAATGAGCAGATAATAACAAGATAATAAATAAAATAACAAATTTTGTTTAGTTGTGGAATAGATGTATTATTAATTCCCATAACATTACATGAAGTAGCACAGGGACTTCTTTCAGTCAATGAGTTGCACTCGATTCTATTTTTAGATTCATTGAAAGGGACCTTTAGTTTAACGTCGGCTCCCAACGACAAATTCTGGTTGGTAGGCGGGTGTCTTACCGACCTACCACATACGACGTTATTTGTTTGAAATGAGTGCAAAATTTGCAATATTACTGCCGTATTTTGATTTTCTATTATTATATATAGCAAAGATAAGAATGCGTGGCAGGCTAATGAAAAAATTATTCGACGTTTACGGAGACGATACTGTAACATGTAAAACAACAGCGAAGTGGTTTGATCGTTTCCGATATGGTCGAAAATCACAATAAGTCGATGAAATCGAAGGAAAAATTGAGAAAGACCGGTGAAAGACCGTGGACGCTACTAAGGAACCAAGTATTCGTCTGTAGACAAAGAATTTCTATTTTTTGATGTCAAATGAATTAACAATAAATAATGTAATAGACCAGTTCTCCAATTTTGATTTTCTGCTATGAATGAAATCGAACAATTTCTGAAGCGATTAAAAGTGGATCACTTATGATAATAATAATCAAAAATGATCATGGACGAAGCAAAGTGACTGTAGTAAAGCCAGGATTGACACCCAGAAAAGTAATGCTATATGTCTGAAACGGAACAGAATTGTTCATTATGGGCTTTTACAACCAAAAATTTATTTTAGTCGCTACTGTTAACGATATTGAAGCAAGTACATCATTAGTTAAAACTTCCAGAATTGATCACCTGACAATATTGTGCGAAGAAGATTAATAATAGCAAAGCCAGGATTGACACCAAGAAAGGTCTTGCTGTGTGTCTAGTGGGATTGGAAGAGAATTGTTTAATTCAATTAAAACTGCCAGAATTCATCAAAATGAAAGGTTTGTGTTGCAGAATGACAAAATCAGATTAGACATGTCTTTGATAACTCGACAGAAAGCTTGTCATATCCGCTATACAGCCCGGACCTTACAACTTCAAATAACCATGTGTTTCGAACTCTCCTAATATGATCAATTTTTCGCTCATTTAAGTCTTACACTGGTGGAAAGGGTTTACCTCAAAAATAGCAAAAGCTTATCCTTCTAAATGGCACGTTTAATAAGGCTCGTTTCAAATATAAGAAAAATGTCTTTCAAATGAGGTTTCTTTTGGCTATGGTGCTCAATAATGTTATGAAAAATTAAATAAACATTACACACTCGCGAAAAAAAAGAACAAAGAGGCTTAAAATAATAGAAATGTTTTAAGCCGTTCCAATATTATAAGTTATGTTGGTCAGTTCGAAAATGCACTGAAAACCGAAGATTTTTTTGTGTAGCCCCATATGTTTACCATATCCACACCTCATTCCCAGGAACCGCATTCTCCTCACTAAGAACGTGCTCAGATATTTCTGCGAAAGCCACACAGAATAAATTTCCATTACTTTACAGCTTCTTCCTTAAGTATCCAATCTTCCAAAAATTCAAACGAAACGCAATTCGAATCGGTTTAAAATGATTTGCATATAAAAACAAACAAAAATTGGTAACAATATTCTCTATGTCATATGGAGAGTCGGGTTGTGTAAATTTTTATTTCATTTGGATAAACGCAAACAAAACTCAACACAATTCAAATCTGTTTTGTGGCCAAGAAGAAAGAAGAAAAAAGAGAAGCATCAAAGTAAAGGAAATTATGAAAAAAAAAACAACAAAAATATCTATAATCGTTGTAATGTAAATGTTTCCTATGAACGCAGTAACATCTACATTCTTATGGTTGTCTCTGACAATGCTTATTCTCTGTCTTTGCCTACAGAGCCTTCAGCAACGAGTCAGGAAAGGATAAAAAGGCCAGTAAACGAGCACCATTAAAACGTTAACATGCCTTTGCCTGTGTGCCTCTGCGTGTATGTACTTATGTATGAGTATTGTGGAAAAGCAATCACTACATTTATTCATATGTACACAAACCAGTATTCATACATACAAATCCACATATGTATGTACATTCATACTTTTACTCATTTTATATCTTTTATACATTTGGATGATTTCCTCTTTTCGCTTTGTTTCTTTTATTATTATTTTGGAGTTGAGCTGAGCTCTCTTTGATACTTTGGTTCGATTTATATTTTGCAATTTTGCAAAGCAATAAAATCGAAACGGAGCACATATGAATTGGAGAAAAACAAAAGCCTTATCCTGGCTCTCACTCCCCCCCACTCTCTATCTCTGAGTATTATCCTATACAGACTCCGGTATACAAAATATGATATAAAAAGTATGAGAAAAAATGCTGCCAATGATAAGTGGATAACCAAACAAATACTGCTTCTCTTTATGTTTTCACCCACACATATGTATAGCATTGCGTTTATTAAAAAAGGTTAAAAACCCACTGCTTGAATTTTGGCTTAATAAATTTCGCTTGAATGAATCGGGGTTTATTATTGATTTTGCAAAATATTTTTATTTTTTTATTTTGTTACTTCCTGGTCGTTTAAAAGTATTAAAGAGAAGCGTTTTTGCTCCTTCAAGACTTAAATTTTTTATTTTTTACATATTTTTTAATAAAAAAGGAAAATGTTATCCTTCAAACGAGTAAGTGTGCATTTGTTTATGTCCTGCTATTGCAAACAGACTTTTAACATAATTTTGTGGTTATTTTTTGCTTTTTGCTTCCTCTTATGATGTTCAATTTTCTTTTTTTTTATTTCTTCTTCATTCTGTTTGTAATGTACTTGTGGTTATTTTCTCTTTATTTTTTGTGGTTTACTTACCCTTCTTCTTGTCTAGCTTATTCATTCCTTTTAGATGCTATTTATTTCATCTTAATTCCGATAACTTTGATATATGTTAGAAAAGTATATTATTTAGCTGTTTAAAGCGTAGGAGAGCCTAAAAATAAATCTCGCCTAGATTAAGATAAAGAAGGCAGCCGCTTGTAATAATATGCGGCATCTTAAAACATAACAGAGTTTATAATGCCAAAAATATTTAAAAAAAAATAAAACTTTTTAAAGGATTTGCAGTGGGCGTAAAAATTAAATGGTCATGATAATGAATAAATAGCCAAGCTTTATTTTAAGGGTGCATTCTGGGGCTTAAAAATACAAGTACAGTTTAATAATTTCATATGACTGTAATATGTTCGGATATGTTCTAGAATCCGAATTCACTCGAAAGTGGATTGCGTCAGCACTTTTGATGTTCTGTATTTCACATCCACATATTTTATTGGTGAAAGTAAAACAAAAAAAAAAAAAAAATGTTAACAAAAATCAATATATCGCTTTTAAGATCAAAGTTTTTATATTCACTTTTATTAAAATAAGTTGTTTTTAGACGTTGCTGGCTAGAACATATCACACTGAACATATCACAGTATAGAGACTATGCCAGACTTCCTAAAAACAAAGTCTTGAGCACGTTACCAGTGGCCATAACTCTGAGGCACTATATATTCTCGTGTGGTTGGCCATAAGCCTCGACCACTGACTTTACCTGACAACCACGGTGACACAAATGCTCCTGACAGTTTTAAGCAAAACTTATAATTCTAATTAAATAGATCAATATACTGTTACGTTTTAATCTATTTAAAAGGTTCGAGTTCGTTTAAATTACGTTAAAATAAAATAAAACCACTTTGTTGTTGTTTCAGTTTCTTTATTTTCTTCACTATAACTTTTATACTGCTTTTCTTAATACAACATTTACTATTCGTTTACACAACACTTTTATTTCCGCTCTAACACAACTTTGTTTATTGAGTGCCAAACGATAACTAACTGACGTGTAGGTAACGTAGCTCTTTATATACCTAATTGCCTACAGTTGGAAAGTTCAGGAAATATCGACCATCTTCTATTTCAATATCCGTTGTATCCGTCCAAAATCCCATAATGCAGAGTTGTGGTTTTATTTTCGTACCAATACTATTTTGTTAACAGCTGATAGGCATAAATATTTGTTTATGGTTTTTGTCATTCAAATTTTTATCGGAAAAAAAAAATAAAAATTTGAATAATTAAAAACGTGCGGATATAATAACAACAGTTTAAAAATTATGGATTTTGCGTTTTCAAACGAGTTGAAACCTAGAACATACCCAATTGGCTTTTATGTTGTACTGGACTTATGTTCTATTTCTTTAAAGGGTCCGCCAGCTAACGTTTTTTTTTTCAGCTAGTGCTTATTTCGTGAATGGTAACACTTGGCTCATGTCTGATTTGACATATAATTAGTTTTATCCTCCCGCTGAATGAATATGGTTGTGTATACGCTTGAACAAAGAATCTGGGCCTGTGATCGACTTACAGAAGATGCCGATTTTGCCAAAAAAGTCATCTTTTCAGATGAAGCTCATTTTGATCTTGAGTGGCCGTTACAGTCAATGGCGATCGTTATTGGGCCATGTTGAACGAATTTTTGTTCACAAAAATTGAAGAGAAGGATATTAGCAACATTTGGTTCCAACAGGACGGCACTACGTACCACACAGCCGAAGCTACACTCCATGTTTTGCGCCCTGTTTTTGAAGATCGCAGTATCAGCCGCGGGGCCAAACGACATGGCCACCTCGGAGCTGCGATTTGACACCGTTGGACTATTATTTGTGCGGTGCCGTCAAAGATAAGTGTTACGCCAACAAGCCAGAGACCATTGACGCTTTAAAGGACAATATTCGTGAAGCCATTGGTGAAATACAGCTACACACAATCAATATTGTGCTTAAAAATTGGACCGATCGTGTAGGCTACTGCATGGCCAGCAGAGGCAGCAATTTGAATGAAATTATTTTCCATTATTAACCGAAAGGATTGTATTTTCAAATAAAAGAAGAAATTTGAGAAAATATTCAGTAGTTTTTTTTTAGCATTTAAAAAAAAAATTTATTTAGCGGACTCTATATTTTAAAATACGCTTAGAAATTTAAATTGATGAATATTTTGCTAAGTTATTAGTTTATAAGTGCGTTCTAATTAAATGCGTTTAGAAAATTTAAAAATATATTGTACTCAGTGGCGCTTATCAGAAAAAAATTATGACTTCCCAGGTATTTCTACTTCATTATTTTGTTGTTGTATATTGCTAGCCGAAAAAAAAACAATGTTATCAGCTTTAGAAAAGCCTGGGTTATGTTAAGTCATGTTGGCTTACGAACCCTTCTTAAAGAATGAGGCCCCGTTGTGATACTTGAAGCATAGAAGCTAACCTGGGGACTAGACAGTCTTCGTAGTGAACCAGCCTCTCCCCAAAATAAATCCCTTTATTGCGGTAACCTTGTTCTGTTTTTCCTACTCCGAGCCGCAGCTCCTGCAAAAATCCCATAATGGAATTCCGAGTCTATCTTCTTATCCAGGTCGGTCCAGCAGAGCCTGGCAATACCTTACGTGACCCCATCCTGCCAACGAAATTGTGCCTCTTCACATATCGTCTAGAGAATATTCAGCATGACCAAGATAGTCGTAATAGCGAAAATTCAGTACTCAGTACCCGTTCTAGCGTATGCTCAGTTACCCATATGGAAATATTCGAGAGATCGAAGATTTCCATTATTCCCTTGTAATGGACTTGACTGCAGCCTGGCTGTCTGAGTAAACCTAAGAATTTTCAAGGAAAATCATGACAGTCAACAAGCATCAGTACGACCATGACCTCCAGCTCAAGTATACTGCCTTACATTATCAAGAGCATTGCCAGTAACCTGTATTCCGTTAGATAAGCAGTCTCTACTGGTCATCCCGAAGTCAAATCTCCTGTCGATAAAATTATGAGGGATCATGCAGATGGCCTAGATTGAACTCAAAATTGACTGCATTTAGCTTTACTGCCACTAGCTAGACTCCGCTTCAAAAGAAGATCAGTTGAAAGCCAGTTAGCAAATGAGGCTTACAAAAGCTTACTAAACACTATGTAGAGTTTCCGCCAGTAGCTTAGGAGTTAAAAAGTACTTTACTCATTCCCGATGTGGTCCTATCGGCACAAATAACACCAAAAGCTTATCTCACACACAGATTGACAGGTTAAAAATAGTCAATAAATAGTGTGAAATTATATTGAGCCTTGAAAGAATAAAAGTGATTGTAAGCATATCAACTGAGCGGGTACATAAAGTCTTGTATATCGGATGCCGATGTCGCACAATTAAAACACCTTGAAAGCTGTTATCCCAAGTAGTTCGAAATGTTTTTGAACTGAATCTATTTTGACTTAAAGCAAAAAGACCTCATCTAGCACAACAATGCAATATGGCTGACAATCATGGAATGCGATAAAACGCGATATCCATTATATCAAGAAATTCACAAATGAAATTGTCTGCACAACATCATGTTTATTTGTTGGTCTATAACCATACCAGACAGACATTTGGGATCAGTCTCAATTCAACGTCCAATTGACATCCAAATATTTCAATATAAATGGAAATCGATGGGTCTTACTATGAGAAGGCTATCAGACGATATTGCAAAACTAGTTATGTAATTAAATTTTCAGGAATTAGACATAGAGGAACTCATTCGAACTCGAATGTCTAACAATAGATCTAAGCTGGAATGAAGTAAAATGTCGATACAATGAAATTCAATTGCTGCGGCTAATAGGAGTTTAGAGATATGGAAAGCAAAAGACAAACGCCAATACTACTTTATTTGACAACCGATTTAACAGCTGATAGTTGCATTTTATTTAGTTTCATTATGTATAAACTTACTCCAGAGTTAAAATTCGCAAAAGCACAAACTTTCAAATTTCATCTTTTTCCGGCAAAGCCCATTTTTAATCGAACGGGTATGTAAAAAGGCAGAAATGTCGTATTTATAGTGAGAATGAGCTCTTGTCGAAACACCATTACATCCAAAGAAAGTTATTGCTTGCTGCGCTTTGTGGTGTGGCGGATTCATTGGTTCATATGTCTTCAAAAACGAAGATGGTCACATGGCAGAAAACATATAGTATTTAAGCAATTATGTCATAAAGTTTTCTATCCACAAAACCCGTTTCATTGCTATTTTATTATGATTTAAACTGGCGTAACTGAAAAACACCCACTACATACATACATACTTATATTTTTACAACGATAGCGTATACGTTATATTTAGGCGTAAACATTTTAAACTATAAATATTACGTATACGCCGCCGTTGCTTACTATGTTTTGCATGTAATCAATATATCATATGCTGACATTTGTTTTTTCCACAAAATTTAATTTTATGTCACTTGATCATGCGTTTACATATGTATATGTTATGTATGTATCTATATTTACCATATGTCTGTACTCTAGCAAATTTATAACCTATGCACAGGGAGAAGAAATTAATTTTGAAATTTTTTTCATATGAATGCTTTTTGTGAAAGTGATGGATATAAAAGAGAAAGTATGAAGCTATGTTTTTCACTTCATTGATTTGTTTTTACGTTATTTTTTCATACACTGTTTCGAACATATTTAATATTTATTTTACAAAATATGTGGAATACCATATACAGGGTGTCCGCCGGGAAGGTATACTAATTTGTATTGCCGCCATTTTGGTAAACATTAGTCTTTATAGTTAACATTTGGCAGTCGTGAAGTAGAGTTAGTGACGAGGCACATTTTTTGTGAATAAACAGAATAGTCAGTTCTAGGCAATGGAAAACCCTCAAATTATTTATCAGTCACCTTTGCATACATTAAAAGTGACTGTCTGGTGGACAATTTAATCAGGAGGAATCATTGGACCTTATTTCTTTGAAACTGAAAGCGGCGTAATGGTAACTGTCAATGGAGAGCGATATCGTGATATAATTGAAAAGTTTTCTACGCCACAACTGCATGCTCTGGGCTTGACTAACATGTGGTTTCAACAAGACGGAAATACTGCGCGACCTCATTCCACAACAAAATATTTCACGGAATGGTGATATTGATTGGCGTCTACGGTCGCCTAGTTTGACTACTCCGGACTTCTTTTTGTGGGCATATCTAAGAGGCAAGTTTTTGCAAACAAACCAGAAACGCTGGAGCAACTCAAATAAAATATTTGTGATGAAATTAATGAAATACCGCGTGAAATGTGTGAGAATGTAATGAAAAATTTACTCAAAAGCACTGGCATTTGTGAGACTAACAAAGGCGGGCATTTATCTGATAGTGTATTCCATACATAATTGCCGACATGAGATAAAACATTTATCAATGTAAGATCCATTCTCTTTCATATAATCAAAAAATATAAGCAAACAAAATAGTATACCTTCCCGACGGACACCCTGTATATGTACTTATGTACATTTCATCATATATGCGGTTTAGTGTATAACAGTATAGTACAGTACTATTGTGCCACATAGCTCTGTGTATAAATAAAAATATTTATTTGTATGATTGTGGTTATTGTTACACACTTTAGGTATATTCGCATTTGAGAAGGTTAAATACATACTGCTTTTCGTATATAGAAAAATAAATACTTATTTATGTTGAAATTTTATATTTAGTTGCAGGTATGTGTGTGTGTGTGTTTGCTTAAACATACCACCTACTCTCATACAAAATAATAAATTGAAAATTATATGAAATTGTAACCGTAATATTGTGGCACTGAAATGAAATATTAAATGGAAAAAAAAGAAAAACAAAAGTTATTCGAGTATAAATAAATTTAACAGAAATGGGTCACTGCATATGGTTTACATGAACCACTTCCATATTACGAAAAATACGTAGTAACCCCATATTTCGCTTTAATTTGGAAGAAAAATTCTTATATAAATGTTTTCATAGAGAATAAAGCCTATCTAAAGCATTTTTAAGAATTTAATATTTTTTGTTTGGCTTTTAAAGTAGACAAATTTAAAATATGTTTTAAGAATATATATTCACTAAATCAAAAAAATAATAATAATAATAAAAAATAAACTAATAATTTAATCTTAGCCTTAAAGTACAAAAACACGTTTTGATTAAAAAGATATATTGAGATATGCTATGATGAAATATTGAGCACTGACCTCTATCTCAATGTAAACTCTGTGTGTACCGCAATCACAAAGGAAATATTGAATATCGAACGTTACCTGAAACTTGGTTTCAGAATAAAGAGAACTCAAGCTGCACTCGTATAACAACAATACAACGAGACAGCAATACTAGATGCTGGCTATGAAAGGAAAGAAGGCTGCCAGAAGATAGAAAAGAAGATTTCTGGAGTGCCTAACATTTACAGCAGAAGAAGCAGCTAGAAAAAACAACATAAAAAGCTACGCTGAAGGTAATGGTGTACTAACTTGACGTGACAAACAATGATGCTTACACTTAAAGATGGAAAGCATATTTTGAGTAAATCAGTAATGGCGTAATGAATAAAAATACAGCAGTAGCCTAGGATCGCATACCAGCTGAAATTCTATAAGTTAACATCAAGCCTTTGTGAGATCAAGATGCGGATGCTTTGTGATTCCAATAGGGGTAATGGAAAAAACCTGATATAACTAAAAAAACCATTGGTAGCATTTTACTTTTAATGCTCCTACTGAGCTTTTTACTGATAGAAAGGACAGCTTTTCTGCTGTCAAAGCTACCACAAGCATCAAGCTGGCAAAATCTTCAGTAAAATTTACAAAAATTTTCGCTCATAACTTCACGTATGCGTTGCGTGTTGAATTTATGTTTATGTAAAATGTGATCTTTATCGTAACGTCATTTGTTCTGGCTTCAGTAGAGAGCATAAATACTACCTTCTTTTATTTTGGAACAATCCAAACGGAGTGGGGGCGAGGTCGTATCAAATAGCATCGAGTAATACTCAGCAAGATTAAATAGGAATCGATTAAGATATTGTTACGTTTTTACCTTTTTAAAAACGTGTTTTTATGAGTTCGTAGATTGTGTTTGGTTTTAATTTTTTTTGTGTTTGGTTTTAATTAAAAATCCTTTATTCAACACAGTTATGAGCAACACTACTTGTAATCTTTTTACAGGCAATACCAATTTTTATTTTTAATTACTCTGTCTGTTTACAATCTTGTAAACAACAACAATTATTCGACAGATCTTTCTTCCTAAAGATCTTCCAACCAGACCGTAGTTATAACTTAGGTTCGATCACAACTTTTTCAACCAGAGGTTATCCACACTTAACTCTCTTTACTGAGTTAGCTCCAACTAAGCTGGTTTTAACTTCACTACGAACTTCACGACTATACTCCTTATAAGCTCTCCTCACACCAATAACACTTCCGCTGAGATGACTTTACTTAAAAACTGCACTCGCTGAGTTTACACCAAATAAACTGATTGCTGTTCACATCGATGTACTTTTTATATGGCTGAGTAAACAACACATCGAAAGCTCTCGAACCTCTCTATATTTCAGGTTGATTCCATTTCTTTCTTTTAATTCCTTTTTAGTTCTTTTGCAGCCATGCGTATGTAAACGTTTACTTCTTTCAGCTCTTACTATTTGTTGTTGCTTGTTTATTGTCTGTTACTTATTTTCTTTGCTGCTTAATTATTAGTGTTGTCGTGTTAATTTTATTTACTTTATCTTTCCTAATGGTTGTTGTTGTAGATTTGATTTTTGTAAACAGCTCGTAATCGTATAGAGTTGTTTTTGCAGCACTTGTTTATTTATTTTAGCGATGTAATAAACGCTGTGGTGCCCAACCTTGTTTTCGTAACAATATATTTAAGTATAGATTTTTTTAAAATTTTGCTAATGCCAATGTGGAATTGAGAAATTTTGCCTTAAGTTAAGAATACTTTTTTTTATTCCATGTTCTCTGTTTGAATTATTTACACGAATTAATCATTCTGCAAAGCATTTGTGTAATTCGTCTTCATCTATCTTATTCTTGTGTTTAAAAATGTAAAAGAACTTACGAATATATTGTTACAAAAATCAAGTTTGAGAATCGCTGTCGTTTATTACATTTCCAACAACAAAAACAGATTGAACAGAAAACAAGTAACAGACAATAACAAACAGCAACAAACAACAAGAAATGATAAATTTAGATATATGCATTCGCATGTTTACACTAGGACTATAGAGAAAGTAAAGAAAAGAAATGCAATCTACCAGAAGTATCGAGAAGCTCGAGAGCTTTTGTTTCGTTATTGCTTACTCAGACATATAAAAAACACATCGATGCTAAAAGTAATCAGCTTGTTTGGTGTAAACTCAGTGTGAGGAGAAAAGAAGGTGTGAAGATAGTTTATAGGGAGTAAACTCGTGAAGTGAGTGGTAAATAAAAACTCTTTAGTTGGAGAGAACTCAGTGTAAGAGATCTAAGGGTGTATAATCTCTCGTTGCAAAGGTTCTGATCAAGCCTAATTTGTAACCACGATCGTATTGGAAGATCTTAAGGTAGAAAGATCTGCTGAGTAATTGTTGTTGTTTCCAAAGCTTAAAATAGATGGAGTACTTAAGGATAGAAACTGTTATTGCTCGAGAAAAGGTTACGAGCAAAGATAAAGGATATGATTCTTGGTAAAGTATTATTATGATCGTATTTTTTTAGTTAGAGCTTAACAACATTGGTATATTCGTAAACTATACGAAGCTTAAGTATTTAAAGAGCGAGTAAATACATACCACATGTATATTTTCGAGTCTATCATCATTAAATTTTACACCTTTTTTAACTGAATCACTTTTACACTGTTTGCCACTCACTTTTGATTACTGTTGGCAGAGAAGGCATTGGAAATTGAACCAACTTTGAAACGGTGTTAGTGAATGAGAATGTATCCAATGGAAAAATGTGCACTTATAGCTCTCGAATAAAGCAGAAATAGATTGCCACGTTTTTTTTTTGTAATTTTTGCTTTTTAAATACAGTCTACATTTTCTCTAACAATGATAAGAAAATATAAATGCTTATGGTTTGTGTTTCTTGCTGTACTAGAATTACACACTACGTTACTAAAATTTTCCCATATAATTATTATTAAGTACTAATCTTCAATTAATAAATGTATAAATTTGACAGTAATCTGCCTTTTGATTCGTGAGTTATGGCATTTTGTGTGAAGCAATTTTTGTTGCTGAAAAAAGAGACATAAAAAAATCCACAAAAATTTGGATATGCGAAAGCTCTGTTCAAAGTGGGTGCCACGTGATTGCACAAATCGTATCAAAAGTCGATGAAAACGATGTCAAAGTTGAATGAAATAGGCTTCGAATTGCTAACCCACCCACTGTATTCTCCAGATTTAGCCCCCAGTGACTTTTTCCTGTTTTCAGGTCTCAAGACAGTGCTTGCTGAAAAAAAATTCAAGTCTTATGATGAAAGTAGTCGCTGAAACTGAAGCCAATTTTGGCGGGAAAGAGAAATCGTGCTATAAAAGTGGTATCGAAAAGTTTAAAAGTCGCTATACTCATTGTATCGCCCTTTTGTTTTTTTCTTACTTATCCTACGGACTTATTCAGTGACCTGTTACTATGTCTCACGAAACTCAGGATGTCGGTTGGTACCAACTGCGACAACTCTCCACCCAGAATCTTATAGGCACCCATATAATTTTTTCTAGAGTACATCAAGACCCCACATGCACTCAGTATGTGCTCTGGTGATCGATTTCATCATCACAGAATATCCACATCGACCCTTAGACTAATCCCAATTTACTCAGATGCAATGATCGCTAAATGAGAGCTAAATCAGTATCTTCAGCTTATCTCTGCGCATTCCTATGTAGGACTCGACTCTTCTCCTCTTATAGTTACCCAACAAAAGTTTAGACTGTCTCGGACTCGTACGGCCGGAGAAGAGTACCCGCCTCTTATTATCCTCATTTTTATTGCATCTGCTCTTCCAGGCCCCCCTTCCAAGTCCACAAGAGGGTTCAGGCCCCATCAGTGGAGTGGAATCTCTCTTTCTAGGCAGATAGTGTGGCTATATTCTGTCCTATATATTTCCTATCCAGGTTAAATTGAGCACATCTCACATTAGATAATCTTCCGCTTGGAATATGCTAGCGTGTTTTCCCATAGGTTACGAATATTCCCTATTAGAACCAAGCACTACAGCGCCTGCACCACCTTCCGTCTTTGACCCATCTGTGTACCACAAAATGGCCCCTTCTTTAAAGGATGTTGTTGCCGTTAAGGCTGCCCAAAGAATAACTGGTGACGAACAGTGCAAGAAAGAAAGAAACTCAAATTTATTGTTAAAAAGATGGAAAGTTTTTGTTGAAGCACTATACTGCTAAATGTGTGTGGAGAAAGAAAAAAAAACCTCTATGGGAGAAAACTCATATTCTCAGATATATCGGAGTGGATACGAGGTTTTTTTCGATATTGTGCAGTTTTTGAGCATTTGGTGCAATACTCAAAACGGTATCCGATTACACTACTTGACACTCGTGAAAGCTACGGACGGCCACGTAAACCAACCAAACGGGCGGAAACACATATACTCGGTACTTGGCCAGCTCAAAAATAATTTTAATTATAATTTGCACAGCACTTGTTGTACAACAAATAATAAACAAACTGAATTAGCTGACTCAAAAATTAGATACGTGTGCTGTATTTTCATAATATTATCGATAAACAGTCAGCGTAATACGAGTACTCTTACATAATACCAAATTCGCATAAACTTAATGTGGTTGATTTAAGCTGATGTTGCCTTAAAATTACCGTTGTTGTTGCCGCCGCCAAACATAATAATAATATTAATTTAGCAAAATTATTTTATTATCGTTCTAATACTTAAAAATAGTAGTGCAGTTCCATATTTGCTTGTTTAGCTTTTCTAACCCTAATGCCATATAATAAATAACTTTAGAAAGTGTTACAAAAAACACAATTCCAACAACACCTTTAAAAAGAAGCCATTAAGCCGAAAGATCTGAATTTTCTTTTTAAAAAAAGTCTAAAGGCAGCGTCAGTAAAAAAATGAAAATTAAAAATTTCACTTACGAAGAGTCTCATAATAGAAAAGAAAAACTTTTTTTCTTGTCTTATACACATTTTTTTGTTGGCGGTGTTGTTGTTGTTGAAATAACACTTAACCTACAATTCAACACTTTCCAAGCAATGCAACTGTTCTTTCGTTCTGTCCGTCTGTCTGTTTGTCTATAAACTCTTGTCTTCAAATTAAAAAAAACCACTCAAGTGGTGAAACAAACGTAAGGGGAAATACAGTTGGTTGGTCTAACTGACATACAATTTTTGAAATTGAATGAGTGCAAGAGATTTTTCTAAAATAGTTTCTTCGTGTTTTGTCTCTTATTGTTTTCATGTTGCCTTTGTTGTCATAGTGTGTAGAGTTTTGTTTGTTTTCGTTTTATTTTTTTATTTGAATTTTAGGTTGACATAGTGGCGTGACATAACGTGGCGTAGACAACAATTTGACGTTGAGAGTTTGCGGTGGTGATTTTAAACAAGTTATGTTGCAAGGCAATCTTTACATTTCTTAAGGCAAAATATTTTATTCTGGGCTATGACAGAATAATATTTTAGCTACTACAACAAGAATATACTTACCTAGAAGCAGATAGATATCTCTTCAAAATTGTTTTATTTTAGCTGTGCCTATATATATCCGGCTTAAATAAAAAATTTTAATAACTAGGAACTACAAAATAAAACTTAGGAAATATACTTAGAAAACAATTTAAAGCGGGTTGTATTTATAGTTAAAAATATATCACATATCACTTTTAAATATTTGAGAAGTTTTTATTTATTCTAAAAATATCTTTATTATATAGCTTTGACAACTATTTAATGTGGATTTCAGTTGAGATTTATGCTGTTTGTTGCTAAATAAAAAATTATAAATAAGCCTGTAGTTAGCGAATGCATTTGGAGGTCTTATGTTATACCCTCTATAAAGAATCAAAAATCAAAGTCAGACATGAAAGAGTTCGAGAAAGGACTTTCTCTTAAGCCAGAATGCACAAGTATCGAGGTAATCGCGATAGCCTGCCGTTACCGAAAATCAATTTGACAAAATTTGTCAGTGATATATCCTTAAGACTATTTAGATATTGGAACAAATTCGCACCCAGATGCCTTAATATAAGCTTCTGTAGAGCAGGACAGTTAAAAAAGTATTGTACAGATTACTCCTTGTCCACATCCTGGGAGCTCCTAGAGTAGCAAAAATATAGGTAACCTATACACTCCGACATATGTAAGTCTTATCGTATGGTGTCCAGTAATTATACCCCCAATAAGCCGAATCAACTGTCTCCCAAAAGACAAGAGATTCCTGGTCAATACCGTTCAACGCTCACTAATCTGTCAATTTCGATAATGTCACCAAAAAGCTATGTATGTCCCACTGCACAAGAGCCGGATTCAGTGATGACCTCATAATTGCACATTTATTAGTAAAATCTTTCGCATGAATGCTCACGTTAATCGGGATCCATATCAGGACGACTTTTTTGGCCAATGGAGACATTGCGGAGACATCGTTGCAAGACTGTTAACGTAAATTTTGACATTCGAAGGTTCGAGATTTAATTATAGAATATATCCACTCCTCTATCGACGGCATAAACCTCCGATTGGAAAACAGTGCAATCATTGAGCTGTCTAAGTGAGACAAAAGTGCTAATTTCACAGCAGTAGAAACCCGTTCCCATGCCCGCCACAGTCTTCGAGCCATTTGTATAGATTGAGATCGCGTCATATAGAAGAACAGATTTAGCAGCCCAACGGTCATAACCAAGTTCAAGGTAAGTCCGTATAATCCGATCATAGACCCAAATCAAACTGTTTACTGCTCGTACATTTTTTCGTACATTTTTGTGAAAAAAATGTAAAGAGTGGTGACAGGTCATCATATTGATCATATTGATTACATTTAGAATGAAATGGTGTTTCATCGAAATTAACCACGCCCACCACCTACTGCTGACTGCCCATATAATCCAAAACGATATTTTCGCATACAATTTTTCTTATCAAAGCAAAAAAATTTATTTAATGGCGCGCGCACGCTGGAAATGTTGGAAAAGTGCTTAGGCAAAAATTCGGTAGTTTACCAGTAGCACCAGCGGTTAAAAAGTGGTAGTAAGTCAAGCAAAAATTATGAACGCAGTGGCAGACTGTCGAACATTACAAACCGACGAAAACATTGATAAAGTAAAAGAATGTTGGTCAATAATCGCAAAATAAAGATTATAGAGGTAGCGGAGGACTTGAAAATTGCCTACGGATCCGTCCAAGGTATTTTGGTCAATGATTTGAGATTCCGTTGTATAGCAGCGAAGTTGGTGTCAAAATACCTCAATCTCATCCAAAAAACAGACCATGTTCAGGTAGCAAAAGACATGATTTGCGAGGCTTAATCCGATCCCACATTCATCAAAACGGTCAATACTGGAGACGAGTCGTGTGTTTAGGAGTACAACACGCAATGTAGACATCAGGAAAGCAAATGCTGTTCACTGAATGAGCCGAAACCAAAAAAACGTCGTTTTTAGTCAAAGAATGCAATGCTCACGATTTTCATGGTTTATAACGGTGTAGTGCATCATGAAGTTTTGTCAGAAGGCCAGACAGTAAACAAAGAGTATTATGTGCGTTATAAGACGTTTTCGTGAAGCAATTCGCCAAAAGCGACCAGAGGTATAGGCAGAAAACTCATAGATTTTGCACCATGATAACGCCCCGTCGCCCAGTGCAATCTTTATTCGAAATTTTTAACAAAAAGTGCAACAAATACCATCAAACACAGCCACCGATTTCACCTTATTTTGCTACCTGTGATTTCTTTCTGTTCAATCGAGTTAAAAAACCATTACGGGAAACGCGTTTCAGCAGCCGAGAGAAAATAATAGAAATATAGCAAGAAGCACTGATGGACATGCCGAAAACCGATTATAAAAAATGCTTCGAGGGTTGGATCAAGCGCTGGCATAAGCGTGTGTCAGTAGATGGGAGTTACTCTGAAGGCGAAAATATATATTTAGAAGAATAAGCTTATATTTTCAATTTTCTGAATAAATTCCGGAAACTTTTTGATCAAGGTGGTATAGTGTACATCCAGTATAAAACATATAGTCAGAAACACCATTTTTATTTCCAAAAGTCCTCTTAAAAATGTGGAAGGCAGACAAAATCTTTCTCATCCGACTCTAAGTATTACGCTTCCCTGCAAAATTAACTTACTACGCCGAAAATTGCACGTTAATACAGCTTTTCACTTATCATTCCTTGTGAAACTACTGTTATTTGTAACTATAACTGTATAAGAGTTTAAACCCATATCTAACTTTAATCATTTGTAAAACCGAATATGTGCCGTTCAAATTTTTCTTGAAGATTCCCTTATAAACGCCTTATTCTTTAAATGTTTACCCACTTGTACTTGGCAAAACAATCTTTCTTAATCCTTTTTGTTGTTGCTTATATATACGGCACGTCTATGAGAAAAGTATGTTTTTTTCCTTCGCTGAAATATTAAAGCTTCTTGTTGTTGTTACTTAAATTAACACATACATACTTTTATATATAGACGTGTTAAAACAAATAGAAACAAACAACCGACACCGCCAACATTTAAATAGAGAAATAGAAAAGGTAAATGAGAACACACAGTTAAAGAATAAGTAATACAAGTATTAGTGTCACACACACACACACATACATACATACATAAATAAATAAACAGTTTCACTTATTTGAAAACGTATTCGTACTCGTATAATATATAAACGACACAACACATTTTGAGTGAGAGATAGTTACATAAAATTAGGCGTGATAAATACGAAGATAGATATATAACCACACTTTAAACATTTTACTTTGGCACTTAAGACCCGCTCTCACTCGCTCACTCTCTCTCTCTCGTTCTCAGTCATGTCAGCGAAATTACAAACAACAATTACAGCACACGAACAACAGAAAACTATATTTGGCCACATTAAAAAGGGAAAAAACAAGAAAAGAAATTATAAAAGTGCAGAGGAAAGTATAAAAACACCAGCCAAGTCACGTAAATAATTAAACACGTGACATGTTTACATGTTTAGTTTCATTTTTTGTTTTGTTTACAAAAATGTCACATACTTATAGGGGAAAATATTACATACACATACTCATCTACAAACATTATATACAATATTTCTTATTTCATATTTTTTTTCTTTATTGTGTAGAGAGAGCAATTGTGTTGGCGTCTGTTTAAATGTGTTTGTGTAGGATCATTTGTATTTTTTTATCTTCGTATTTCGTAAAGAGAAAGTAATGCTTTTTAATCTTTTAGCGAGGTCATAGGTCTACATTTCCACACTGTATTTCATTTTCTATTTAAATTAAGATGCTATCATATGTCATCATATGTATGCATGATGTCTGTATATCTGTTTGTTATCCTTGCTGTCATTTACTATTTTTTTTTGTTGTTGTTAAAATGTGCTATTTTTTAAGGCATTTTCTAGTTTTATTTAAACAAAATTTTAAATAATGTTTAGTTTAAACGCTATTCATATCTTTAGTTATTATCATTAATGAAAATATTTGCTAAGGGTTAGGCTTACAAATCCTTGTTTGTTACAAAAAGGGTTGGGTTTTTAGAACATTTACATAAAAGATCGGTTTAAATTGCTTGAATTTTAAATTGAAAGTTAAATTTTCGTCACTGGATAATGTAAATTAAAATGAATTAATTTTATTTAAATAACTGTTTCAATGGTTTAATTAGCTGCACACTCGGTGCCAAGGACTAGATACTGCGGTGTTACCATGTGTCCTTTATAGTAGTAAAATGGTCATAGTTACTGTCCAATTTCCATTAGTTATCCAATCAGTTTACTAACAGCGTGAATTTGGACCAAATCACCTGTAGCATGCCCAGTTTTATAGTCAAAAATTTTCCGTAAGCCTGTTAGTCATTGCAACTTCTATATGGCAGGATTTATGCTCTGTAGGCATACCTGTCATGAGCTTAAGAGTTATTATAGCCCATACAATTGTCTACACATGTATTCTGTGCTGCTTCACCACTTCTTCCATTCTTCGTCCATCTAAATACACAAGTTGTCTATTTTCCCAAAGTGGTACCTCCTGTTACAGTTTACCCCCCCTTGGAATTAAAAATATATTTTGTAAATTAATATTGACTCTGCGTTTCCTCAAAATAAACGGTATTTTGTTGTTTTAGTATATTTTTGTTGACGGTGTCTCACCCCATGAAGAGATTATGCTTTAATGCGTAACAAAGTAAGAGTACGATACAGAGATCCACCACTTCAGCGTATCTCATAAAATCTAAGATAATTTTATTTGCAACAAGGCCAAGGCATCTGTTTTTTCCGTTGTGCATGGGTTAATTTTAATTCATCATCTACAAAAAAGAGAAACAGTCGAAGGCGAAAATTATGCTGACTTTCGGAAGTGTTTCAGCTATGAAATTAACGAAGAAGGCCTCCTTTGCTGAAGAAGAAAGAAAGTTCAGACATTCACTATTGCGATGATAAAAAATCAATGAATTACATTTCGAATTGCTTTATCACGCACATTATACAAGATAAAGTTTACAGTTGCCCTCTATTTAAAGGAGCTAAACTTTTCTTTTTGTAAACAAGATATCGACACAATAAAATATCGCTAGGAAAAGTGTATCGATCTAGAGGAGATTATGTTGATGAAAACAAAGACAAAGTTTCCTATCTTGACAATTTTGCCACAAGTGATCAAACTTCACTTAAACAGGTGACTATTTTAAACTAGAGTTTAATGATGTTCAGACACAAAACGACAGAGATTTCAAACTATTTCTGCAGATACCAAAGAACAATCACAACAGAAAATGTCTTTAAGTGATGATTCATCAAAAAACGTTAAGATTGGTCACTCGGCTAATAAGATTACGACAACTGTTTTATTTTTCGTTGCACTTTTCTCTAAGTTCGGGTATTGCATTCGACTTAGCAATTCCTCAATAATTCGAAACTTTAAGTTTGGTTCCATTATTAAATAAATGTACAATGAAAGTTTCTTTCATTCATTAAATCACTCTTTTTTCAGTGCTTTTCTCTTCAAAATAGCCATTTTAATTAGCATTAAAACTTAAGTTGAATTCAATCATAGCAAAAACCTTAACAAAAAGAGAAAATCAATATTTTCGGACTCCTGTATTATAAGGAGTACAATCAACATGTAATCGCATTATCATTATTGTTTCTCTTCCCTCTATGTCTTTTCCTTTCATTTTTTTTATAAAATAAAGTTTTACTTTTTACATAATATTTTACTTTCAAAAAGACTGAATTATTTGCTTGTTAATGTAACTTGATAAGGAAATGATGGCACACGCATACCGATATACATAAACAGATAAAACAAGAAAATAATAAAAATACAAAAACTATTAACGGGTATTTCAAAAGAATTCGTTTTTTATTTTTGTTTCTTGTGCACATGAACTGCTTTTGCCGGGACTAGGAATAACCGATGTTTTGTTGGTCAGAGCCTGAAGGATGTCTCTTGCAACACTATTAGTTTATCACATCAGATTGATGCTGTGCATAAAGCCAGTAATTCTGTTTGGTAAGAAAAGAAATACCACTTTTGGAATCACCACAGCATTCCCCAGAAGCCTCGGTAAGTATGTATTCAGATGTTCCTGCATAAGTCGTAAAAAAACCTCCCCGATCGTCCTCAATATTCCTGAAATTATACTGATAGTATTTACAGTGCCCGGTAAATGAACCCATTGGTACCACGATTTTGCTTGATTCGAGCAGCAATAATCTTCTGCATCTATCAAGAGAAAGCGAAATAAACCTCCTAGACTGTCTCCTACCGGAACATTCCTTTTAGACCGGGCGAATTATTGCTGAGCTAGGAGACAATTCTCTTTCTTGCGTAACCCCCAGATCTAATAAAAATATGGCGAGCTTCCAATACTAGGATAATTCTTACGACCAATTACCCAACATAGAGTAAACCTCCTAGGAAAATCATCTCGCAAAATACTGAAATTTCGCTATAAAAATGCTGAAATTAACGTTTTATAAAATTGGAGACATAATTTTTAAATTCTTCGCTTGGAGATCGTAAACAAATTGTTATTCTAAGTGAATAGAAAATTGGTTTTTACAATGATATATACAAGAGAATTGACAACCGTGAAGGAATAAGCAACAACAAAAACACAGTGTTGCCAGAATAAAGATTTTATCTAATTTTTCAAGACGTGAGGCTGTTTTTCTACAAAGTAATATATTTTTACGAATAACTTTCGTCACACTACTTGTTGAAATTTATTAAATGTATTTATTAGCCCATATGCATGTCTTTTATTCTTGCCAACTTTATAAAATAATAAGGTATTTCAGAGAACTGCCATTCATAAATTTAAAAAGTATACATACTTAAAAATGCTGCATTGGCTGCCTTTTTATTGCCATAAGGATCCCTTAGAAAACAACCTTAGTTTCGCGCTTTTTGTCTACCAAGTTCATCCGCTAATGTGAAATGGATATTTTCAAATCTTAACCTTAACAAAACAAAATACAGGAAAAGATAGACAACACGACTTTGGAGGGTATTTTATATACTCAAGATTATTTGTTAATAAAAATATTTACAAATAGACTGTAGTATTTAAGACATTTAAAACCATCACAGTATTAAATTAAATATTTTAATAAGTGATAGAATTTAGAATTTTTGTATAAAATTTGTCATACCATAATTTCAACGTGTTGGTTTAAAACCGGAATAATATACTTATGTACACTTGATCTCAATATTGTACAAATATAACTTATTTGCTTATTATTACATGAGGTATGCTTCAAAATAATAAGGTCACCTTTTCATTTGCTCTATTCATCCAAACTATAAAATGTTACGTATGGTCACCTTATTAAAAAAACTCTACGTTCAAATAAGTGAATCATAAGCCGATTTTGCCTTTAGAGATGTACCATAATGTTATGTTTATTTAAATTTATGTAAATAAGTACAAAGTGATTCATTTGTCCAAATTCTCTTTTAAACTAAGCATTAATCAATTATTTTTAATTTATGCAGTACCCATTTCCTTCTATTGTTTTAAAAATACGGGATGACATCGCACTAAATAAATTGTCCAGAACTTTGGAGCGGATTTCGCGCCAGCTGTTTCAGATTGCCACTTTTAATTCGTCTTTTCTGCGATACTGTTTGTTGTCTGCATAAACATTACGCACAAGCAGTCCCCACAAATTTTCCATGGGGCTTACGTCGGGGGAACGTGTTGGCGAATCAAGTACTTTAACATTGTGCTCCTCAAACCATGGTCTGGTCGAATTGCTGAGTTATATTGCTGAAAAGTGAAAGTTTTGTCAGCATATTGAACCAAATAAGGCAGCAAACATTCAGACAGAATGCCCTGGTACTCTAAACTATCCATTCGAGTGGAAGAAAAGTAGAGTTCCAGGGTACCATGTGAGCTAAAGCCAGCCCGAACCATCAAACTGCCACCGCCGAAATTCCGTTTGGAAAAAAACAAGGGCTCATTACTTAAATCTCAACAATAGCAATTGAAACCATCTGGTTCATCCAAATTAAATCTTTTCTCATCAGAAAAATTACCTACAAACCCAAAAAATTATGAAATCAAGGATCCGCCATCTAACGTTTTTTTTCCATTTAGTGCTTATTTCGTGAATGGTAACACTTAGCTCATGCCTGATTTGACAGATAATTAGTTTTATCCTTCCGCTGAACGAATATGGTTGTGTATACGCTTGAACAACGCTGGGAAATATTACTACATTACTTTGAAATTCATGGTAATGTTGCAGAATGTGTGTTCATCTTCTCAGATAAAGCTCATTTGGATCTTGGCTGGTATGTAAATGGGCAAAATTGTCACATTTAAGGCACAGAAAACCCGCACGCATACATTGAAAAGCCGATACACCCAAGACGAGTCAGAGACGATTGGTGCGGATTTTAGTCCAGGGGCATAATTGGGCCATTTTTCTTCGAAAATGAGCAAGGTGTGGCCGTTACAGTCAATGGCGATCGTTATCGGGCCGTATTGAACGAATTTTTGTTTACAAAAATTAAAGAGGAGGATATTAGCAACATTTGGTTTCAACAGGACGGCGCTACGTGCCACACAGCCGAAGCTACACTCGATGTTTTACACCCTGTTTTTGAAGATCGCATTATCAGCCGCAGAGGTAATGTCGTTTGGTCACCTCGGAACTGTGATTTGATACCGTTGGACTATTATTTGTGGGGTGCCATTAAAGATAAGTGTTACGCCAACAAGCCAGACACTTTAAAGGACAATATTCGTTAAGCCATTGGTAAACACAGCTACACACAATTGATAACGTGCTTAAAAATTGGACTGATTGTGTAGGCAACTGCATGGCCAGCCGAGCAGCTATTTGAATGAGATTATTTTCCATTATTAACCGGAAGAATTGTACTTCAAATAAAAAAGAAATTTGAGAAAATGTTCAGTAGCTTTTTTTTTACAGCATTTTCAAAAAAAAAAAAAATTTATTTTGCGGACCCTATATGAATTATTACAACACAAAAGTAAGAACAATTGTAATACTTTCTGATTAGATTAATTGCTTATTAGTCACTGACCTTATCATTTTGGCGCATTAAATTTTGCACTTATTTACATAAATTTAAATAAACATAATATAACGGTACATCTCTAAGAGCAACACCGACTTATTATTCACTTATTTAAAAGTAGAAACTTTTTGAATAAGGTGACCATACATCACATTTTATGATTTAGATGAATTGAGCGAATATTAAGATGACCTTATCATTTTGAAACACACCTTATTGTTAATTTAATTATCAAAAGATTAATTTTAATAAATGATGGAATTTTAATATTTTTATTGTTTTGGTTTAAAACGAACAAAATATGAATATGTATGGATATTTGATCAATGGTGAAAGTAGATACGGTGAAGTTGTCTGTACAACAACTAACTTTTGTACAAAAACAAGAGGCAATATTTTTTGTATATTTTACTACAAATGTCAAAAAATTTTCGTTTTCAGGATGTTTTTCAATTATGATTATTAAATATTTAGATATATTTATAAATATATTATTTTTTAAGGCGTTTGGAAGTATGTTTTTGCAATAAGATATAGTTTAACAATATACTTGGCTTGTTCTATTTAGTAAGTTTTTGCTGTGGAAGAAAAACTTTTGACAGCAAATGAAAGAAAACAATCCGGCAGACAAACAACTTCACGTTATATAATTTCACCATGATTTGATCTCTATATTGCACAAATATTAGTTTAAGTTTTAAAAAACTGTTCGGATGAAACTTTTTTTGTATTAATTTTTTGGTTTTGTTAATTTTTATATACTTATCAGCGTTGTCAAAAAGCACTAAAGTCGAGAAAAAAAATGTGTAATTTAACAAAGCACTAATATTTAATTACAACATTATGTTAACTCCAAATCATACAGTGTCATTACATAGCTGACGTCAAATCGTGCATGTGTAATGTAGCCGAGGTGGCTTAGAAGTCACAGATCGCTGTAGCTCGCGCTATATAGTTTTATGTCCTAGTTCGAATCTTAATTGATCTCTGAATTTTACGATTGAAAGCATTACCTTTAGTTTTTTTTTGCGTATAATTCGTAATAATTTCGGTCGAATTTGGTCAAAAAAATACAGTCAGAATACGAATATACTATATTCTTTTCTATATATATTCTTCGATTGCGTTAGATTTTGATTTTTGGCCCTAAAGCTGGGACAACAAGATTGATTCAAATATACCAATCTGATACAAATTTTACTGTGATAACTTAGCGCACAATAACAAAATTGTTCCAATTAAAAATTATGTATTCACACGGTGGTCTTAACAAAATTCATTGTCACAAGATGGCGCGAAACGACGTATTGACAATAATTGTCTAAGGCTGTCACACGATTGTTCTAGTTTACGACAACTTTGTAAACCAGCTGTTGTGGTAAATTAAATTATTTTTTTTTTTTGTGTTTAAAATAGATCGTTAAAAAAAATAGCGTCAACTTTAGTTACACATATTGAGGTCATGCAGTGAACAAATAAAAAAAAAACGAAATACAAAAAAAGAAAAGTAGTGTGTGGGTCATGGATTGGATCACAAAAAGGGCCATTGATGGTCATATGAGAAAACATTTCAATAAATTTAAAAACATTAATTCACTAAAATATTTATAAATTTAAATTGGAATATAATTACAAATTATATTTAATTCTCTAAAGTAAAGGTGATTTATTCTCTAAAAAATAAAAATTGCATCGTCTTTGGTTATCAGGTGTTGGCTTGATAAAAAAAGTAAAAAATAATGAAAAAAAGAAATGGTGGAAATTTGTAATGCAATTCGCATATAAATAATTAAAAAAATCATATTTTTAGGGATGAAAAGTGTTTTTTCCGAAAAAAATCAATTAAAAAATAAAAATCGGTGATAGTTGTCTTCTTCAATTGCCACACAAGAATACAATAAATATTGGTGTATTTTTGGAATTTTCATTGGTGCATGACTGCCGATAAAGCTTCCACACGACTATTGCACCAGGGTTGCATTTGATTGATTGATAAGCACAATAATATTGTGAGCTGCCGTATAAGCCAACAAAATGTATAATCATACAAAGTATTGGTGCATTATGAAAATCGTGTGATCCTACCTTTACGAGGCGCATGAACTGAAGCCGGCCGACCACTCTTTACTTTATCAAGACATACTAACAAACAAAATTTCGATATATTATTGATGATATGGATACCCCAGACATGTGGATTTAATAAAATGTAGATACATGTCACACAATCAAAAGAATGAACAAATTGCAAACAAAAATTCCCGGTAACATAATTTCAGGAAATCAAGCTGTTAATTATGCGCCTTGATCACGCATTAATCAACACTGAAGTATATATTTGGGAGCATACTGTATGCACTGAGTCAAACACATTAATTACACTCTTATAACTAAAATATGACATCAATTCGACATTTGGCTAAAAATTCATTAAAAATTTTGATAAGAGAATGGACAGCTGTATACGCGGCCAAGCGGGCATCTATCCATTAATATTTTCACTTACTACTACTACTAACTACTAATTCCCATAACATTCCATTGAGAAACATGAGGACTTCTCTCAGTCAATGAGCTGCGCTCTATTCTATTTTTAGACTCGTTGAAAGGGACCTAAGTTTAACGCCGGCTCCGAATGGCAAATGCATTTATAGAAGTTTTCAATAGTATTAATACTCATTAACCAGTTACTAGCTAATGTTATGAGGTGATACTTTTTCCTTTTTAAGATAGTCTGGCCTGGTATTGAACCGACAACCTGCTGGTTGGTAGGCGGGTGTCTTACCTACCATACCACAGCGGCACAATATTTTCATTTATTATTTGATAAATTTTCACATAAATTCTTTGTTTTCTTTTCCTTTGAAAAACAAGTTCATGTTGAAAAATCAGAATATGAAAACATGCTCACTTACAGACAAACAAGTATTTTATTAACTTTTCTTTTTCCTGTTCAATCACCATCATTGGTATACTGCTATACAGACAGATATGTACAGTAATGTAAGTGAGTGTGTGTGTATGTGTTAATATGTATTATATTACTCTCAATGATAAAGTTACATTTATTGTCATGTTTTTTCCGTTCTTGTCACTTATACGTAAAAAACAATGTACCTTCGTGTTAATTTTTTTTTTCTCACCCCTACTCTACTTTAAAATATGTTGTTGCAAATGTCAACAAAAGGTATTTAAGAATTCATATTATATTTACTTTATTTTAAAAAACTATTGTAATAAAGCACTTTTTTCTTCGAAAAGTAAATGAACGTCACAACACCGCAGGAGGATAAGGGCAATATAGTTAACAATGAAAATAAATGAAATTGTATGCAAATATAAAGGAGAATCAAAGAAAAAATATTACCAGTATATAAAAGTTATATTAAGTGGTTAAAAATAATTGCAGATTTTTCCCTTTCATTTATTTGACTCGAAAATATATTAAAAAAGAAAAATTATTTGTTTTTGTATGACATTCGACAATGACCATTGTGTGTTAAATAAGCATATTATAAGGACATACTTTACTTACGAATAAAATAATGAGAATACATACCTGAAAAGAAAAGAAAAAGTATTTCTAATTACAAAATATGTTGCAAAATATTTAAGAATCATTTTAAAATAATTTTTTGTTAAATATTATTATAACAAAATATAACATATAAACACATTGAATCACTTTTCATTATAGCAAAACTTGTTATATTACTCCTCCTAACATAAACATGTGAGAAATTAATGGTCTTTACACTGCAACAGATAATAAATACTCTCAATTAACTAAACATTGATGGAAACATCAGGTGTTTAATTATGTAGACATTTAGGGCCATTATTAATTAATACGGTTTGTCTTGAAAATATGATTATAAAAAAACCTTTTTAAATAGTGACAGTTACCGATAGGCGGGTTAGATATCTGCCGGTAACATCCCGTTTGAATATTATGAGTTTCATACAAGTTTCTTATTACACTGCTGAAAGTTATAGAATTTTTGAAAACTAAACAACATTTGAGTGAAGTTTTAATATTTTTACGGTGACAATGCTGCATCTGGCAAGTCAGGTAGAATATGATTTTGACTGGCCATGCAGTAGCCTATACCATCGGTACAATTTTTAAGCACATTATCGATTGTATGCAGCTGTATTTCACCAATGGCTTCACGAATATTATCCTTTAAAGCATCAATTGTCTCTGGCTTGCCGGCGTAACACTTATCTCTGACGGCAGCTCACAAATAACAGTCCAACGGTGTCAAATCGCAGCTCCGAGGTGGCCAAACGACATCAGCTCTGCGGCTGATAATGCGATCTTCAAAAACAGAGCACAAAACATCGAGTGTAGCTTCGGCTGTGGTGCACGTAGCGCCTTCCTGTTGAAACCATATGTCGCTAGTACCCTCCTCTTCAATTTTTGTGAACAAAAATTCGTTCAACATGGCCCGATAACGATCGCCATTGACTGAATCGGCCACTCCTGGCTCATTTTCGAAGAAAAATGGCCCAATTATGCCTCTGGATCAAAATCCGCACCAAACAGTGACTCGTCTTGGGTATATCGGCTTTTCAATGTATGCGTGCGGGTTGCTATTCTGCTTGTTTACATACCCGCCAAGATCGTAATGAGCTTCATCTGAACACATCGCACACATTCTGCAACATTACCACGATTTTCAAAGTAATGTCACATTATTTCCCAGCGTTGTTCAAGCGTATGCACAACCATATTCGTTCAGCGGAAGGATACAACTAATTATCTGTCAAATTAGATATGTGCTAAATTCCATTCACGAAATAAGCACTAGTTGTAAAAAAACGTTAGATGGCGGATCCGATATAATTCTTAAGTTATTTATAAATAGTATGGTTCCGATACAAAATAGTGCGCAAAAACGCATCTATACTTGAAAAATGTGAAAAATATTAGATGAAAAATTGTTTGCTGGAGAAAAACACCCAGATCCTTTTACTCTTTCTACATGAGTGGTATGCATAGGTATTATTGTTAAAAAATACACTCTTTAAAAAGCCGTTCCGGAGATAAGGTTATGGTATACAGTAGCACAGATTATATTATGTTCCCCTTGATTTTAAACATACTTAAATTTTTTGACTTAATATCACATTATCCCAGAAATTTAGTTTTTTTGTCCGTATACTATCAGAGATACAAAGTGATATGAATGTGGCTTACATGTTTTGTGATTTTATCAAATGATATTACAGCAAATTTTAACGTTCTTCATATGTGCATTAAAAACTTATTCAATTGAAAGAAATATATTATGGTTAATAGGAAAAAGATAGTAAAAAATATATACTAAATATCACAAAGAAAAAAAAGAAAATTATGAAGAAGATCAGCTACATATCGACAGTCAATCTCCTGAAGTGTTAGTAATTTGAATGTCTGCATTTTTCTGTATCCACAAGTCGTACTTTCCACTCAACTTCAAAGAGGCAAAAGCAGAAAGCTACCTAGTAGTTATCATCCAATTAGTCTTTTAAATGGCATTGAAAAAATATTTGAGAAAATAATTTTTAGCAGGTTAAAAACTTTTGTGAATGAAAACAATCGAATCTATGATTAGCAATATGGCTTTAGGGCCCAGCACTCCACAACGCATCAAATTAGGCGTGTTGTCAAAATGATAAATTACAACAAGGGTAAGAGACTCTCTACAGAAGTTCTTTTTATAGACATTGAAGAGGCATTTGACTCTATATGGCATGCAGGGCTCGTTTATAATCTTAAGAAAATTAATGTGTGCCTTTATATTTGCTGAGACTAATTAAGAGTTATCTTAGCGATAGATTATTCTTTGTTGATATTGGTAGCAGGTCCGCTCAGAAATCAATACCTGCTGCAGTGCCGCAGGGATCAGTTCTATCTCCTCTGTTATATTTGCTTTATATTTCAGATTTTAAGTCTCTGTCAAAGACCACTTGCTTCTGCTTATAAATTTTTCACAAAATGGAAAATTAAGATTAATGAAGACAAATCTCAGGCCATCATTTTTCCATTCAATACATAATTGAAGAGAATCCCAACTCGTCCTTACTCTATCTAAGGCAAGATTACCGTTTTCAGATTCCATTAGATACCTCGGCGTAACTTTCGATCGTAAATTATTTTTTAAGGAGCACCTAGATGTAGTCTGTTCAAAATCAGTAATTTGAAGAAGATCTCTTTACCCTCTTCTTAATACAAAAAATCCATTAAATACAAATAATAAGATTCTCTGTTATAAAATGTCCATTAGACTGATTTTAACACATGCCTGTCCAGTGTGGATAAATTGTGCGAAAACCCATAGAAAAAGATTACAAATTATAGAGAATAAAAATCTTAAGATTATAAACAATCTTCACGTTTCCTACAAAAGACTTACACACGTTAGCACGTCTAAGTACTATAGATCTTGAGTTCGCCTATAAAAGGTTTCTTTCTTGGTTCTCTACTACGGACCCCGATTTATTCTCAAGACACTACGAACCGTTTTCGAATAAATTAATGTGGTCGTTTTCTAATGTGTTACGATTTTCACGGTTTTTGTTTTAGGTGTTTTATCCAACCACTTATTTGTGTATCGGCCAACACTACGAGAAAATTTTAGTAGAACGACCAGTTTTTGGCTTGCTTGCTAAAGATCTCGGCTCAGAAATGTTTTTATGAACTGTTTGGACTGTGGTCTTGGCACTACCAGCAAAAAAATTTTTAGCTTTGCTTAAGTTTATTATGTTATTTGCCCTCGAATTTTAATACAAATATACTTCGATTTTCGACTTATTTTCGGTAAAATAGTGTATTTTTCTACCGGTAGCAAGAAAACTCTTAAACTATTATACAAATTTGCCATGGACCAGTTGTCATATGTCTTTTAAGTGCTTAAACGTAATAAGCGCGTACTTAGTAAAGCATTTTATGGCTTGTTTATAGGCCTGGGTCATTACGTAAAGACAATTTCGATTAGATATGAAAAGTTTTTCTTAAAAACTGTTTTATTATCTATATGACTGTAGTGCATGAAGATCCTAAAAAGCGGTTTTTTTTTTACCAGTAGTTCGTAAGATGTTCGGAAATTGCAAAAACAGATCCTTGTTCTACTCGATAGCGCCTATCAGATAAACAATATCACTTGCCGGGTATTTTTTGTCGTACCGTATAATTGAGAGATTGAAAACTGAATAAAAATCCATAATAATAGAATTTTATTATTCAAATCAGCGGTCATTAATTTTAATGCAAAGAGCTTATTGTCGACACTTAAATATCAGAACTCGGTTCTCTGAAGCAATGATATGCTGCTTAGTTTAACGTCACTACCAACATGGCATCGTAAAAAGCTATACCAGAATGCGTTTTGCTCAGTTAGTACTGAGCTCGTGGCTCATTTACTGTTATTCTCATATTAGGTGCAATTAGTTCAATAATTAAAAACCACAGATCATCGGCAACGTCTAAAATTTTGCAGTTAAATTCAACAGTTGGCCAGAAATGAAATCAACGTTATCGAAAATCTGATTATGATTGATGAAGCTCATATTCATTTAAATGACTTTGTTAGCTATCAGAACTGTAGGTTCTGGTGTTCTGAAAATCCAAGAGCCATTCATCTGAAAACATCATTTGTTCCTACTTCTTCTGAAATAAAGATGGAAGTCTATAAATGAAGAGTGCTATCGGTTTATGATTGAACATTTTTTAACTCCTGCTCTTGAAAAAGACTTGAGATGTATTTTTAACAAGATGAAGCCACTGCGTTAGACACAATAGCACTTTTAATTCAAATTTTTGGTGAGCGAATAATTTCCAGAAATTAGGACATTAATTGGCTAGCGCGTTCGCCAGATTTGTCAGCACACGATTATTTCTTAGGGTTTATTTGAAAGAGCGAAAATTAGCGTTATTTGAAATAGCTAACACTGTTGCAGAAATTCGAGCGCTACAGCCATAAATTTTGAAAAATGCTATGGAAAATGCTCTAAAATGTGCCCATCTTTGCAAAGAAGAAGAAAACGGCGGTCATTGAAGTGACATTATTTTTCAAACTTAGACCATATTCTGCGTGATGGCCAGAGTCTCTAACACGTATCGAACTCACGTTCTGCGAGCTGTCAGACCAACTTGTTACGTACTAGCCTATCGGTGCATCGAAGTGCAACCACGTATTTTGGCGACTAAAGGCATCAAGGTGCACTATGACATATTTTTTTTATATCTACTTTTTTGTAATTTTAAGCCTTTATCAGCTCTCTAGTATCATTTTTTTTTAATTCGCTCTCTCATTCATAATTCTCCGTACAAATTATAAGTAATTCAGTTTAAATTACCATATCGCTTAATAAAAAAAATGCAAGCTCACCCGCATCAACTAAATTCTAAATAATTCAGTTTCCGTTATCCTGTTGCTTGTTAAAAAATTATTGTGAGGTGATCTCACCCGAATCAATGTAATTAAGTTTAAATTGCTGTATGACTTTTTAAAAAATCAAATTTTAAAACCAATTTACCGGAATATAACAAAATAATAAAAAAAAAACAACAAGAAAAAACAAGAACATCAAAATAAATTATAAAGCTGCCATGTAAGCTTGGTAAGTCGTATTAGTAATTTAAATAGGAAACAAAGTAATTTTAAGTCTAGTGTGAATAGAGTAGTTGCTGCAGAAATATTGGCCATTAAAACAAAGCAGTGAATGAAATGAACATTTGACATCCCTGGTATTAGGCGATCAGTAGAAAATTGTTTTGAAAATACGTTACTCTGTATCTTTTTATGTTTTATCTTCATTCAATGAAATTTATTTCATTTTAACTAATTCTTTTTTGATTATTTTCATGTATTTTAAGCCTCAAACAAGGCGCAAGGTAATACACAAAACAAACATTTTAAAGCATTCGGAAAAGTTCAAGAAAATTAATTTATTTTATGACAATATTTTGTTCTAACATATTGTATTTAATTTAAAAGTAATTTAAAAAACTTCCTTAAAAAATTTTTGCCAATTAGACCAAATTGAAATTAACACTTGTGTGTTTTTTCCATTCTTCCTTCCACAAAAAAATGCAACTGCAGGCCCAATTATGAAATAATTCCTGACTAATTTAATTTTCTAAATAAAACACAGAAAAAAATAATCAAAACCTGACACGAAACCACTGCAATATGGTAAAAAAAAATTTAAAAACAGAACCGAATAAAACTAAAAAGTCTCATCAAATTAATTTGTTTAAAATGTACCAGAAGCAGGACATAAAACAAGAGGAAAAAATGAACTTAAATATTGAAAAAAAAAATGAAAACAATTTCATTAAAATTGTATGATGATAAAAAATTTATACCAAAACTCACATACATAAAACCTTTTCCTTAACTATTACAAAATGTCAATATCCTGTCAAAAGGAAATTGTGCCAGATGGGGTACAAATGCTGCCATTACTACTTTTGCCATTATTAAACCAAAATACTTACATATACAGAGGCAAACCAACAGCCACACAAAAGCCTATACCACCTATACACACTGATATACAATCATTTTCCAAAATCATAGAAATGTGGTAACAACAGCAATAGAAACAACAACAACAGTAGCAGCTCAACAAACTGCCTGCGATACAAGAACTTTTCAAAGTGGAAAATGAAAACATAAATGAACTCCTTTCCGTTCGTTGTTAAACACTTGGATGAGGCCATACATGTTGTGCGACTGAGGTGAGGGGGCGGGTTGAAAAGTGAGTTGAAGTAAAATCAGTTGGAAAAACAAGTACTCAATAATTAGGCATGTGTTTTTATGAAAAGTATTGCTTCAAATATTTTTGTTCATTTTTGTTTTTAATTTTTTTTTCTAACCAATACTGTTTTTCATTTAAAATTTATTTTTGGTTGTTTGGCTGGTGTAGGTTTATGCTGTTTATGCTGTGCTTGTCGGAAATTTTGCTCCATTAAGTTAACTAACAAGGCATATCCTTGACAAAATTACATATACCTACACACACATATATATATATTTATATATATAAACAAACATTCATATTCGTATAAATACTTATTACTCGCCTTTTATTCCTCCTTCTTTTTTGCCTGCACACAATTACTCAATACACATGGTTTCGAGGCAATGTGTTGTTTTAAATTTTTTTTCTTCTTGATTTTGTCATGAGAGCTAAGAGCGTACAAGGGAATGAATGGCAAATATTTTAGAAGCCGTTTTGGCAAATGTAATAAAAAACAATGATTTAAAAAGGAAAAGTTGTTTTAGTGCTATGTCTGGTCTAGTTTGTAGTACTTCGAAGCGCTTTATTATGGTTCAATATAATTTTAGAAAAAGGGTGCAACGTTTATAGGGATAGTTTTTGTAAAACAGAAAAAATTAATTAATATTTGATAAGCTACAAACTAACAAACTTTTTCGTAATTCACTCTCTCATTCATAATTCAACCCACTATTATAAGCCGAAGTATACACAGTGTATCTCTCTTCATATGGTACGCTATGGTTTTGAAAAAGTATCCATTAATTTTAGGCCATTATTGTTTTGGTTATTATTTAAATTGCTATTTTTATATTGCGTATGCTCTTATTTATCACAATATATGGTACAATTTTAATTTATTCCATATAATTATTGAAAAAATTGTGTAAAACTCTCATAACGTACAATATCAATGCGCCATTTAAAATCGTACAGAAGAAATCATAGATGTTTTCACTAATTTTAAATACCTATTAATTAAATAAAAGGAACGTTTCAATCTAATTTATCGTTAATAGATTAGATACCTAAAGTTTTTATTAAACGTATTTGCATTTCGAAGGAGGTTGAGTAGAAAAGTAAAAAATTTAACCGAATATTTTCACTATTCGGTAATTGTTAAGTTTTCATTATAAAAAAGGACAATTTTAATCACCAATATCAACAATAATTAGAGATACGAAAAAGAAAATCTGACAACAATTAAAACTAAAAAATGTTAAAAAAAATAAAATAAAGAAGAGTCCCAGCTTTTAGTCCCTTAATAAGATGAAAATATATCTGGAAAAGGAAGCAGGCGCGTCTACGATTCAAAAATTATTCCATCTTAACAGTTATCATAGCCGTATTAATGGAAACAAACCGTATATTAAAGACCAAAATAGACTTAGAAAACTCTTGTTCACCAATGACGATCTCAGATAGTCAACAAAACTCTGGAACTATGAATTATTCATTGAAAAGTCGGTATTTATTATTGTTACATAAATAAGGTTGGGCACCACAGCGTTTATTAAAATAAATAAACAAAAGGTGCAAGAAAAACTATACGTGCTGTCTACAAATAAAGAAATCTACAACAACGAAAATTACCAGAGGGAAAGTAAATAAAAATAACACGGCAAAGCCAATAATTAAGCAGCAAAGAAAATATGTAACAGAAAATAAACAAGCAGCAGCAAATGCTAAGAGCAGAAAGAGGTAGATGTTTACGTTTAAAAGAAAGAAATGGAATCTACCTAAATTTCGAGAGGTTCGAGAGCTTTCGATGTATTGTTACTCAGCCATTTTAAAAGCACATCGATGCAAACAACAAGCAGTTTAAGTAAAGTAAACTCAGCGAGTGGAGTTTGGGTGAAGAGATTTTATAAGGAATAAACTCTTGAAGTGAATCGTGAATTAAAAAACCAGTTTAGTTGGAGCTAATTCGCTAAAAAGGTTTAAGTGTGGATAACCTCTGGTTGAAAATGTTGTAATCGAACCTTAGTAAAAACTACGATCAAGTTAGAAGATCTTTAGGAAGAAAGATCTGTCAAGTAATTGTTGTTGTTTACAAAGTTGTAAACAGACAGAGTAATTAAGAATAAAAATTGTTATTGCCTGTAAAAGGATTACAAGCAGTGATACACAAAACTGTGTTGAATAAAAGATTTTTAATTAAAACCAAACACAAAATTTATTTTATTTTAACTACAATCTAAGAACTCATAAAAACACGTTTTTAAAAAGGTAAAAACGTAACAATATATTTTGGCCTAATGGAAAACAAATGGCGTTGATCAAACTCTATAATGTAGTGGATAATGCCAACTTGCAATTAACTGTGAAACATGGTAAAATATGAAAAATATTTATGGATTGTACATCAGTTGATGGAGTGGATAACTTAGTATTTGTTGAAGGCAACATAAATAAATTTATCTATCTGGGAGTTTAGTTTTTAGAAAAAAAAAATTGGAAAAATGTGTACTTCACATACTTTTAGGTCATACGTTTTTAAAGATTTAAAATAATCTTCTTATGTTGGTGGACTCTAGATGCTATATAACTGTCTAAAGGTAAAACAAATGCCGTCCCAGGCATCAGCTTGTTACCGCTGAAAAAATCCGTATCTAACCATAAGGTTCTTATGGGAAGCACTCTGAAATAATTTCTTAAAAGTGCAAAAATCTTGTAAAGTTCATACCCAGAAGGCTCTAAAAAATAGCAAAGAATATCGAATAATATATTAAAATTATTTCGCATTAATACTTTTCTTACTTTTTAACCTTTGATTATAAGCTTATATTTATAAGTGTACGATATAAAGTGAAGCATAAGTATTGCGATATTTTTTTAAAAATTTTGTCAATACAGTTTTTAAGAACAGAATTTTGTTATTTTTTTTTTGAAATACATATCTTCTGTTCTAACTATTGAAGTGTATTTTAATTTTTTATATAAAAAATTTGTATTGCTTGTTTAATTTGAATTTATTAAAAAAATGGTCCTGTACGATTTTAAGTGATACTCACTAGCTCCCCATATTAAATGTTAAAAGTGAAGAGCAATTAGAACTTATTAGAAAAGTGTCAGGTTAACAGGGTAATTGGTAAAAGTAATTGAAACATCAAGAAAAGTAATTGGGTGAAATATGCTACAAGTGACTTAGTGACAGTTTTGGCAACCCACTGGGTATCCCAATTAAACTCACCAGGGTTTTTTTTTTTGATATTATGTTGAAAAAAACCCGTGTCGGATTTTTATTTAAGGGTTTTCATGGCTTATTTACAAGAAAAGAAAGTATAATTTACTTATTGGCAGTTGTATAAATTTGGTCCGTTTTTTTTAGCTCCAAAACGATAATGAGTTAACAAATTTATCAAAATAAACATTTATGAAACCACTGCTTCATTCTTTTCCCCGCTTCTGAGACAATTCCTGAATTCCGTCTCTGGAGGCGATGCAAATCTGAAGACGATTTTACAGTTTTCTAAAAGTGATTCTGAGACATGCTAAAAGACATTTTATAAACGTAACAATAAGCGAAACAGCCAATAGTCAGAAGGAGCAATGTTCGTAGAATACGTCAAGTACGACATTTCATCGTTTCAAATATTTGCAACGTAAGACCACACACAGAAAAGAATCATTGTAAAACCAATTAAAACACCGTTGGTTCAACATTTTCTAATAATGATTTTACTTTTTTTGACACAAATGTTGAAAACAAAAAGAAATATACACACATATATATACAAAAAATGTACGGGATACTGCAATTAAACAATTATTATTCCCAAAATAAAATTATGTTTAGAAATTTCTAACGACTAAAAATTCACAATCTTTCATGTTGATTTTAAATTGGTTTTTTTTTCTGTGTGCAGTAGTTGTGAAGCAAAAAAATGACTCTATCATGTCTGTCTTTATATTCCGGCCGTTTTTTTCGTAATGCACCCTTTGATCCGTCCAAAAGAGAGCAAAATAGGAGTATAAATACTAAAACAAAGTAATTGTAAAGCGTGTTTTTTATAGAGGTGCAGAACTTCAAGTTGGCATTACTTTTCAAGATAGCGACCGATATAACAGCTGTCAAGAGATTTATTCTCAGTTTGGTTTGGCAATTTATCATGAATAGACTTACGCTCGGCGGAGATTCGTCGAAAGGGTCCAAAACAAGATTACCGTTGTTCCCGATTTTCATAAGCGAATTTTGTTTAGCGATGAAGCGCACTTCTGATTGAATGGCTACGTCAACAAACAAAACTGCTGCATTTGGAGTGAAGGTAATCCTCAAGTGTATCGATTGGACTACATCCGCGCTAGCCGTGCCGGTGATATACCAGAAATCATATTTAAAATGCAATGCCACAAGATTATATTTCGGATAAATAAAATTCATGTCACTCGAATAATCCATCGTTGTTTTATTGCAACTTAAAGTTCTATACCTCTATAAAAAACACCCATTACTAACAAATAAAAAATATTGTCCAATTGAACGAAACTATGAAGCAATTATAATACCCAATAAATCCTATCAAAAACCCCAGTAAAACCCGATGGGTTGAGTTTTTTTAAACCCGGGTTTCTGCCAACTCTGCATAATGATTATTGCCATAAACATATAGGCGACGGCACGCTACACAACTACACGACCACAATTACCGTTAGCTGAATTTGCAGCCATGTAGTTAGCTACTTAAATATATTGGAAGCGACGTCATAATAAAACTGATCAAACAAACAAACAAAAAATTGATGTTTTGACAAATAAAATAAGTACCCAGTTTTGAAAAAAAAAACTTTTCCTGTAATTGCCGAAAATTCTACTAAGCGTATGAGTGATATTTATGAATTTTGAAAAATACCGCTTATACGACACACATTTATTGGGAATCAAATACCTATTTACCAATCGATTTTCATGAATTATGATGTATTTTATTTCTATTACATACAACTTTATGAATAAAAAGTGAAAGTAGTAAATATTTGAATTCGAATAAGTTATTTCAAAGTTATCATAAGATGTATGAAGCACACTCTTCAAAAGTCTCACATTTCAAAAAAAATAAAAATCTAAAAAAAATATATCCATGGAATCTGAAATGCTGATGAGTTTTGAACTTAGGCGACCATAGCGCATAAGAAAAATATAGAGGCTATCCATGGTCAGTAAATTTGTTTCCATTTGATGCATAGTGTTATCAGTACTTTGCAGTATTTTAATTTTATATATTTTAAAATTAATTATGTTGCTATCAAAATAATCGAATTAATTTAAATGTGTGTATTTTATTTTTTGTAGTTTGTAGTTGGTAGCCTGCCGTCGTATATGTGCTTAAAGCGTTATGTTGAAGAAAACAACATTCATTTCAAATTTTTTTCGCATTTTGGCATTGATTGATTATTTACTACAAAGAAGGTAGCACCCAAATTAATGGACTCGTATTCTATTCTAAAAAATTTTGCTCTAATGAAAACTCAGCGTGAATTTGTTGCGGAAAATGCTATTTTGAAGAAGAAAACCTTTGAAATTTGATCAATTGGAGCAACATTTTCAAAATTGTATTCTTATAAAAGGCAACCTTTTTAAAAGTGAATAGAGACATTTCTAGAGCCTGAAAAAGCGTTTTTTTTTTTATAATAAATATTTTATTTCAATAAATTTACCAAAAACAGTATTATCGAGCCAAAACCAATTAAACAATTTCGTGAACTTTAGCAATAAACTTCCGTATACCGGGCACTGTTGGTCCTTTTCTGCGACCAAGTTTCTTACGACATTTTCGTGCGATTTCCGACCAATCCGAACATTGCTCCAGCGTAAATCAATTCATTTCGTTCAGTGGAGATAACATACTGAATTTTGTGACAGAATAGAATGCTGGTTTTATTGGCAGATCCAAAATAACCGCTGGCTCAAATTTAAACAGATGGATAGACCACCTGATACAAGTATAATTCTTGGAAAATTTCTGAACCAAATTTAGCTTAAAACAACTTCAATTAAATACAATCAATTCAAAGAGTAAGAAATGGATTAAGTTTTTGTACAAACTATTTCCTTTCTTTAATCGTTATCAGCAGCAAATAGTTCAAAAAAAAGTAAATATTTTTTTTTGCAAATTTTACCACTGAAACGTGCGTTATCATAACTTCTTACTTTCGTTTCTAATTAAGCATAGATCAACGATATTAAATGCCATCATTTAGCAGAGCTTTACAGCTGCTTGAAAATCAAGAGCTTATTCTTGTTGCAGATACCCAGGAGTTCAAAATAAACTTGTTTGTGAAAGTTAACCGTGGACAACAAGATTTCTAAATTTGTTTGTTAAAAATTAATTTTCGAACGATTTTTATACCTGAATCCACCGAAAGCGGTTAGATTATAACGGTTTGATGCTAGTGTTTGCAAGATTTTAAAATTTGGTCCAGTCGTCGTTGTAATGAATAAGAATCGTCACTTCCTCTATCTGTGAATAATGTTGTGAAATCTTACAACCGGTTTGGGAAAGTGTATTACGTCAGACATACTTATTTATGCAAATACAAATTTAAAATTACAAGAGATAGAGCAAATACAAATAACACAACAACAACAAAAACTAACAGCAAGTAACAGACAATAACAAACAACCATAAAGACTAAGAGCTGAGAGAAGTAGATGTTTACAATCTACCTGAGTAATCGAGAAGTTCGAGAGCTTTCTAAGAGTTGTTTACTCAGCCATATAAAAAGCACATGGGTACGAACAACAATCAGTCTATTTGTAGTAAACTCAGTGAGTACAGTTTATGTATTGTAAACTCAGCGTGAAGAGAGTTAATTGGTTTGAATTCGGTGTGAGGAGAGTTTATAAGAGAGTAAAGAGAGTTTATAAGGCGTAAACTCGTGAAGTCAGTCGTAAAATAAAAACCAGTTTAGTTGGAGCTACGTCAGTAAAAAGATTTGCGTGGATAACCTCTGGTTGTAAGTTTTGTGACAACGATCGAGTTTGAAGATCTTTTGGTAGAAAGATATGTCGAGCAATTGTTGTTGCTTAAAAGGTTGTAATCAGACGGATTAATTAAGAATAGAAATTGTTATTGCTTGTAAAAAAAGGTTACAAGCAGTGGTGCACAAAACAGTGTTGAATAAAGGATTTTAATTAAAAACTAAACACAAGACTTATTTTAGTTTAACGACAATCTACGAACTCATAAATACACATTTGTAAAAACGTAACAATATATTTAAATAAACACGGTACCTAGTTTACTACATAAAATAGTTTTTGTTATTTGTATTCTAAGTTTTATTTCGTTTCATCTCTAGTTTTAGGCATTGGAAAATGTTTTAAAGGATAACCAAATTAAAAATCCAAAGCTTGCTTGCTAAGTATCTACTACTGCTTATTATAATATACTGCATAACCCCAATATACTAAAATAACCCCATTATGCCACAGTCTTTTAAAATGCGGCAAAGTTTTCTAAGTATGACAGTGTTGTATGTACATTGTTCAGTAAAATTAACGGGGTTAATGAAGCGATAACATTAACATTAAACAGGCAACTAACAGTCTCATTTTCAAATATATTTTTAAGACATTTCTCTCCATTTAATAGCATTCGCACAAGCAGCAGAATGAATATTCATTCATCTAATAGGGTATACAGATACTCATTACGTTCTAAATACTCGTACATATATATTGGTTGGAAATGCAAACAAAAGAAACAAACTTCGTGAAAATATTTAACCAAAAAATTGGCACAAATTTTCTGTGAAAAATATCGTAAAGTAAATGAACTCTAATTAGAATTAAAGGCTTCATAAAGCAAACGAGTTAAGCAGAACATAGTAGTTCACACTTAATGGTTTAATCATTGTAACGAGATTATTGTAAAATCCAAATGTATTTGAAAGTGCTGTGATAACTAAAGGAATAATAATAAAAGAAATGGAAATGGAAAATTATGAATTTCGATAGGATCAATATCAAATATTTTTAATTAAAAATATTGGCACACCTAAGCCAATGGTGTATAAAGAAAATTTAAGGAAATGTAATAATGTTCCCTTTTTGTTTTGTAAAATAAGATTATTCACTTTACTTGATGACACGTTAATCAGATCATTAAAATTTTTTTGATCTGAAGTTACTACTCAAACGTCTTTTTTCAAATTTTTTTCAATTATAGTCTTTCAATTACCTGCTAACTTTAACACCCGTTTTAATTGCTTTCTGCTGCTTCAAAATGTTTTAAAATTTTGATTCAAATATGTTTTTGATTGATTGTGGGAAAGTATACTACTTTGTTTGTTTATAATTTTTGGTTATATGAAAGAGAATGGATCTTAAATTGATATATATTTTATTTAATGTCGGCAATTATGTACGAAATACATTATCAGATAAATGCCCGCCTCTGTTAGCCTCACAAATGCGAGCCCTTTTGAGCACATTTTTCATTACATTCTCACGTATTTCAAGCGGTATTTCATTGACTTCATCACGAATATTTTGCTTGAGTTGCTCTAGCGTTTCTGGTTTATTTGCATCAACCTTGCTTTTGAGATATCCCACAAAGAGAAGCGCGGTGCAGTCAAATCAGGAGACCGTGGAGACCAATCACCATCACCATTCATTGTAATAATATGTTGTGGAAAGAGGTCTCGCAGTAATTTCATTTTAATTCTGGCTGTATGCGAAGTAGCACCGTCTTGTTGAAACCACATGTTAGTCAAGCCCAAAGCATGCAATTGTGGTGATAAAAAGTTTTAAATCATATCACGATATCGCTCCCCATTGACAGTTACCGTACGCCGTTTTCAGTTTCAAAGAAGTAAGGTCCAATGATTCCTCCTGACCAAATTGTACACCAGATTGTCACTTTTAATGGATGCAAAGGTGATTGATGAATAATTTGGGGGTTTTTCATTGCCCAGAACCGACTATTCTGTTCATTCACATAACCATTCAAATGAAAATGTGCCTCGTCACTCATTATGATTTTTTCATGAAAATCAGGGTTGTCATGGGCGAGCTGTAACATTTTATTGGCATATGTATGGCGGCGTTATTGGTCTTCTGGAAGAAGCTCTTGTGTCAACTGAATCTTAAATGGAAACAAATGCAAATCTTTGTGCAAAATTGTGAACAAAGTTGTTCTCTGAAAACCAAACTCCTGAGCACGGCGTCGAATTGAGGTTGATGGATTATTTTGAACACTTTCTTGAACAGCAGTACTTCAGCCGATTGTGAAGTATGTTGTCTTCCATGCATGGGCCTATCAGCTGCAGTCCCTCTTTCTTCGAAATCATTCACTACACGATAAATAGTGCGCCTTGTTGGCACGTTGTTCTTCCCAAGAATTTCATGTAACGTATATTGATAAAAAGTTTTGACGATTAAAACACGTTGGTCTACTGAATGTTTTTCCATAATAAATTTGCCACGTCACTACTTCACTACTGCCAAACATTAACTGTCAAGACTAATATACCTAAATGGCGACAAAACAAAGTAGTCTACTTTCCTGGTGGATACCTTGCACGTTAAAAAAAACTTTTATGGTTTTTTTATTTTATTTTTATGGCCTGTTTCTGCAAGTCGTTGATTTTAAAATTAAAATTTAATTTTAAGAAGGTATTTTTGTCTGGAGTTCCCATAAAGGATAATAATAAATATGCTCTGATGCTTGTAGTCAAATTACAATCCGATCCTAATAAAATTCCAATAACTAATTACTTCACTGTTAATTTTACACAAAATTAACAAATCATTTACATATATAACGCGAAATCTAATTATAAGACCGACCAATCGCATTATGCATATCAGATATCATCAAAATTTTGTATTCGTTTGAAAGACCATTCTATTATTGTTTGCCGCAACTTCGCTGAGTAGCACGCATCTGAAATGTCCAATTTGCCATGACTCGATCGCATAAATTCGAAAAACTGGAAGCATGTGTTTCTTTGTATTTTGGGGTCAATTCGCATATACCTATGGCTTAAGAAAACACCACAAGAAAAAGTTTAATTTTGATGACGAACTGATATCATATTTATGTGTGGTGATATTGCGCTACAATTGCCCGTATCGAATTTACAATGGGACATTATCCGTCCTATTCAAACCTCATGTCTTTGGTGTTCATATAATCTAGTTCAGACCAAAAGAAGTTGGTTTCCATTTAATTATACTGCTGGCGTATTCACGGTGTTGACCTGGTCAACGATGAAATATAAGCCTATAATGTATCAAGTTGAAAATACATGCCATTCAGATACTTTTTTATGACGCCATGAACATTCTTGGGTGTAATGTGTATTGGTATCATTACGAATTTTACAGTTTTATTTGTCGGTGTACCCATTTTATCATTGAAGATGAATTTTGATGAAGAGTGGGTTTACAGTTCCCAACAGTTCAATAACTCAACACAGGCGAACACTTGTTGTTATCTACAATGCACCACTCGTAGATAATATGTTTTACAACAATAAATAACTGCCGAGTATGCAGGCATAAATACTTCTCAAAAAAAAATTTGCTTTTCATTCAATGACAGCAGTCATTAGGTATTCGTTACATTTTATGAGTGGTAGATAAGTTTAAAAGAAGACAAGCAATGCAGTTAATGGATTTTATTACATTCGCTCTTCTCATACTTAAAATTCTTGTGTATTTTGTTGCTTAAGTAAAATAATACTCATTTTATTGAATGTATTCAAAGCAATAAATAAAGCACTTAAACCATTTTCTGCTACGTAGTCTCACGGAGAGCTGTGATAATTTTGACAGATCTTACATTTCGTCGTTGTACCGGTGTTCCTTCGTTGTTTACTGAGCCAATCGACACATATTTATCTATTATACTACGAATATTCCTCTCGGTAGATCGCTATTGGGGATTGTAATACGGATAAACTGAGAGAAACGTTTTCCGAATAGAGAACTCACTTTAATGAAACAATTTAATCATTTATCCGCCTTAGCCAACCAAATCGAAAGACATGACTACTGCCATCAAGTGTCATGTGTCTATTGGAAAACAGGTTACTACAAAAGCCAATATTTTGTGAGGGTCTACTTCTATAACGATCAAGTTGATCTATTTGTGATAAATTTTAAGCCGAACACAGAAACTCTCATTAATCAGCAGTATTAAATTTAGATAAAAATATGAATCGATCAATATAATTGTAGTGGATGTCTGGACAAATTATTGAAAATTAATTAATGAAATTATATTTTTTTGACAATAATTTCCCAGGTATACAATTAAATCTGTATATCCATTTAACAAAATTTTAAAATTGCACAGAAAATCTATTTCTATTTACCAACAAAAGGCTCCTACAAATGTCAAACATTTGTAAATGCACAACAACAATACTGTAGCAACTTACAACAACAGCAGCAAAAGGTGATAAATGACAACAACATCTAACATGCATTAATGCATTAAAAGAACACTTAAAATTGTAAAGCTTCTTTGGCACTTTACGAAATGTATGCAATCATTGAAGAAACATGTAAAAGGTAGGGAAAAGCAAAAGCTTTCATTTTTTAGAACATTTTTACACTCGAAGAAAAGTAGTTGGTTGGTAAGGGAAAATAAATGTTTTTAAAAAGTTTATAAAAGAAGTGAAAGCTTAATCTTTATTCGGGTGATTTTTCAACCCTTCGGATTTTGGAAATTGCAAAAACACCGAAAATTGCAAAAGTGAACAAAATGGTTATTTAGGGCCATTTTCTTTCTAAAGATAATTTGATGTAAGTGTTATCCGATCAGTACACATCACACGTTAACTTGCTCCATTGACTGTAGCATAGCGATTTTTATTGTTCTTGAAGGAGTACGGTCATACTTGACGCTGCCAGACCACAATTTGCACCAAACAGTGCATCTTTCAGTGTGCATTTATAGCTCTTAAACTGCTTTTGGCTGCTTCTCCCGCTAAAACCGACGATTCTGTACTTTCTGCGTCGCTGAATATATGTATAACCATACAAAATATTTTTGGCATTGCTACATATCATGAGCCTTTTCTTTTTACACTGAAGAACCAAGTACGCAATCATCATTTTTATATTATGGCAAAAAGTGTTGCACTTTTTTCCCTTTCCTTTTTCCTGTTCCTTTTTTAAAAGATTTAATACAAAGAAAGGATGAAAGAAAGGATCTAAAAGTATTTTCTTTAAATATTTATGATATTTTTTTAATTTTTGATGACGTTTTATGGCAAAAAGCAAAATAAATGCGGAAAAAAAACATATAAATTTAGTCCTTAATTCATAAAGCAACCTTCTAATGTTTTTCATTTTGATAAAATGAAAGTTTTAAATTTTAATTTCCGCTTTGATATGTTCCCAAGATGGAGAGGCTCTTTACCGGATGCCAGAAATAGGAGAGGAGCTGACATCGGAAGTGACCACTAGCTTATCACTGGTGAAATCAAGATTAAGTTGAATCGTCAAGGAAGCGATAGCATCAGCTGGCAAAACAAGTAGAGACAGAAGAAAGTTCCTGAAACGACTGGCAACAGCGGCAGAAGAAGCAGCTGGCCAGAATAATATAAGAAAACTACACCAGACAATTATATATCTCACTAATCAAAAGTATAATAGGAACCAAGCCGTTGGTGATAAAAATGTTACAGTAATAACGAACAATGATGCACAAACACATTGGATGGAGAGAACATTTCAATGAAATTAGTAACGTCACGAACACTACTGAGAACAGCGAACAGTTGAGAACATAGATGAGGAAAACAGTGGAACTCTCCCAATCTGAATGAGATAAAAGAGACGATTGGTAAATTGAAAACTAATAAAGTGGCAGGCGGAGATGGACTAACAGCGCAAATACTCAGGTTGACATCCAAACCACAGCTGAAGTTCTACTGTCTCACATCACATCAGTATGGGAGGAGGAGAGGCTGCCACCTACGTGGAAGAAGGGCATCATTGTAAAGCTACCAAAAAGTGGCGACTTAAAAGACTGTAATAATTGGAGAAGAATTACTCTACTTAACACCATATATAATATACTTTCAGTCATAATATAGGGGAGGCTTCAGAGCAGAATAGACAACATACTGCGAGACGAACAAACTGGCTTCAGACCAAATAGAAGCTGCGTAGTTCAGGCCAACACTTTACGAATTATCATTTAACAGTCTATAGAATGGCGTACCTCCCTGTATCTACTATTCGTCGATTTCAAGAAAGCGTTTGATACCATCCGACGAACGGCTATATGGACAGTGTTAAGAACCAAAGGAGTACCCCAGTGATGTACGAGGATACAGAACTTTCAGTTCTTCACAACGGAAACATCAGCCAACCATTCCACACCAATGCTGGAGTTAAACAAGGATGCCTATTATCACCTCAGCTGTTCACCATCGTGCTGGATGTCATAAAGAGCAAAGTCTGTTCGAAAAGAAGAGGGATCACATGGAGTCTCTCACGCCAACTCGAAGACTTGGACTATACGGATGACATTTACTCTAGCATAAGATTTTCAATATGCAATCGAAACTGAAGGATCTGCAAAGATTGGCTCGTAGTGTTGGGCTTGAGATAAACATCAAGAAAACCAAGGCCATGAGAATAAACAATACGAGCACGGAAAACATCATGTTACAGGGTCAGCCAGTCGAGTATGTAGATAGCTTCTGCTATCTAGGAAGTACAATGACTACAAACGGTGGCGCAGAAACAGACGTAGATAACAGGCTCAATAAAGCGAGAGCTGCATTTTGACAACTGCAGTAAGTATGGAGAAGCCCACATATATCCAGACGAACTAAGCTCAGAATATTCAACAACAGTATATGCAACAACGTACTGAAAGTTGCTTAAGTCTCGAACAGCTACTGAAGGAGCTAGTTTCGTTTTTTTTGTTGTAAAATAATAAGAAATAAAATGTTTTACTTTGAGTAAATCAATTAGTAATATACGAGTCCTTACTTGTCTCGACAAGAAGATTTGCTGTAGTTTTGAACAGCACTGTATGTAAATTCATGCACTACGTATATACTAGTGTGTCTGTCACTGTGGTATGTTTGGTAAGACACCCACCCACCTTCTAACCAAGAAGTCGTCGGTTCAATCACAGACCACACTATCTGAAAATCTTCAACAGCGATATCACCGCACATCATTAACGACGGTTTATGTGTATCTACGCTGTAAAAAACTTAACTAACTAATATATCTGACGTACGGAGCCGGCGTTTGTGGGTCGCTTTCAATGAGTCTAGTTGATTATTTTCATTATCGCACACCAAATCATGAACAGTCGCAACTCTAAATTTATAAAATCACATTTTTTCCATTACACGATTCATAGATCTAATTTCTTACGAAATTATCAACTAAAGAGTACTATTTTTAGTTGTAGCAGTGCGATTATGAGTAATTGAATAGTTTTATTTCACATAAATTATATTATTTCGAGTTGTGACGTTATTAATTAACAAAATTTTAATTTAATCAAAATATATTTCCTGCTAAAGAGGCACAATTTGATATAATACACACAACTCAATAAAAAAATGTTAATAAATTTTGAATTAATCTGTCACAACTGAAAATTACCTCCTATTTGCAAAATTATTAATTATTATTAATTAAACAATAAATTATTAAACTGTTTTCTAAGATGGCTTGTTTCAATTTGGAACTCAGTTTGATTATTTAAATAAAACCATGTTATTAGAACCAGTTTTTTGCCACTTCTGAAAATTTACAAATTTTTGAGTTGTGACTGTTGTGACTGTAACTTAAAAATAAATAAAATCAATATTTATTTACAGAAGATGAGAGAAAGTTATTGTTGCTCAAGTATGCATATCTTTTTCGCTCTACCTTGGTTTTCACGTTCTTTGTGAGACGTTCAAGGTTGTCATATATACAAAAATAATACATAAATTTTTACAAATAATTAAACGATGAGCATATTTCAATAAAAAACATACAAACGTATAAAAAATATACTTATTTGTATTAATCGGTTATTCGTGTTAAACCAACCGGTTTATTCGGTATTCGAAAAATGAAGATTTTGAAAAAACTGTGTTCTACAAAACCAAAAAAAAAAAACAGGTTCAAATCGGTCGAATAATAACGGCCCGATATTCCTAGTACATATGTACGCATTTTTGCAAAATGGTAAAGTAAGAGCCTATAAATTTATTCCAATTAGCTTTGTAATCAGTATAAATCATCAGCCATAAAGTAGGTATATTCGTATAAGTGGACATGATACATCCCAAACAAAGTAAATTTGATTGGCTAAGGTTTTTTAATTTGGTCTAAATAGCTACATGCGCAGTACAAATCAAGTCAAAAAGTAGCCGGAATCGGATAAGTGAGTATGAAAAGTCCCATACAAAGTAAATATTGATTTTCATATATCCTGAGATTAGTAGAAGTGTACGTTTTTGAATTTGGTCCAATTAGCTTCGTAAAAAATTAATTTTTTTAGGTGGCTAGGGCTAAAACATTAGTAGGAGGGAAACTGAGCACCACCTTAGAACGGTCTACTGACGCCGCTAAATGTAGAAGAAAGCTTGGAGAGTTTCTTTAAATTATTTCCACATCTTAAACACATCTTTATTACATACGGTTAGTCACTAAAGTTTGTCAACAACAATTCTACCGATCTATGGTCCAACTATAATGCGCGATATTAATTGTGAATCATACCTTATCGTCTAGTTTCTTGCCCAACTTAATTTGACATTTCTTTGTTTCAGTGTTTCACAAATTCAACCGTGGGAAGGTACAAAATTGAGCAGCGCGTTAAGATTGTTGAAGCCTTTTACGAAAATGGGCCTTCAAGTCAAAATGCATTTCGTGCACTTTGTGTTTTTTTTTTTTTGCTCAGCATAATCGACCAAATGTTTCCACAATCGGAAGAATTGTGATCAAATTTCAGAAAACTTGGTCTGTAGAAAATATGGAAACACCTATGCGTGCTAGCCCGAGTTCGTTCTGTGGAAAACATTGAACACGAACACCCAGCAGGGAATTTTTAAACATTCCGCTTAGATCTGTTCTTCCTCTCACCACTCGTTTTCGTATATTCCTTTGGGATCATCCAGACCGCCAAATATGAAAATTAGAGGAAAGAGGAAGAACAGATGTAAACAAATATATTGGAAGAATGGTTAAAACTTCCCATCTCTGACGAACGTAATGCCTCATTTGACGAAGTTTGAATGACACCAGTCACCCATTCCGCCCAAAAAGAGCACCGATTTTACCAATCGATCCGAAACAATTACTTTAAATATCCCTCATGCCCATGAACAGATGATGTAAGGGCAACCATTGAATGTCTCGCTATATCATCTCAAAGGAATGTAAAACATTTAGGGAAACACCATATTTTTGAGAGTATTAAATGCATTACGCTAATAGTACATTTTAAGTAAATAGTATCAAACAAGTACGATCGTATAAACTTTCTCGTCACTGTGCTATGGCTTTAAAATGCTTCAATTGAAAGATTAATAAGACTTGATTTAAATGCACATGCGTTTTCATAAAATCCCTTTGGTTTTCACTAATTTTTGTTTATGACTGTATGTCATCCCATAGAGACAATGATAACAACTTATCGAAGAAACAGCCTTTGATGTACCATTAAGTGTATTGGGAATATGATAAATGTATTCGTTTGCTAAGGCTGTACACTTTGAGGAAGTGTTCAACAAAAAAGTTCCTATAAATATGGGAGAAAATTGCCAACACATGTAAATATGTAGGCATTAAATTGTTGGAGCTCTGAATGAATTATACATAAGTTATTGAGGTGTGGAGAAAAAAGTTGTTTTGTTTTTTAGTCTAATACTATTCTATCCACTTAGATACCATGGCTTATAAGCTGGGTGGACTGACATGTCGTCTGCATTAACATGCAATATTAAATGAATTCAATGCATTTAACCCTCGCATGCACCAAACTTTGCAGGGCAGTTATATTTTTTTAACTTTGTTTCCGACTCCATTGGTGTTAAATAAGATAAAGAATTAACAAAAAATCAACTTGCATTCGAAGCGTAGTTAAACAATCTTGTACACGTGCAACATGGCGCATAAACGGAGTAAAAAGATCACATTTTTTCATTAGGAGAAAACTATATATTTATATATTTTTTTAACAATATATTATGTACCTTGAAATATAGCGAGGCGTTTATAAATGGTCCGCCAAATAAAATGCTATAAAAAAAACTACTGAATATTTTCCCAAATTTCTTTTTTTATTTGAAAGTACAATCCGTCCGGTTAATAATGGAAAATAATTTATTCAAATGGCTGCCTCGGCTGGCCATGCAGTAGCCTACACGATCGGTCCAATTTTTAAGCACATTATCGATTGTGTGCAGCTGTATTTCACCAATGGCTTCACGAATATTGTCCTTTAAGGCGTCAATTGTCTCTGGCTTGTTGGCGTAACACTTATCTTTGACGGTACCCGACAAATAATAGTCCAACGGTGTGAAATCACAGCTCCGAGGTAGCCAAACGACATCAGCTCTGCGGCTGATAATGCGATCTTCAAGAACAGGGCGCAAAGCATCGGGTGTAGCTGCGGCTGCGTGGTACGTGGCGCCGTCCTGTTGAAACCACTAATATCCTCCTCTTCAATTTTTGTGAACAACAATTCATTCAACATGGCCCGATAGCGATCACCCTTGATTGTAACGGCCACTCCTTGCTCATTTTCGAAGAAAAATGACCCAATTATGCATGTGCACCAAAATCCACACAAAACAGTGACTCGTCTTGGGTGTATCGGCTTTTCAATGTATGCTTGCGGGTTTTCTGTGCCCCAAATGCGACAATTTTGCTTGTTTACATACCCGACAAGATCAAAATGAGCTTTATCTGAAAAGATGAATTTTTTTTTGGCAAAATCGGCATCTTCTGCAAGTCGATCGATCAAAGTAATGTCGCAATATTTTCCAGCGTTGTTCAAGCGTATACACAACCATATACGTTCAGCGGAAGGATAAAACTAATTATCTGTCAAATCAGACATGAGCTAAGTGTTACCATTCACGAAATAAGCATTAGTTGAAAAAAACGTTAGATGGCGGACCCTATACCTCTACATCGTTTTCCATAGGATTATTCCATTATCATTATTATCCTCCTGACAAGGCACTATTGCAGTACACTGCGAACGGTGAGATCTATTGTACCACCTCCGGTCTATAGTTTTTTCGACAGATCTACTACTTTCCTAGTAAATATCAACGGATGTTACTCTATGTCAAATAAGATAAAGAACTAACAAAGGTTTAGTTTGCGTTCGAAGCGTAGTTTTAAAAATATGTTGTACACATGCAACATGGCGTATAAACGGAGTAAAAGGATCAAGTTCTTTCATAAGAAGAAACTTATAGATCTATTTATTTTTTAATAATATTTTTTTTATAATTAATTCCCATAACATTCCATAAAGGAACAGGGGGACTTCTTTCAGTCAATTAGCTGCACTCGATTTCATTTAGATTCATTAAAGAGACCTACAGTTTAACGCCGGCAAAAGCATTAGAGAAGTTTTCAATAGTAGTAATACTCATAACCAGTTACTAGCTAATGCTATGACGTGATACCGCTGTTGTAAAACTTTTTCTTTTTCAGATAGTCTGGCCTGGTATTGAACCGAGGATCTGCTGTTTGGTAAGCGGTTGTCTTATCTACCATACCACGACAGCAACTTTCATAGGATTATTTCATTATTGTTATTATCCTCCTGATTAGGCACTATTGCAGGACACTGCGAAACATGGGATCTATTGTACCCACTCCGGTCTATAGTTTGTTCAACAGATCTACTGCTTTCCTAGTGAACAACAACAGATTTGAAACCGTTGTGGTGAATATGTCACCCACTGAGATCCTATGTCTACCTAAACACCTCCACAGGATTGTTCCATAGATTTTTCCATCTTAAGAGTTTTAGGTCAATTTTTTAGAGCTCCACGTTAATTTTAGAATCCTCAGAAAACGTAATGTCTATTTCCTTCAGCTCTAAGCCCTGATTTCTGTATTTCTTTAAATGCCATCATTATCATTATTCTGAAGCATATTCCATAGGGTTAATTTCACACTTTTCTCTATTTGAAGTGCTTTTGGCCCATTTTTTTAAACTGCACTTTAATTATTCTAGAATCCTCAGAAATTTTAATGTGTATTTTCTCCAGGTCTATGCCTTAACTTTTAATTCTTTGGGCATCTCAACAATCTTCAAAAACATTAACAGAAATGCTCGCTTCGTTAGCCAGACCTTTTATTAATGTTATTTAAGAATAATGCGAATCAAACTCAAAAATTTCTCCATTTCTCTTGTTAGTGGTAATGGCGCCCAAAAAAATTTTTGTGTAGCCACATAAGTTCAACACATTAAATTGACGCTGTGAACAAAGCCAGTAATCATATCTGGAGTCAACACAGCAATCCCCAGGAAGCTAGTTGTCTGAACCGAGTTAACTATACACTCTCATATGTTCAGATGTTTTGGCACAGAGCATGTAAAACCGATCATTCTCAGCATTTCCCAAAAAACTAATGGTATCTAAGGCCACATTGCCCAGTAAATAAGCCCGTTAGTACCGTGAGAGCACACTTACGGATAGACTTCTGGATATACTAAGAGAAAGCGTCCATTTCACCTTTGTTGTTTCATAGTTGATTAATTGTACAAAAAAAATAATTAAAGGGGTGAAGAGGAGTACAAAATATTAAAGGAAATACACCGTTGATGCGCTATGTTGTATTTATGGTATACAACAAATGAATTATAGTCCCAAAAAAGCGTCAGATTAAAATGTTTATAATTTTTTGTTATATTTCAGTTGGTTATAGACTATTGTATCTGGAAAAAAAATTTTTAAAAGTAAAGCACTTATTTGTTCACAAAATTAATATCGAAAAAATCAGCAGACTTAACCGAACGAAAATTTCAAAAAAACACAAAAATTTTCACTTCGACTAAATTAGAAGAAAAACTAATCTGAAGACATAGAAAATTTCTTTTTGTATTACTTCGTTTAAAAATAGAATATCGTTAAACATGAGAAATTTGTTTTCAAATAGTGATGTTGTATACAAACAACAAATGCTTGAAAGGGTTAAGTGGACATTTATTCACAGTTTCCTGCTCTCAGTTTTTGTCTTTACTCACGCAAAAGGAGTTTTCTACTATACAGAGATATACTTGAAATTAATAACAAATTTATTTCTGGTTAAAACTGTAAACAGGGGGCTACTTAGAACAACTCCCACTAAAATTAATATAAGACAAGTGTGGCTTAAGACAAATTTTATCGCATTTGTTAATATACCGGTAAGCTTTGACTCACAAAGCTAAGCAGGAATTTTACCTTTTAATTTTTGTTGCACAGTGTGTTTTAAAGTTTTGCAGACATAAAATATTTTCACTTTTTTTAAAGTAGTTATTGTTGGCTGTAAGAAGGATGAAGTTCAAATGTGGTATTTTATTACTTAACTTGTATAATCTTATACATTTATATGTGTGTATGTGTATGTATGTATGTTTACAAATATATCTGTTTGTGAATTAAAAATGCATTGGGGAGTTTCATTGTACAGAGTTTTTAAGGTGTAAATTTAATTTTAAGAATGCATAAATAATCCTTTACTTTCCTTACCAACTGCCAACCACCAACCAAACCCTTTTCCTCTTACTTTTTAAGGCAGCAGTCAGCCATTATGACACTCATTCCTTTGGGAATGCCATTATTACATACACGTAGTACGTACTATCCCTTTAGAGCTTTAATATCTTATTTAGTTAAATTGCTGTTGAATCAGAGTAGTCATTGTTAGAGATTGATTTAAAATTGAATAAACACAACAAATTTTATATTTCTAAGCATAACAAATGAAAATTGGCAAAATAATTACATTTTTCCTCCCTTAATAAAAAAGTACTCTTTTTCGTGCTGAAAATGCTAAAAATTTATTAACCGCATTAATAATTTCATTATAAAAAGAGCAACGAAATGAAGCAAGAAAAATCATTGTTGTTTTTATACAATGGCATACTCGGGGCATAATAAACGTCGAAAATTTGAACTCGTTAAAGAGATTTAGAGTCTCATTATTTTTAACATTCGCATTTCCTCTCTATTGTTTCGGTTCGCTTTCATTTTTCCTGTTTTTGCAAATCGACATTTTTTGTTTTGTATTTTAACAATATTAGTATATATTGTATATACTTATATATACATACATACATACATACGTACACACATACAGTGCGATTTTGTGCTTGATTCATGGTTGAATTCACTTGTATTCTTTATCCATATTTAGCATTTATTTTGGGTAATAGAAGAAGGGATGTAATTTCTGTGGATGGGAATAATAACACTTTTACTATTATTTCCATAGGAATATATAGTATATAGGTATATACGAAGGCAAGTACATTTGATTTTGTATAATAGATGTGATGAAAAGTCCCGGACCTAATATATAGATGGCGTTAGTTTTATTACATTCATTTCGTTTTCAGTTAGGCTAACCTTCAAAAAAAGGCTGTTAAAATTTCAAGATATTCAATTAATTAGTAGTTTGTGAGTTATTGTGCTAAGAATGACGCGACTTAGTTATTTTCAAAACAATGGATCAAAAACAATTTCATGTTTTAACTCTACACTGCTTCTTGATGCGAAAAAATACCGTTCAAGCGAACCCATGGCTTGAAAAGTGTTATGGGAACTCCACTCCTTCAGAAACAGCAATAAAACGTAGGTTTGCTGAGATTAAACGTGGTCGTAGAGACACCGATGATGCAGAATGCAGTGGACGTTCAAATGAAGCGATAATACCAGAAAATTTTGAATGATAGAAAAATGAAGTCGTTGCATTATCTGACATCGTAAAGATATCAAAAGAACGTGTTGGCTTTATATTGCATTTGGCTATGAGAAAGTTCTGTTCAAAGTGGTTGTCACGTTTGCTCAAAGTTGTTCAAAATCAAGAACGTGTTGGTGATTCAAAATGATGACAAAACTACATGAATTGAACTTCGAATTATTCCCATATCCACTTTAGTCGCCTGATTTGGCTACCAGCGACTACTGTTAACAGACCTCAAAAAAATTCTCGCTGGTAAGTAATTTCGCAAGAATGAAGAGGTTATCGGTGAAACCTTTTTTGAGACAAAAGATAAATTGTTCCGCAAAAATGGTACTGATATGTTAGAGCAACGCTGGAATGATTGCATTGCTCTTGATGGAGATCACGTTGGTGAATAAAGCTGATTTTGAACAAAAAAAAGTGTTTGTTATGTTAGGCTGGGGACATTTCAGACCGTGTAATAAGTATAATTTTACTTAATTTGCTTCACTTTTATCTGTGGATCTAAAAATGTATCATCATTTACTCTTTAAATTAATTGATGAGCATAGGACCTTTGGGAAACTAAGAGAGAGCTTTAAATCGTTAGTATATGGTTCTGCGCCAACCCACTAATATCATTCTAAGAGTATCCAGATTTCTCCAATTCCTTCAGTACTCTCTTGCGCCACGTGAATACCAGTGAAGCATTTAACACCTAAGGAGTAAGTCGTTATTGCTGATGACATTTAGCCAGAAGATCTTTAAAATGCGGTCAAGGTTCGGCTAACAAACGTTTATAGTTTTGGCAAAATAGCATTTGAAGTTAACAAATGCTCACACTTCTATACAGAAACACCGAGAACACGTTTGATCGAAATATTCGTAAATTCCTTTCCGTTGAGATAACATTTTAACGCCGGATTTTCCCAAGTTGTGAAATATCCATTGTGGCCTTTGTTATTCTAGCGCCAAAACTAGTCTTCGCTTAACCGTCTGACGTAACAACAAGGCCTAGGTACGCAAAAGAGTCCACAGATTCAAAGGGGCTGCTTTTTCTACTGACGCTGGTAATCTTTGTCCTATTCAGGCTAACTCCCAGCTCTTATTTCTCTGGCACTTTTATCAGATAATTAAGTTTCTGTTGCATGTCACTATGCTAAAATGGCAATAGACAATAGTCATCTTTTAGCTGCTCAGCAAATGTTAATGGTATGCCCTTCTATCTACAGCCTTCTTGAGGATGTCATCTATTACCATTAAAAAGAGTATTTGTGACAGGAGGCAGCCCTGGCAAACTCTACAGTCTGTGTCTTTTTGACCGGATAGGCGACCATTGTGAAAAGCTCTTAATTTAAAGCCGTCGTAAAGGACTTGTATTAGAGTTGTTAGTTTATTTGGTATGCCAGTATTGTGCAGGAGACATTCAAGATTGATGCGCGGTGAAAACTATCGAAACTATCGAAAGCTTAATGAAAGCCAAATGGGCTTACTAGAATTGTGTTGAACTGAGAAGAGTGGATGTTAGATAATGCAGCAAATTTTAGTAATTTTTAGAATGAGTACTGTCTTGGTTATAAATATGTTGGTGCTGCTATCCGTAAAAACCAAGCTCTTTGAGCTTGTTGGTTCGGAGCCTTGCTGCAGCTGCTTATTATAGACTCCTCTTTAGTTTTATTTTTGTTTTTTTCCTTCTTCTTTTTTAAGAAGTGATGCTGCCTGATGTCTACCCCTAATAATATTTTACAGTTGGTTTTAATTCTATTTTCTTGCTGATGTAAGCTGTGAGGGGTCAATAGAATTTTTCAATGGATAAAAAGGGAGTTCAAGCATCTAAAATAGTAAAAATCGAAAGCCACTATGAAACTTTCGTCGAGTTGAGATTTGTAGCTGGGCTGTTTGTATTATGTGCAAGAACTTCCACCATCTCTCAAATCAAGACGTTACCTCCAACAAAAACCAGATCTTTTTGTTTTCAAAATAAACCTTTGTAATGAGTGTTCTAGGGTTGGCGTAGTGTAGTGGTTAGAGCGTACGCATAGCAACACAAACGTGCCAAGTTCGAACCCAAGCAGAGGATATGAGGAAAGAAAAATTTAATTGTGGTTTCGAATGTTTTATAAAGAGACAACTCAATCTAAAAAATAAAGAAGAACCCCCCTAACCTTCCCATATGTACCTCCGGCGATGATGACAAACATTAGATGAATGCTCAGGAAAATATTCCACTTACTGGGAACAAATTACAAAGCAGGGATTTTCACCACTACGAAAAATCATATAAAGAAAGCTACAGTGGATTAATCATCTACTTAGCTTAAAAGATCAAATTGATTAAAGAAACTCAAACAAAGCAATGGATGTTTTGTGAAAATTCAATATGCTCCCTAGAGGAGTGGCGAAGCAAAAAAAAATGCATATTTCTAACAGGTATTTTATTTATTCAGTTGCAGTTTGTTTCTCGGCATTTGTTAAAGACTGCCACTATCAGACTACAACTCAGCGGATTTTTCGTAGTGGAACATTTGAAAGCTGACCGCAATTTTCATCAAAAAAATATCTTTAGCATTGGGGACTATTGTTTTCCAGCTGGTGTGAGATTTGACTTCGCTAGGCTTTTTCGTGTCCGGTTTTCTTGCATCGCAGTTATACATGGATAAACCACAAACTACAGTCAACTCTCAAAACCAACATAATCCCCATGCATCAGACAATGGGGATTCCTTTCTACGTTTTCAGATGCCAACCAACTCAAGGCTTAGAACTTAGACTCAGACAGAGTCAATCGTAGTCGGAGACCACCTAAAAGATGACTTTACTTGCTTTATAAACAACGTACAACTCAATACTAGTGGTGAAAAAATATATGGTCACGAAGACTGGATTTTTATTGATTTTTTTTATAAGTTTCAAGAGCAGTTTGATAGTTTTTTTTTCTTAAGAATTTAATTTCTCAATATAGTCTTCCCTTCTTAAAACATAAGCCATTTAGTCCATTTTGCTAGGCCTGTTTTAATTCACTTTGAGTAATAGGCTCTTTCAAGATCCTACAGCTTCTCTCGTTGTTCTATGATATAAGATAAACTAAAGAATATAACAAGACAAAGAGGCTAAAGGTTTAAAGAGCTAAAATTTGTACTAAAACATGCTTATCATAATTGTAAAAAGCCAATGAGAATGTTTGAAAGAGTTAATTAAAAGAGATTGATAGGAAAAAGTTTTTTACGAAATTAAAAAGAAATGATTTATTCTATTCAGACATTCGTGATCACAATGAAATTCGAATCGAAAAATATTTCAATATCGTAATATTGTTACTCGATATGAAACGAATAGAATAGCTTAAGTGTTGTAAGTTTTAAAAAAATTTGGACAAAATATTCATAAAATTGTGAAATTGATTGTAAACAGAAAATAAATAATTAAATTTAAAAAATAAGTAAGTGACGTGGGGAAGTAGTTATAGTGAAGTTGAACTGAAGACAAACAGCACAGGTTCAAACCTCACGAAAGTTAAAACAATTTTTTTTCTTTTGGATTTTTTAAAATTTTGTAATTTAGTAGTAATCGCCAGGGACCTTCTAAGCCAGCTTCGGTCAAAATTTTTCTGTCTACAAAAAGCTTGCTCTTCATTCGGCCCACGACATATTTTTTCTTTATCAGCATATATTATTGAGTATACAAGCTAATGTCGATTTGGACAACATATGACGTAACTATAACATATGGTTTGTATCAATAACAACAAATATGATATTTTGGAGGGTAAACATCTGTCATTATAATTCAGTATTCGATAGACGCCAAAGTGTAAACACACGTTTTTTTCAATCGCTATAATAATGTTGACTTTTACACCTAAAAAAGATGTTTGGCGGGAAAGTCTGATTACCTTTTTTAAACTTATTCATTGTTGATAGAAGCTTACGGTTAATATGCACCAACTCAAAAAACTTGTGAACGGTGGCCTGCAGAAGACAAGAAGAGACCTGTTCATCCGAAAACGTTTGAAGATGAGCATTACTGAAAGCATCACTCGACGAAGATATTTGTCAAAAGAAATTGAATCCTGTATGCATGGCAGCAGAGAGACGTTAAAAGGCGTTTTGCATGTTGGAAATGATGCTTGAACACTACAAAAAGAAATCATTTTTGCATCGTATTGTTACAAGCGCAAAAAGTCATATTGAAAGCCCGTGGTAATGCTCTGTATTTGGTGGGATCAGAAGGGTGTTTTGTATTATGAGCTGTTGAAGTCGGGTCAAGCGATCACAGGGGACCTGTACCGAACATAATTGCTTTGTTTGAAGAAAGAAATCAACGAAAACCGAGCATAATATTCTACCAGATACCATGCCATTATCTTCCAATATGACATCGCTAGTCCACATGTTGCAAGACCGGTCAAAAACTATTTGGAAAACAGTGGATGGGATGTTTTGGCTCATCCATATTATAGCCCAGGCCTTGCTCCTTCTGACTACCATTTGTTTCGATCGGTGCAGAGCGTCCTTAGGGAAATACGCTTCACTTCAAAACAGGTGATCAGAAATTGGCTTGATTCATTCTTTACCTCAAAACCGGAGCAGTACTTTTGGCTCGGAATCTATATGTTACCAGAAATAGGAAAAAAGGCAGTGGCTAACGACAGTATTAACTTGTATACCCAACTTGCAAGCTAAGGTTCGAATTATTGTTCGATATCGAAAGTCATCATTAAAAATTTCGATTTCGATTAAAAATTTCGTTCATTTCACAATTTCAAATACTCAAAATCTCGTTTGTTCGAATAAGAATTCGTTTGTACACGAATACCAGAATTAACTCACAGGTTTATTTTTGTAAAATATAAATATCATTTTATGCTATTTTCGTTCATTTGAGCCCAAAAAATTGACGAAATATTTTTTCTTTTCTTTTGCAGTCAACAAACAGTAGTTTTTTATCAGTTAAATATAATAGAGGCTTTAACTTTCCATTTGTATACCCTATTCCACTGCAGAGATGCTACTTCTTAGGTAGCCTAATGGGTTAAGTGAAACATTATTCAACTTTATGTATTACAATGCTGAGAACATATCGATACTCAGTTCAAAAATTACAATCAGCTGTTTTACAAATATAGATAAAAATAATGAATTTTTGCTGCAATAATTAGCTTGTAACTCTTAACCACTGCAACAAATTTAGCTCTTACTACGTACTTACGCCTTAGCTTATCAAGTTGTCATATAAAAAACTTTTTTTCAAAAACATAAATTATGATAAAGGATGTTATAATGACGCTATTGTTCTACTGTAATATCCCCCGTATGTTAGCTTTATACCCGAGCATGCATGACTTCAAACAAACGTAAATGTTATCCTACAATTTTTGGACGAGTTAACGAATTGTGAAGCAACCACGGCGATAAGCACCAAAAGAAAAAAAGGTAACGTTGGAAACAACCGAACGCAAACACACACATGTAAACTTATACGAAGAAATAGACGACCTGCATACGTATATATAAATACTTTCGTATAATAAAATAACAGTATAAAACGAATATGTTTTCCTTAATTTGCTATTCTATTCATAATAAATAAAATAAAAGGAATAATCGTAGAAAAGTACCCGGGTCATGCATACACTCAACTTCAAATATATACAGATGTTAAAACACAAAATATATAAAAAAGAATTTGCCCTGGGGAGTTTTAAACGATGGTATAATGACGATGTGTTTTAAATCCACACATACACACACACACACACACACACAAGCAAACGTCTACAACAACAATGCATACAACAAAAAAGGAATAAAGTCTGGCATTTTTTTCTTTTTTTTTTTTGGATTTGGCATCAATGCCAATGTGGTTGTTAGCTGTTGCTGTTGCTGTTGCTACTGCTGCTATTTTTATAATAATAACGACCATGACGGCCTTGTTAATATTGCTCTGATACCATTTTCATTGTGTTGTTCTTGTTGTTTATTTCGTTGTTATTTTGAACAATCGTCCTGTGTTTAATGAGGTAAACGGAAGTGAATCTTTTAATACAGAAATGGTAAGAGTGAGAATAACAAAAATATGGCCTTTTTTCACTTGTGCTTACACTCTCGATCTTTTTTTTACATTTTTGACGTTTTTAAAATGTAAAAATTTTTCGTTCGTCTCAAATAACAACGAAAGCAACAAATTCTATAAATATTTTAAACGTTTAATATTCGTATTTTTTTAACTTCCTCTTTAGATTCTCTGTGTTGGCTATAAAAACTTGAAGGAGGAGGGTAAGAGAACTGAAAGCGTTTCTTATTTGAAATTTTGTAAAAATTTATTTCTTTTTTTGAACCCTACGACCCGGTATTGGAATTTTAAGCTTTTTGGCTTTTTGAGCTCTTGTAACCACCCCGATTGATTACACTGTGCTCGAATTTGATATTGTTTTTAACGACAAGGGTGGCATCTGGCGGATATAAGTAATTCAGGTAAGCTTAATCCAGTGGTGCTAACTGTTTTTTAGGCTAGCTTTTGTTTTCGTGGTGATTCTAAAATGGTGGAGACTGCGTAGTTCAAAAATGGATTAGCTTATTTAAACTATAAAATCGAAACTCCGCAATAAATTTATCTTTAGGTACAAAATAAAACTTATAGTCTGCGCAATCGTTTTAGAAAATCTTATCTATCTTATACGCAACTGTAACTAATATTTCTATTTCGCCATACGTACATACGTCCATAGTAATGTGATACCACAATTTGTTATCATAGATCCTGAACCTACCCGGAAATGTCGAATACGAAAAAACCTTTTTTTACAAAACTACCTTGTGCTGTAGCGTATCATATAGCCGAGTTTAACGCCTCTTACTCCATTACATCTTATTATTGGATTCTTTTTGCTAAACGAGATAATTTTATGTTCAAATTTCTTTTATTGTCAGTTTTTAGTCTTCCAAAGAGGGGGTGCTTACAGAGCTGAATACATGAAAAGGGGCTGATCATAAAATTTTCATTTTTGTTTGTGTTCATTTTATTAAGGAAGTCATAAAGGAAAATTTTGTTAAATAAAAACTTTTATTCAAATTTATGTTGAATTTATTGATTTTTATTTTCCAGATATTTCGTAAATTGGTTAAGGGACAACTCATATCAAAACAAGAAGTTCACGCTATTGAAATGAAAGAAATGTTACAATGTTTAAAAGGTTTTTAAGGAAGTAATAAAAAATATTTATCTCATGCTCGTCATATCAAAATGTTAAAAAAAAAATCAACATTGATTTCTGCTAATTCTTTTGTGTCTGTTTACTTCAAACAAAATACCAAAATGAGTAAAAAATATTTTAATATTCGCTTTACTTTTAGTTGGATATAATATAAGAAAAATTTATAGTTTTAAAGTCCTAAGGGCATTTTTAATGTTTAACCTTTCTATTCCCCCGCGCGTTGGTCTGTGAAATCGGATGTAAATATTCAAAAGCCTAAATGTAAAAATATTGCATAGCATCATATATGTCATTATGTCTTCTAGTTTCAAAATTTAAAAAGCTTTTTCCACGGTGTCCTAACACGATAAACTAAGCAATAAAATTTTAAGGATTTGTTTAAAATTAGCGTGGGTATAGGAAGATTTTTTTCTCCGTCACTCCTCTAAGTAGCATTTTGGCTTTCCACAAAGCATCTATTGCTTTGTTTCAGTTTCTTTAATCAATTTGATATTTCAAGCTAAGTAGATGATTAATCCGCTGTAGCTTCCTCCATATGATTTTTTTTGTGTAGTGGTGAAAATCCTTGCTAATTGGTGGTGATCTTTACTTTAGCATTGTAATTTTTTCCCAGTAGGTGGCGTGATTTCCCTGATCATTCGTCTATGTTCGTCATCATCGCCAGAGGTATGTAATAACGGTCAGGGGGGCTTTTTTTTATTTTATTTTTTTTTTTTTTTAGATGGAGTTTTCTGGAGGGAAAAAGTTGAAATCTTTTTTATTATTAAACATTTGAAACCACAATTAAATTTTTTCTTCGTCATGTCCTCTGCTGGAACTCGCACCTGGGTCGTATGTGTTATGTGTGCGCTCTAACCACTATACCACGCAACCGCCATAGGAAGATTTAATAAATATTAAATTTGATATAAAAAAACTCGAAGTACATATAAGACTTAACAGTAATCTCCCAAGTTTTTCATAGTATATATCCAAATCAGAAAATTCCTTTGCGGCTAATAGAAGATATTAAAAGATAAATTAAGCAAACTTTTAGAGTAGATTACTTTATAAAAATGTAGGTGATCCACAAAGTGTCGAGCAATAATCTCACAAGAGCTCAAGAGTTTTAAACCAATATTATCGAGCATATATCAACGATTGACAACAGTTTATTGAAAAATGTGATTGATAATTTTAACAAAAAAGGTTGTGAGCCTGCTGAGCCGTATGGTGGTCACTTGACCGACATAAATATTCATATTTAACCGGAACCTTTTTGTAATAAGCTAAAATAGAAATATTTTATAAAATCTTAAAAGAAATCTTTTTATTAAAACTAAAATGATACCTCAATTTTGGACACCCTTTATTTACAACAGGGAGAAATGGTATGGTTTTTTTATTAAAAATATTTAAACAAAATTGCATGAAGTTTTTAATCAAAAATTAAAATATCTATTAAAAAAGAGACAAATGTACTGGAGTTTTAAAATAAAAAATTAAATTGTAATAAACAGGAATTTTTTTAGGTGCCAAAATTGATTGACCGTGCCATCGTGCCATTAAGTATTGTGTGCCACCTTTTCCAACAGTGGTCAGCTTGTTTATGTGATGATGAATACATTATCAGAACGTATTACGCGTAGTACGATATTTGCTAAAATCAACAGCAACTTAACGATAATTTTTATAATAGAGGTTTATTATTTCCCCAAAAGATCTGATGAAGGATATTCGCTGGTACCATTTGTACCCATTACCAGTGAAAGCCTAATAAGCGCAATAAGATCTGCCCTGTCGCAGATCTTCTGAGTAAATCTATCATGAGACTACGTGTGTAAATGTCATTAGTATCGGACGATTATAGTGTGGCTCTAAAGCCACATGATGTATACCAATATATATGAAAATACATCTGATGAGCTGTGTAGTCTTCTCAAAAAGAAGCTTTATCGACTCTATGTACCTAACCGTCGAGCAGTAAGGTATCATCTTAACCAACCAACCATAAATACAAATTATTTATATGCAAAATAGATTCATGAACATTTTTAAAAATGTTTTAAAATCTCTCTAAATACCACTGCATAAAACTATTTAATAATGTTGCTTTTGGACTTAATTATGTGTCTGATTGTGTATTTTAATTGACCCATATTCTTATACATTAAACGATATATCAAAATAAGAACAAGCTATAAAGTAATATGTATACCCTCCCTTCTTTATGATTCAATTAAACTATAAAACGTTTAGTTTTCCAAACACCATAAAATACTTTTTGCAATTATTCCTGCTGCACCCATTGGCCAATTGAAACCTGCTGCAAATACAATGGGCAGAAGAAAAAAGAACCCCATACTTTTCCTTAAATAAACTTTTATTATCTATAAATTGTAGACAAATAGACAGACAAACGCATACACTCTTTGAAAACAGACTTTGATGGCTGTCGTTTTAGTTCGTTTTTTTAAGCAATTTTATGCAAAAACTGGGTTAAAAAATTTAATTGAAAATCGATTGTTGGATAAAAAGTTTGAAGAAGTGAATGAAACCTGCAAAACCTGCTCTCCATTTATTCATTACTTTTATACCTCTGCTGCATTTATATACTTTTTTCCAGAATTTTATTTTCATTTTCCATTTGCAGTCACAGTCATTGTCTATGCGATTCATGCAAAAAAACGTGGCTTTTTTTTGTTTGCTGCGGCTTATTTGCATAGTAAGGAAAAGTTTTATTATTGCATTTTCTGTTTCACTATTTCTTCAATTTTATCAATACGATACTCGTATTGTTAAGGTCATTTAAGTGGTTTTAAGTTGAAAATGGGTGTGTTTGTTGGAAATAAATAACAAAAAAAGTTTTAAATTCTTAATTAAATACACGATAATTAAACTTTTGTTTTAAAATTTTTAATTTTTTTTTTTACTTTTGTTAAAAAAAAAAATTGTAATTCGTTGTAATATTAATAGAATAGCGCATTATTTGGGGCATTACAAAAAAATCTATTGATTTTTAATGAAATTTAATCATTTAAAAAAATAATAATAATTTCAAATAAACGGCCAACGTTACTAAGCATTCTATATACAGTGCTGTTAAAAAAATAGATTCAGCTACTCTCCAAAAGGTTTACGATATCCAAAGCTCTTATACAAAGAAGTATAAAAAAATAACTGCACTTTGTTTACTGATCTCTTATCAATATAATCCTGTTACATTTCAGAAATATCTGAACACTGAACTTCTTTTACAGTATACAATAAAAATCATTAAACATGGTGGAGGAAGTAAATTGGTATGGGGATGTTTTTCCTACCTTGGCACTGGGACTATATTTAGAATAGAAGATTTGATGGGTGCTTCAACAAGATAACAACACAAAACACACATTGAAGCGAGCACAAGATTGGTTTCAGAATAATGACGTAGAGCTTTCGAGCTGGCCGGAAGCTATTTGAGTAAAACACCCTTCAATTAAAGAACAGTTGTGGGAGTTTGTGAAAGAAGCGTGGAAAAATATTCCAAAAGAAATATGTCAGAGACTTATTGACTCTATGCCAAAACGGTGCTCAGCAGTCATTAAAAATAAAGGTTATCGCACCAAGTAATGAGGTAAATAAACTGTAATTAAAAAGAATTATTTAGTTTAACTACTAAAACCATTTGTTTTTAGAACACAAAATTTAGTATTTAACACGAAAAATAGCAACAATATTGATAAATACATAGTTTTTTTTAGTTCCGATGTCTTTTATGTTATTTATGTTATAATTTTACAAAAATAAAAAATACAAATTAATAATCGCGTTTTTCTAATGTTCTATTGGTTTCAAATATGTTAGATAATGGTGAATCTATATTTTTGAATAGCACTGTACATATACGATTATTTAAAATTCAACCCAAATATTTTACTCGTTTATGTATTGAAATTATAGCTCTAAGGCTAATTGTAAGCAATTACATCGCCATAGACTACAATTTTCATAAAATTTGACCCAATAATTTATAACGAATAAATTTCGAAATATAAAATAAAAAATTTTTGGTAAAATCAAACGCATTCTCATACACACTTTCATGAATTTTTAACGTGATTACGGATAATTTTCAAAATGCACAACAATTTCATTTTCAATATGACCCACAAACTACAACTATAATTTGATTATCAGACACAGGGTTGGTTAGAAATAATTGTTATATGTACATACTATATATATGGGAATAAAATGGTGAACACGATGTATAAAAGCTATAATAAAAAAATAAGAGAAATTTACAATCAGACATTCAAGATTTTGTGGTACCCTACACCATACACAATTTTTATTTTTTTTTTTTAATTATACATATTCCTATGTTTCTTAAGGACTCCAGGATTTTCAGTATTGGTCACTTTTAGGGTACATGGGTACAAACATACGAATATGAGGGTATGTTATTTATAATTTTATGTACATCACCAGTAAAGACAGCGCTCAAATTATATACAAACGTCTGACGCAAAGAACTAACAAGTTCCGTCCGAGCAAGTTATATGCGGAACACAAACAGCTTGCGAACAGTTTCTAAGCAGTGAGTTGAGTAGCCCTTACCACTTTAGTGCTTTTACTCATTTCGAAAATATTTTGTAGACTCAGTTATTTAAAACGCAGTCCTTGTACAAGGTTAGGAGTCAGATGTCCGGAAACGCTACGTAAAGGAGCATAACGTGAAATCGAAGGAAGGCTTAACTTTACACGCTGCTGAAAAGAAGGTTGGACCATGGAATGAACATTTTTCTGAGCTTTTAGCAAAAACCGACATTCCGAGAAGTTTGCGCACTAATTTGCCTGATGATAATGCTGAAAATAGTAGCATCGATACCTGTCCTCCTTTAATTGTCTAGATCGCGAAGGCTATCAGGAATCTTAAGCCAGGAAAGGCTCAAGGCGCAGACGGCATTCTGTCGGAGATACCCAAAGCTTGCCCGGAAACAGTGGCGAAACTAAAACGTTGGCAAATTTGAGGTTAGGAAGTGAGTTGGCTTAAAAACACATTTTCCTTTTTTTGACAAATTCAGTTTTGTTCACACCAATATAAAATAGAAATATGGGAAATATGTCGGACAAATGTCTACCTCTAGCAAGACGGCAGACGTCCGCTCCTTTCACAAAATTTTGAACCACATTTTGCAACAAAGCTTCGCTTATCTCGTCAATGCAGCGTTGTTTTTCTTCTTTCAGAGTGTCAGTTGTTTGTGGCTTGTTCACCTAAGCCCAGTCTCTCAGATGGCCCCAGAGAATGTAATATAGCGGCGTTTAAGCGCAAGAACGAGAAATAACGCGACTGGGAAATTTCTCATGGAATAACTGTTTGGCTGGCTGTGTGGCTTGTGGTGCCATCCTACTAAAACTACAGGTCACTAATGTCAACATTAGCCAATTGTGGCCGCAAAAAATTGGTTATCATGGTTTCGTAGCGCAGAGAATTCACGGAGACGGCGTTTCCTTGCTCATTTTCTAAAACATAAGGGGCGATGATGCCGCCTAACAACAAACCGCAACATACGGTCACTTTATTTGGATGTAATGGTTTTTCGAGGACTGTTTGTGGATTTTGTGAGCCTATATATGACAATTGTTTTTGTTTACATAACCGCCTGAATGAAAATGAGCTCACCATTAAAGATGATTTTGTTGAAAAATGCTTTATTTTCGTTCAATTTTTCGAACAGTAAATTTTCACAATTAAAATTCTTTGTTCAAGACTGTAGCGTTCCATAGTGAAAATTTCTTAACTTTTTACTAAATAAGTGTAAAAGGTTTACAGCTCAATTCTTGAAATTTCATTATTTACTTCCAACCCTCAAATTTTCCCACCCTGTACTTCACCCGGTCTTCGACTCAATTTGGCGTGAAGCTCAATTGCCTGCCGACTAGTTGGAGGGTATCCTGATTAAAATTCCTAAAAAGTTGATCTTTGGCCAGAACTACAGGAGCAATACTCTGCTCTTAATTCTCTCGGAGGCTCTAACATCCATTCTTCTCAGTTGCATGAACACAACACTTGATCGGGCAATTCGTAAGCAACTTACGGACTTCAGAGATAATAAATCATTGGTAATATAAATAACCTGCGTATTAAAGTAGAACAAATAAAGGAATGGCGATCTTCTCTCCATTTGCCTTTCATTGATTTTCGAACGGGCTTTGACAATATCAATCGTGCATTAATATGGAATTTACACCTCAATGCTAGGATACTGTATTACAACGGCTTTAAATGTAGAGTTCTTCACAATTGACGTCTGCTGGACTGTGAAGTTCGCCAGGACTGCATCCTCTAATCAATATTAGTTTTGATGGTTTTAGATGACATCTTCAGAAAATCTGTGGATGGACGAAACAGAGGTTTGCCATTAAAATTTACGGAGCAACTTGAAGATCTCGATTATGTCTACGACATTTGTCTGCTGTCGCTTCGGCATAGTGACATGCAGTAGAAGCTTAGTGATCTGGTAGAAGGGGCAGAAAAACCTCGCCTGGCAGAATTATAAATTCCGACGGTGGCGCGAGAGCTGATGTGAATGATAGAATAATTATGGCTACAACGGCTTTTGCGTAACCATTAGTAATACCGACTTACTCGTCTTTTGGAACTTTTTCGGATCAAACTAGGCAGTGTTGCCTAATTTCTTACATTTTTATTATAATATTACAACAATTCGACTAAAGTACTCCTTATAACAAAATTCGGACTTTTTTGTAGAGCAGCTAGGGCCCTTTATTTTTTAAGATGCTTAATTGGCTTGTACGCATCTGTTTCCCCTGACACAGAAAGTCATTCTTCCCGTTGTTACAAATTCGACAATAATCGTTAAAGAAAAGTGTAAATCGACACGCATGTTTACCTGGCCCCCATGACCCATATATTATTAGAAGCAATCCCTCTTATTACAGGCCATAAGTTGTTAAGTGGGTTTTTTTTTGTCACCCTACAAAAGTGCAGACTAAGCTATCTAATACAAATATTTGAAATAAAACAAAAACTACCTTTAAGAGACCTTAGCAGTATTAAGGCAGAAACAGCGATGGACATATTTAAGCCAGATACCACTCTGACTACATCGTCTGCCAGTTAATTTCTTACTGGTTTCTATACATAGGGACCCAAAGTAAGGTATTGGCACACGTATAAGCCTTCAGAGATCATTCTTACACTGCCTGACACAGAGAGAGTTACTGTCACTTTTTGTCAATCTTAAGTGAATTATCTTTCAAATTGGGTTATTATTTTGTGCACATGGTTAATAAGAGGAGATAAATTAAAATAAATTTTAATGTAAAAGAAATTAGTTCTTGTTCTATTAGAATAAAAGATGTATGTTGAAATATTACTGCAACCAACGTCTTTTGCTTGGAGTATAAAACTTTTTAATAAAATAAGTTTTCCAGCTCTGCATTATAACATGTTTCATAGCATAATTACAGTCCCGTACTATAAAAGACTCTTCGCACTTTCTACACTGGCTTTAATGTATAAAAATCGCTTTAAAATAATAACATACTGTAGTAATATTTCACTTTTTCTATTTTCTTGTCAAAGAAAATAATAATGTTGCATAAGGCAAATGCGGCATGCACATGAAATTAGAACAACACTATTATTAAAAAAAATGCGAAATATCAGGAAGAAAATTTCGATTTTTATAACAACAACTAAGGGAAAAATACTGTTGGCCAAAACTGAAAAATGTGTTAACCCATAACACAATCAGAATAAAAACAAAAGTTACTATGTTTCATTTAAATTTGTATAGAAGAGTTAGGACATAAGAAATGTATTAGTTATTACCAAATTTTAGTTAAATTGCAGTATGTTTCCACTTTAGTATTGTCTAAAAGCTAATAAATTAAATTTTGTTCACATTCCACAAAATATATTAAATTTGAAATAAACAATTTTTTTACTAAAAAAATGAGTTGTATGGTTATAAAAATAAATAAGACACTAAAAAAATTCGCAAAATAATACAAAATTTTCCAGACATTTTGTCTCGTCGTTGTTCACGACGTTAATTTTTTTTCTTGTGGTTTTTCTATTTTATATCAGTTTTTGTCGTTACATCTTCTGTTGACAGCAAATATCTTTCCATTATCTAATAAAGTTTTGAATATTATGCTGTCGTTGCTCTTATTGTAGTCGCTGTTATTATTGACTTGTTTACCGTCATCAATATAAAAAAAAATAAATGTTCAAAATTGAAAATATTATTAAAATTTATTTTATCGTTATTACTATTATTATTATAACTTTTGCTTTAATGTAATTTTGGGTGTATTAGATTCATTCAATGGTTTGTAACATCTAAGACTTAAGTGAGTGATAGGGTATCTAATTTATTTTTAAATTGGAATTGGTTACAGAAGTTATTGGTCTAAAAAGCCAAAACTTCTTTAGATCTCCTATAAATCTATTGTTTTTAAAACTACATCTGTTTTGGGAGCCGGGGAAAATTAAGTAAATTTTATTATACACCATTCACAAAGTGACAGGGTATAACAAATTAATTTTTATATAGGAATTGGTCACATAAGTTATTGGTCAATAAAGCCATAAAAAAAACTTTTAAAAATTAAATCTATTTCAGCTCTTTTTAGTAGCGGCGCAACAACAGGGACCTGGGCACCGCAAAAAATTGTGTTTTTCTATTGCAGGTAGCCTTGCTGCTTTGTCACTCACATAAGTTACTCACAAACTGAAAAGTTACTCACGAGAAATGAAAATAAAACTGAGCATATTTTAGTTCCTGTATAGATTAGAAACTAAATTTCAAGAAAAATAAAACTTTAAGCCTTTTTTTCTCCGTCACTCCCTTAGGGAGCACATCGGCTATCCATAAAGAATGCATTGCTTTGTTTCAGTTTCTTTAATCAATTTGATCTTCGAAGCTTAGTAGATGATTAATCTACTAATATGATTAGTATCCACTGTAGCTTACTCTATATAATTTTGTGTAGTGGTGAAGATCCTTGCTAATTGGTGGTGATCTTTACTTTAGCACTGTAATTTTTCCCAGTAGATGGCGCGTTTTCCTGATAATTCGTCTGCTGTTTGTCATCATCGCCAGAGGTGTACAGGAAGATCTTTCTTTTTTTCTTTTTTTCTTTCTTCTTCTTATTTTTTTTTAGATGAAGTTGTTTGGAGGAAAGTTGGAGCCTCTTTATTAAGCATTCGAAACTACAATTAAATTGTTCTTCATCATGTGCTCTACTGGGGGGTGTTTAAACTTGGTTCGTTTGCGTTTTTGTGCATGCGCTCTAACCACTACACCACGCCACCCGATAAGATTTAAGCCTTAACAAGGCAAATAATGAAACGCTTTGTCGACATAACGAAATTTTGGAAGTTATTAAACATATTTGATATATTCCGGTGGTCCAACAATGTGTGCCTTCAAACGAATGAGCAAATCCAGGCAGATATTTGGCCTTCTAAATGCTCTATTTCTGCACAGAGTTTTGCTTTAACGTAAAATCTATTCTATACAACTGTCAATTTTACATAGTTAAGGTTTTACCCAAAATCGGTTTTTATTTTGATCTATGCTACATTGATTTTACTTCAGAACAGCTCATATATATAGCATATTAAGAATAAACTAAAATACGGTACAAATAAGTCACTTGACTAAGTGGTTGGTTGGTTGATTGGTTAATTGATTAACATTGTAGTTCACTGCGCACAAATAGTCAAGTATAGTTCAAAAGAACACATCACTATTCACCTGTATTACCACCTACATCGTAAAGTAAAACAATATGGTACCCAAGGCTCTGTTCTTTCTCCCACTCTATTTTTAATATTTCTTAACAGCATTCATCTCATTCTCATTCTTTTGATCGTAGGCTCATGGAGACTGGGGAGAAAAGAATGAATATGAACGGAAAACTCGCAAGCCAACAAGGTCGGTTTTAATGCACGCAAGACCCAATATTGTTTTAAAACACACAGACATAGTCATGTGATGTCATGTGTGTCTATAAGTAATGTAGATATTGAGGAATCTTGATCTACTGGGCATGGTATTTCACTGTGAAGTTTGTTGGAACAATCACAAATTTCGAGTGTCCATACGTTGTGGTCACAGAGGAACCTGTTTCTCTTGACAACTAAGGCCTGGAATTCACAGAGAAGATGGACGAACATCACCTTTTTTCACGGTCATTGCAACTGAGAGTCGTTGAAGGGATTTTAAAGCGAAATCGCTAGCTTACCTAGAATTCCATGTATAGTTATTAGTGCCTGCAGCGTCGATATATCTTTTCTATTATGGTTTCAAAGAGGCCCTTATTAACTTAGCCTTACAAGTTTCCAGACAACGACATCTATTTGTAGTCTTTTTATTAAACAATCTGAAAATACTACTTTTAATAGACTCCAGCGGAATTGCAGCTGAATCGCATTGGAGATATTCAAAGTAGATACCATTCCAGCTTATTCGTTTTCCTCTTTGAGCAGGGCCCACTCTAATAACAGACTGTCGGCAAAGCCTTGAAAACTCATTCATATACCGTCTAATCAAAAGAATTCAATATGAGAAGCACCATCTGGCTTTCGGCAAAAATTCCAATATTTGTTATAAATGTTGCTGTCATACGTATAGTGTCTTAAGTATTGCCATTATTGCAAATATTTTAGCCTGATAAACACTACAGTAATTTAAAAGATTGTAAGAGAAACATATCCAGATCAAACATAGCAGTATCTGGGTTATATTCTTTCACCATAACTACGCCACTAGCTCTTGGAAAAAGGAGTCATGACATTAAACATTCCATCAAAAGCTCTGTTCAAAGTGAGTGCTGCGTGAGCTCAGAAATCGATTAAAACAATAAATTGAAGGAAGTGGGTTTCAAATTGCTTACCCATTTACCGTGTCCTCTAGATTTAGACCCAACGACTTTTTTCTGTTTTAAGATCTCTAATGATGAAGTAATCGCTGAAACTGAAGCTTATTTTAACAAAAAAATATATAAAAAGTGGTATCGAAAAGTTGTAAGATCGCTATACTCGTTGTATCGCCCTAGAAAGCAACTAAATATGTTGAATACTAAAACTGAGTTTTTTCAAAATTATTTTCTCCTTACTTATCCTACGGACTTATTGAATGACCTGTTATATGGCTGAATGTAATTATGTTGATAGTGTGTAGGGTATCAATTAGTCGTCTATAATTTCCCTAATTGCTTTATTTCTCTTTTTTATATTATTTTAAGTTTTTTTATGATCAATTCCCATCAATATTACTGCATAAGTAACAAACGGTGCTTTAGGAAAAACAACTAAATATTTAGTACCAACTTTAGTAATATCAGAAAATCTTTATAGAATATTTAATATAAATACTTCTTGGAATATAAATATAAGTATTCAAAATAAAACAATTAAAAATTTGAAATAATGGTATCTAAGAATATAATAAAAGAAGAAGAATTATATTTGATAGTATGTGCAGACACACCTGTATCAAATTAACTCTCAATAATATTAAAAATAAAAATAATTTTACATTTTCATCAATGTCTTAATAATCTGCATGATGCAGCCATAAATCGCTTATTGAACATATTTTTTCTTGGTTTATCGATTGGTATAAAACTTAAAAAAGGACGCCATCAATCTTTGTCATCAACTTTATTGCAAATTTCTTGTTGAGAATATCTGAAAACAGCAATTGCAGCCAATAATGTTTAAAAGAAAAACTTGTAAGCTAAAAAGCCAACATCAATCCAGTTAGTCAAATAACAATAAATAATATAAATAAATATAAAATATACACTGGAGTGCCCCAACTAGTGGTGGCAAGTGGACGAATAAGCTTTGTGGTCTAGTAAATATATATTTTTGTATTCGCAAAAATAATGTTTTGAACGAATAAAAGACTATTTGATGTAAGTTTTTCTTTGCTATAAAAAAACTACTGAATATTTTCTCAAATTTCTTTTTTATTTGAAAGTACAATCCTGCCGGTTAATAATGGAAAATAATTTCATTCAAATGGCTGCCTCGGCTGGCCATGTAGTAGCCTACACCATCGGTCCAATTTTTAAGCACATTATCGATTGTGAGCAGCTGTATTTCACCAATGACTTCAAGAATATTGTCCTTTAAAGTGTCAATTGTCTCTATCTTGTTGGCGTAACACTTATCCTTGAGAGCGCCCCACAAATAATAGTCCAACGGTGTCAATCGCAGCTCCGTGGTGGCCAAACGACATCAGCTCTGCGGCTGATAATGCAGTCTTCAAAAACAAGGCGCAAAACATCGAATATAGCGCCGTCCTGTTGAAACCAAATGTTGCTAATATTCTCCTCTTCCATTTTTGTGAACAAAAATTCGTTCAACATGGCCCGATAACGATCGCCATTGACTGTAACGGCCACTCCTTACTCATTTTCGAAGAAAAATGGCCCAATGCCTCTAGACCAAAATCCACACCAAACAGTGACTCGTCTTGGGTGTATCGGCTTTTCAATGTATGCGTGCGGGTTTTCTGTGCCTCAAATGCGACAATTTTGCTTGTTTACTTACCCGACAACAACAAAATGAGCTTCATCCGCAACATTACCATGATTTTCAAAGTAATGTCGCAATATCTCCCAGCGTTGTTCAATCGTATACATAACCATATTCGTTCAGCGGAAGGATAAAACTAATTATCTGTCAAATCAGACATGAGCTAAGTGTTACCATTCACGAAATAAGCACTAGTTGGAAAAAAAACGTTAAATGGTGGACCCTTTATTAAACTACTATTAGTCCCAGTAGCAGTGTTTTTATGTTGAAGAAGCAGAAGCAGATTTTTAATACCGACTTTTATTTAAAAAAACTAGTGCTCAACTGAAGGCCCATGTAAAAACGGACGAAATATTTATTCCTTCACAGGTAGTCAAAGACAGTCTTGGCTATTTGTCCAATAGGATAAAAACTAAAAGAGTGTTGAAACCTAATAAGGCATGTCAACTATTAAATTCGTATAAGGAAACCAAAGGGCCGTTAAAGTCCGGAAAAACGCCAACAGTAGAATTGGAAGACCCAAAGTCCTTTAAAGCAATAAGGTCAGAGTTAGAAAATGGGGCATTATATGCTGATAACTCACTTTGGAATAGAGAATAAATGGCGAGCACTATAAAGATACCTTAGGGGGCGTCACAACTGAAATAAGACGAGTATCTAAGCAAGAAGTACTTGAAAAGCGTTTCTAACAAGCATGGCTTAACAGGCCACTCGATATTACGGGCAGACCTGAATCACAAAGACTTAGCGAAAACATAATTCGCAAGGTTTCTGTCACTATCCAGCTTTAACCAGAAAAAGGGATGTGCCGTCTGATGGAAAGCTTTGCGGTCCAAATTTTAGAAATGTACTTCATTCAATCAGCATATTGGTGGCCTCGGACCTATCACACAAGCCTCTCTGGACAATAATCTTCACTTACCACAATTTGATGACTTTTGATTTAAGCGAAAAGGAATTTAGTTGAACTTAGCGCATCGTGTCTTGTGCCATCATGATAAGTGAGTAGCACGAGTATTCTGACGAAAGTCAAAGTGTGTGGTCAAGTGTCTTACTGCCTTAATTTGACGGATTATAAAACCACCAGTTCTGATTTCAAGAGATACCCAGGCTGATAATTCATGAAAGTGACAAGTGGGTCAGTCGATCAGGATCAGCTAAGGTGTTTGACGGTTTTCAAGGGCCAATCCTAAATGCATATGGACATTGAAGCCGTAGTTCACATTACACATAGGCTTTCGTATAGATATCCTGGCAACTATAGCATTCTCCTGGCAGAAATCCTGGATGTTTTTAAGACATTTAATATTATCTTGTGTATCTGATGTTATACACCAGACCACACACCATTAGACGGCTGAGGAACTAATATGATGGCAGGTTATGCTGAAGGCCGGATCTCTGTAATATCAACTTCAGTGAAGTTATAGACAGTCGGACTAAACAAGATTCTGCAAACCTGTCCTTAATTATAATAAAGTTGGTGAAATCACCTATGAACCGGCTATTTAGGGTGATAAGGAAATTGAACTAAGGTAAATCCTGTAGCTTATATAAGAAGTAAGAATTTCTAAAGAGTATTCAAGCCAGTAAATTACAAACTGGATGAATCAGGGACTTAATTAGAATTGTAGTTGTAGGAAATTATTTAGAATTGTAGTTCGCGGGGCATTTTTCTTTACGATCAAGAACGTGTCTATGGTGGAGCGGTACAATAAACTTCTGTAGGATGTGTAGCTTCTTGAGACCACAGAACGTACGATCTACATGGTTAGATAGTCATTTTCACGACAGATTTGTGACGTACCTGGCTAGGGTTCATTTGTATAAATTGCGCTTACCAAGAGCATTAATAAGCTAAAGGAGGGATGTTCCCCCTGTCAATAGGTGGAGTGGGGGCTGTAACAATCTAGTGCAGATATTAGGACTAAGATTTTAGGGAACATTCCGTTTTTGATACTTTCAATCATAGTCAACAGGCATTGACATCCTAGTCTACAATACTCTGTAAGAAATCTCTCAGTAGTGTAATGTCTAGCCTGTAATATTTGAGAATATCACAGCCACGCCAAAATTGTGGATTGGTCACAACTTTAGTGTACCTAAGTACCCTTGCTAGCGCTATAGTGTTCCAAGTATCTGGAAATATAGCAATCCTTGATTCAATTGGGGATAACAGTAAGCAATGCCGCATAGTAGGGCTTAAGATTAATAAAGGCATTCCCTGTTTTGTTTCCACTTATCCTCCAGTGTTCAGGTTCCTAAAACAACTAGATCCTATTCTTAAGCAATAGCCCTTCCAATGTATAGTAGCAATATTTTTGAAAGCTTACTTACCACACTATACAAGTGGCCTATACAGGTGGCCTTGAGGCATGCTATTTGTCAAATAAAGTATTAATGGTCGTACTTTTGAGGTTGATCTCTTCACGGTTTCTTAAATCTCTATATATATATATAAAATGTTATACTTTGTATGTAATAAGTGTACTCGAAAACTACTGAACCGAAAACTACTTTAACCATCGCAGACGAATAAAATTTGGTGGGTAAGTTCATAGAGTCGATGTAGACAATCCCATCCTTTCAAGACATACCTATGACTCGGAAAATATCCAAGGTATAGAAATGATATTTAGTATAATAGTACAGTGTAATATAAACAACATTTACGCCAAAAATTGGTGTTATACTCCCATTAAAAGGAAGCTGGGTGAAGATTGATTAGTAGATGTCAATATGATAATTTATAGCAGTCAATGGAAAATCAATTTTGGGCAGGACGAATTTCGCTGTGTCAGCTGGTTATTTTATAAAAAAGGAATTAATTCAAGAAATTTTGAATTGAATCTGTTCATAGTTTAGGGTGCAATATGAATTATTTGAATTATGATTTAATGCGCAACTAATTGCCGGAAAAGTGAATACGAATGTTGCCACCGATTTTAAATGGCCTTCCAGCCTCATTTGGTAGACTAGGTTTAAAGAAAATATTTTATTCGTTATTTTAAGGAATATATGTATGTTAAAGCAACTTTTTTCGTTCAACGAGTTTTTTAAATCGCTAAAAATTTATTTTTTACTCTAAAAATCAATTCAAATAATTTTTAATAATAGAGAGCTTGGTGAACAAAATAACTTTTACTTTGCCTTGAGGTTGCATGTTACTGCAAAAATAAAAAAAAATTAAAAATAATAGCAGACCTCTTTAATATTTTTGTGCGCTGTCTCGAGGGTGGTAAGTAGCCAATACATGCTAACAAGCGTCTCGTAGAATACCAAAAAATAAAAAAGTTCTGGCAAAAGTGAGTTAGTCAGTGAGTAAGTGAGTGAATACATGCAGCAGAATTTCCATGGTTTTTGGTGGTTGTTTGCAATATTTTTCATTTTTTTTTTTTTATTTTTGTATTCGACAAATGCTATTTGTTTTCACCATAAAAAACTGATATTGTACTTATGCAGGAGCAAGAAGTAGCAACAGTAGAAGCACCATACAAAATAAAAATATATAAAAACTAAAACCCAGTAACCAAAAAGGATTAATGGTAAAAAACTGTAAAAAAAGAAAATATGCTGAGTATCTATAGATTATTTCAAACATCGATGGCGGCAAAGAATCAAAAACTAAAGCTCTTTTAAAAATATACATACAAACGATAATAGTTGGGATGGCTAGAGGGGTGTTATATTTTAGTTTTACCAGCAAAATATTACAACAAAACGTGCATTTTATTAGTTTTTTAAAATTTGTTTCTATAAAAAAAAAAATAAAAATATTTTTATTCGCCATTCCCAATTCTTTTTTTCTTCACCTCTATTTTGTTTTACATTGAACTTTTAACCACAGAACTGTGGGCATATTGGTTGGTCATATAGAATTTTTGTTTCAAAATTTCTTTTTTCTTTGAGGTTTATTTTATTGTATTATAGAAAAAAAACTTCATTTTTTGTATGAACCAGTACTTGGCTTCATATTGAACACATTTTAACGATTTATTTATTAAAAAAAAAAAAAAAAAAAAAAAAAAAATACTTTCACATGATGGTTTGGTACCAGTACTAAATGTGTAGATATAATATTTTTTTTTTATTTTTTTAGTTATGTTTTGTAGGAAGTGTGCTGGTTTTGACCATTTGAAGTTCGGAAATTGTTTATGTTTTTTGACGCTTACACACACATCTGTTCGGGTTATGTCAACACTCTTTGATTAGATTGACATTTATTTTATTGCTATTCTTTTTTCTCTCGTATTTTTTTGTTTTTTTGGTTCTTCACTAAACATTGAAATTTTGTGAGAGCTTTATGCGCAGTTTAAAACATTTTAAATTATTTATTTGTACTAAACAAAGTTTTACTTTTACGAATTAATATATTGTTTTTGACATGATGACGAAAGTTTTAAATATTTTTAAAGCGTAATGTATATGTGCATGCGTCATTAAGATAATAAATATCTTCACTAAAATGCACTAAGAAACAAAATTTTAAATAAAAAATATATTATTAAAAAGTATACCATAGTAATTGATCACTAGATAGTAATGAAGGCTATATAGCTAAGGCGAATGTCACACTAATGTAAAGCTTTTATTGGATCTCATCCGGTATATATAATCCATGTAGTTATACTCATTGTATTCCAGGTCAAGCAGTCGATAGTTTAGATGCCTTTGGACTCCAGTTGAGGATGCACTGTTTGCCTGCAAAAATCTCTGTCGAAAATATACAGGTGATAACGTTAGTCATCTTAAACCAATGTTGATATCAAAAACCTCACTTTAGATTGTATCGATCGCACATATTTTTTAACCCTTTAACACATACTCTTGGATGAAAGAAAGGCTCCTACCAAGCGGTGCTACTTAGCTAACGCTAAATATGTTCACTTCTTCTAAAGTAAGATTCTTTGGTTTTAATCTGGTTCACGATATTCGAACTTATTATTGGAACGTTGTTCTCGGTCTGACTTATCATAGCTCTCGGACCTGAGTTGCAGAGGTGACACTTTGTCGAAATAGCTTGCGGGTAAGGTGCTGATCGTATCCGCCTCATTAAAACAAGGCACTTTTTCTGTACGTTCCAAATTAGTTACACTTAAGTTGGTGGCAATAGTATCTATAAGGCTGAGCGTTAAACTGCGCGTATAACTTACAGTTTCATAAACAACAGTTCTTGACAATACATTGCAGTTATGGACGTAGATAGCGGCTACAAGTTTTGGCCTATACCGCCTATTGGTGGTATTCAGTTATGCCGCAAAGAACAATGAACATGAACAATTCCAGAATGGACGTGACCCTTATTCCTCGTTGACAAGCTTTTCTGACAGTGTTCATTAATGCCGTTAATAATTTTAGTCCTGTACCAATCCGTAAAGACGCGGGTTGTTTCTAGAGCAGCCTGAAACTTATTAAATTGTCTGAAGAGTGAGCAACTCAATTATATAAGGCCGCCATGATTCGTGTAATGGACGTTTGACCAGGGGCCAGACTTAAATCCGAGGATAGACAGGACACACCGTCTAGACCCAAGGCTAGAGACTGGATTCCTTCAAATTCACCTACATATCCACAGGAGATCCTTGATTGGATGGAGATTTGTCAAGATTAAAGGACTAGTGGGAACCTCCCGCCAAATCGTATTAGTTCTAAGGCAAGAGTTCCTAAACCTCCCGGAAGAGTCTAAGGTTCTAGTTCTGTTTGGGTTCACAAGTGTATCTCTCAGGGCATACAAAATTGATACACAGAGTAGAAGACTGTGTGATGTAAGTCCAGCTCATGGAAGTTATATTGATTTGAATATAAAAATTATTGTCTTCAGAAAAAAAAAAAATAGAAAAAAATTACTACTATTTTTAAAGATTCTGAAAATACTGGTATCAAACTCAGGATCCAGGAGCGTTTTTCACCAATTAATTATATTATTTTCAGAATTTAATTACAACTCTAATCTCTACTGCTTACAACTTGACCGTTTTAAAGATCCTCTTATTAAGCAAGAACAATCAGAATTTGACAACAGAAAAGATATTGTGTTTCATTTTGACAATGCTAAAGATCAATAGCGAAGTTTATTTTCCAGCTGGAGTATGATTCAGTGTGTTTAGATTCGGAACAAACGTCAGTTTCTTAAAAAAACAAAAAAATTTCGTGTAAATTATATAAAGAAAGCATTATTTTGCAGAAACATAAATTGGCTTATTGTATTATTATCTTTTGTATTGTTGCATTCGCGATGTCGTTTAGGTATTTCTGTAGCAGTGATGATTAAACTCATTTTATTAATGAAGCTCATTTTAATGCGTCGTTGATAATAAACTGTACTTTCGCGGTGGTGAACGTCGTGGAGAATCGACATGACAAACGCTGAAAATGGTAAATCAACGATAACTGACCATGAATTTTCTTTGATGTCATACATGATTTGTAACCGTAATAGTCGAAATTGTTATTGGTGACAAATGTTAATTTTGTCTTGATGACAACCATTTACTAGTGAGTTCTAATAGGCAATATTATCAAAAAGTTGCTAAATTTCGGTTTTAGTCGATTCATAAGAGACAATGTCGATAAGTTTTAGAATTTAGTCGACTCATAATAGACAATGTCGCAAAATTTTAGAATTTAATCAACTCACAACAGACAGTGTCAGTAAATTTCTTTTCTTTAGTGTGGTGACATTAGAATGAAGTTGTCATACATAACTCCCTTTGTTTGTGTCAGCGTCACTATGTTACATCAATGGAGTTTTTCGTTTAGAATAATTTCATCCAAATTTCGATTTGATACTGATACTGAATCGATGCTTTATCGATAAAAATATCATGGTGACAATGTCGTTCATATACGTCACCGAGTTATGCCAATAACCAACCAACTACAAAAACGACAAGAAGAATTTTAAAGCTCTGGGTGTCAGCTATGGTTAGTACGGCTGTCAGAAGAATTCGAGGGGCTGGGTTACTGTTAATACGAGTACAAGCAGGTTTTGGAAGCTCTTAAAATTGGTAAAAGCAAAAATTCGGCAGTTCTTATATTTGGCTACAATTAATAAGAAGAATATTGGATATCTAAGACAACCAATCTTTTATTACTTAATTGGCTCGAGTCAGCAGAGTAGGTAACGGGTTGCAATTGATCAACGGCTTTTTATTCGTCGATGTTAACCGTTTATTATACTAAATAATGTTATCAACTCAATCAGTACGAGAGGACACTACTGCGTTACTTACAAAAAAATATTAATTGTTTTTTCTATTCATCGCATAAATATTTCACAAGCCTAAAGGGTTCAATTTACTATATCGTTAAAAGTTTCGATCAAAGATTAACGAGAATTGCAAAAATTTTGTAAGAATCGTTCATTTTCTAGCAATAAATTTAAATTTAAATTCATAAAGTTACTAGCTTATACCTGGTGTGCTTCGCTAACCACATCTTAATTATTATAATAAATGTTATTTTAGTAAAATTTTTTTTTTTATTTTTTTTCAAACATTTATCTCCTTCCAGTTCAAATTGAAACATTTGTGAGTATATATACTGGTGACCAGCTATTTCAAGACAACAAGTGTTTATATACTAACACTAGTCCAATTTAATTTTTTTGGTGCGAATGATAAAAAGTATGTCAGATCTCCACCAAAGCAAGATCTTAACCCTCGCTATACTTTCAAAAACTTTGTCTAGGATTTTCAAATTGACATATCAGTATACAAACAATAGCTCTGCACCAGTGTATATAACATATATAGTTCCTTCCAGAAAGACACTGTAGAATCAGTCGTTTAGCTGCATACGGACTTCAAAAAAACTCACATTGATTTTTGTATGCAAGATACACACATACAAATATATATAGCTTTTATTCAGTGTGATTTCTGGAATACCCGCTTTTTGGCTGATAATGGTAGAAAACGTTGCTTTAATGGTTGCCGTTCTACTCATTTACAAAATTAAATACTTAGAATGAATGGAAGGTGCACACCTGCTTATTTATTTCACCCAGTTACTGATAGATAATGTGTATTATTCACGACTTTGCTTGAACTTAATTTAGAAGTTTCTACTATTGCCGTAGTCAAGATATACAAAAATCAATATTTACTTTTTATGGGAGATACCACGCATACTTGTCCAATTCCACTTACTTTTTGACTGTTGTTTGTATCGACCATGAAGCTATTTGTACCAAATAACGAAACTTCATCTTTAACCGTTATTCATAATAAATAAAATTCAATATTTACTTTGTATGGGAGGTACCACGCCTACTAGTCCAATTCCGCCTACTTTTTGACCTATGATTTGTATTGACTATGAATCTTGTTGGGCCAAATTTAGAGGCTTATTCTGTTACCATTTTGAAAATATAGAAAAATAAATATTGACTTTGTATGGGCGTGGCACCGCCTCTTTGAATTTTTGAAATTTTTATAGCCTATAACCTGTAAAACTTTTAAGAAAATCGGTTCGTTTAGCTGGCTATAGATTCAAACAAATAAACATACAAACATACATTCATTTATATATATAAGAAAATACATGAATTAACAAAGGCCCTTAAGTGGTTTCTATTAATATTTCTTAAGTTTCTAAATACTGTTTGAATTTCATTTAATTTCGCCAATAAAAATTGCAATTAATTTTACAATCCAAACCAGCAATCAAATATTGTTTTACACCTTTTGTTTATTTCCACCAGCATATGGCAGAATATGTGTGCTTTGAATGGAAATAATAAATGACTTATTGTTGGAAATTGTGACAATAAAATACAAAGAAAAATATTTATTTTAGCAATACATATAAAAGAAGTATGCTTACTTACAAACACTTGCAAAAATATACTGAAAAAAACACATTTTTTTAAACGAATAAAATCAAAACTAACGATAACATATGTATTTGAATAAATACTCATTTATAACCAAAAAGTGTAAAAAATGTTCCTTTTTAATATAAAAGCTGCTCTAAATAGAAATTTTGCTCAGTGTACAATTATATCTAAATATTTATTGTATTTTATTGTTTTTTGTGGTATTGACACTTGTACCTGTACAATACTTAAACAAATCAAATATAAACCCCAGAAGAAGCAAAGAAATATTAAAGAAACTTAAGGCAGGTTACTTTCCTACACAGACTGTTAACTGAAAGGCAAAAGAAAAGGAAATCCACATAACAGGAAATTTATATCGACACACACAACCCATTCATCCACCTACAAAAGAGGATTGTGGAAACCCATATTGTATTAAAACAATATGTCAGAAGCTATAAAACATTAAATTAGTCAAGCGCTACAACAGCAGTTAACAAACATAAATTGTTTCAACAGTTAAAAGTTAAGTAGAAGAATAAAACAAAAATCGAATTGAAATAGAAATGTTCTAAAAAAAGTTAAAATAATGAAAAAATCTTAATAAGGTCAATTGAAAGGTCAAATATTAATACGGACTAACTTTAATTCGCGGTCCTATTTTAAGTCATAAAAAAACAAAGAAATATATTTGTAATATCAGTGAAACTGGCTTTGATAGATAGGAAATTAAAATTAAATGTGATTTCGGCCTTGTGGCCATCAGGACTGGCGCGTACAAGACGTAGACAAGTGACTTTACATAATAACTAACGGTTCGGTTGTACCACAGACCAATTATCCATATGAGCTAGTGACTTGAGGTAGTTTTTGGTGGGTTAGAGTACCACACTACTGTTGAGAGACAACACTGTTAAAGAATTTTAGCAGCGTTAATAGGTCCATCGGCCAAGCAGTTTCACGATTACCAGTGGAGAGCAACTAAATACTTTAATTGATGTGGCAGAGAAATTATATACCAATGTGTTGAAGACGAAGCTCCATGAAGGCCACAGTTCGTAAAACAAAAATGTTTAATTTCAACACATTCGTAAATTTTCAACCCAAAGTGCAATCAATAGTTTTGTTACTATTAAAATACAATTTTAACCAAATGTCTTATGGTCAACTAATGTATGCTACATGTGTGTGTGTTATTCTCATGCATAAGCTATTGTAAGCCTTCTGGGATTCCAAGGTGTTTTGAAATGAATCATTAATTTTAGTTCTGATAACATGTCTAGTTACTTTGGTATAAAATATATTGTAGACATACCTCAGTACACACATACATACATATTCATGTAAAATTCATATACGTTTTATATGTGTAGTTTACTTTAAGGCATTTATTTGCCTTTACATAGCGAAGTAAACAAAAAAGAAAAATCAATAGCAGTAATGTGAAATATGTATGATACTTACAGGCAATCAAGACCTATAATAATAAACATGTACTTAAGGAATACAAATGAAATGATTATGGACAGTGTCAGAGCACACGTTATTTCAACTAAATCTAGTATGATTTTCCATTTTAAGTTGCCAATTTAAATAAATAGGTCTAAAATTTCGTCTGGCTGCTATAATTAAAAATATATCAACTTGAACATATTGTTTTACAAATTATTGCACCTTTTTATTTTGAGTTACCACTTTGATCAGCTTTTTAAGCCTCTCTGTGTAAATACAGTAACTACAACGCATAATCAGACACTTTTCTCTCATAGATAAGTCCACTAAACGTAAAATATACAATAAATATATAAACGTTTTGGAGTCTTATTTGTACTTCAGTTACGAGTATATATCTTTATGAATAGTAGGAAAACGAGCTGTTTCAGTGCAAAAACAATAATAGACCAAACGTTAATAATAAGCATATCGTTTATAAACTAGCATAGTCTTGGATATGAGTTTGATATATATATCTGGCTCTATGGAGCTGAATATTGAATATTAATGTCACTTGAGATACAGGCTCAAACCATAGCACTATTTTTTGTGAATTCGATTTAGTTAAAGAATGATATAATGAATGTGAATGAGCCTATATATCTCGTGTGTAGATGGGTACCAAAATAACACCATTGACCTTTTCCGCAATTCAAACGCTGAAAAGTTTGAAGTTGAGATTCTTGCACCTATCGGTAACTCAGACTATTGTACCATTTCTGGCTCTTTTTCGTTCTCCACCCTTCATGATGTCTCACCTCCAGCTACGAGACGCACTCTTTATGTCTACGAAAAAGCACGTTGGGCTGAGCTCAACGATTTCTTTGGGCATTTTAATTGGAAACTTTGTTTCCTTGAGTTAAATGTCGATGCTATGGCAAAGATGGTCGTCAGAATAATAGAGCTGGGGAAGAACATGTTTATTCCATCGAAACATATTTACATTTAGACGTGCAGAATAGCAGTCAGATCTAGAGAGGAAGCATTTAGGAATTGGCGCAACAATAAAGGCGACCTTACTGATTCGCTACGCGTGAGAGGGCTCTTCGAATCGAGACGATTTTAATGCACACACCACACAGACGTGGTGGTGTGGTGTCGTCTGTAACTATGGGTAATGTTGATATTGAGGAGTCAGATGCTCTCAATGTTCTGGGCATGAGGATTCATTGCGATGTCCAAGTTTTGAGCAAATCAATTTTATGGCGCGCTGTGTGGCATGCGGCTCCGTCCTGTTGAAGCCAATTGTCAACAACATTAATGCCAGCTAATTAAGTGCAAGATAAATTAGTTGGAAATTGTATAATTATAATTGTGTACTGTAAAGTAAGGAAATTAAAACTGTAAAACAACAACAACGTGGTGTTTATTTTATTTTGACACAATTAAAAAGAACTCAAGTGTTTTAAAAATATTGAAACGTAACAATACTTTTAAAGTATAATCTCTACCGCGCAGAAATAATTTTCAAGACACACATGTTAATTTTAATTTTATTTTCTTATTTTTAAATATATTTAAACAAATCTATTAAATTTTAAAGCAAAGAAACAACGCTCTTAAATTTAAATAAAAGTTGTTAAAACTTTTTAAAAACTATCTATCCCTGTGTATTTAAAATGAATTTAAAACCCATATCTTATATTCCCCGTATTAAATGAGTTTATTAAACTAAAGCAGCAACGTGTTGATCATCACACATTTAGCAAGTCAAATACCTTTGCAAAAATTTAAAAATGTTCCCTTTACTTTTTAAAGAAAATTTAATAAAAATTTGTCTCTCCTTAGTGTTTAAAACGGAGATAGTGTTTGGGGAAAAACTCAAGAAGAATGAGCAGAAAATAATAAAATTAGTAAATTGTTATGAGTACAACAACGAAACACAAAGACACAAAACGGAAATACAGGAAAGAGGAAAACATGCATTCAATCTTAAACACTACCAACATCCCCATACTCTTTAACCCACACGTATACATACAGGTTTAAGGAAATCCTTATTTCAACATAAGCAATTGAAATGCATGATGAGAGGGGGGTGCTGGTGGTGTCAGTAGGAGTTAAAGATGTGATAATATGGTATGACTTTATATCCAATTACAAACAGCAACAAAAGAAAAAGTTAAAAGATGATGAACAAACAGAGAGAAAGACTTTAAACAACAACAACAACTACGATAAAGAAAACTATTAATGTTACTCACTTTTCCTTCAGACAACTGCTAAACTCTTGCTGGGAATCATTTTCATCATATGGCTGGGAGGATGTTGTTGTTGGTGACAGAGGGGCAGATATAGAATGCTGTTGTTGATGGTGTTGTTGTTGTTGCTGCTGCTGATGCTGCTGCAAGTTTTGTTGACGTTGCAGCTGCTGTTGAAACAATTCATGTTGCTGTTGTTGTTGCAACTGTTGCTGTTGTTGTTGTTGCAGGCAATCTTGGGGTGATAGTGATGAGGCCGATAGCGGTGTCGTTGGTGGGGTCGATGATGCTGTATACGTTGCCAACTTTTGCTGTTGCTGTTGCAAAAACAATGTATTTGTGTTGGTGCCACAACTGTTTGGCGAACTCGGCTGTTTGTGATAGGGATGATGTATGGTATTGTGAGTGATGTGGCATAATTTGTTTCCATTGCTATCCAAACCACCATTATAATGATTACCGTTTATACGTAAAGTATGAGATGATTGTTGCTGCTGATGTGTATGATGATGATGTTGTTGCTGATTGTCTATGCACTCCTCTTGATAATACGATGTTTGTGACAACTGATGTTGCTGCTCTTGCTGCTGTTGTGTAGATTGATGATGTTGCTGTTGTTGTTGTTGCTGCTGCTGCTGGGACGGAGATTTGCTTCCTGAGCCAGGTGATATTTTACTAGCTAATGCATCGAGCGAACTTAACATTATGTTAACGTCTTAATTATGAAAATTTATTTCTCTTTCTTCTTTTAGCTGTTTTATTATTGCTCTTCTATTCAATTTAACGCTCGTTTTAACAATTCAAATTATTTTATTTAATTTCTGTTAATAATTTAAAAATTTTTTTTATTCACCAATTTGAAAGCGTTCTAGGAATTTTCAATCACACTTTGTTAAATTTTTATATTCACTTATTTTCGTATTTATTTTAAATTTATTATACTTTTTGTGTATTTTGTTGCTGCTGCCTGAAGGAAAAAGTATGAAAAAATTTTGAAAAAAAATTGTGAGGATTAGTAAAAAAACAATGATTTTTTATGTGTGTTTTTTATTTGTTTTATTTTAAAATAATCACTGAAGTTTAGACATATGAACACAAAATTTAATGATTCAAACAACATTTAAAAAGATACAAAAATTTACAAAGAAATTTTGGGATTTAATTCTCTAGGCAATTATTATATTGGCCTAAATAAAATTCTCATAATTATTAATTCAGCTGAAAACAAAAAACAAATATTGACTTTTTTAAACCAAATTTAAAGGTCAATTAATATTTTTTTAATTTTCAAAATTTTGCCTACTGAAACTGATAGAGCTATTATTCTGGAAAATTTGGCGTAATTATGCCCCCTCATCAATTTTGGTTTGAATGTAATACCGGAAAATTATAGACAATTTAAAAAATCTAAATTCTGTGACGCCAATGTAACTGCTCTGCTCAAATTTGTGAAATGTTTTCATATGAAAAATTTGCCAAGCAACCAACAAATTAAACGTCGTCTTCTTGCGCTTAGAAGTTGGTTTTCCTAATACACCATAATCGGCGTCGAAAACGAAATTCCATACATTTGCTCTGAAAAGAGTTCGTCCAACAATTTTCTTTGATGCAATTGTAAGGAATTTCGTTATCCGCGCCAAGAGAAGGTGTATACTCAGCTTAATTGCTTTAAAGTATGCAAGATTGTTTCACGTATACATCCAGAAAAAAAACAGGAATTCATCAAAAACAAGCTTAAATCAACACGAACCAATTTTGAAAGCTAGCCAAGATGAAAAATCCTAAATTCAACAACTTTCAGCTTAAAAACAATTTAGATTCAGAATCAACTTGGTTTTACATTGACCAACCTTACATTATCCATCTTAAATCAAAAATCTGGGATTTTTAATTCAAGAACGTGCAACGTTAAATTAAAAATGGTCTTCATTATTTCAAAATAGAAAAAATTTTAAATATAACTTGAAAATATTTGAATCAACATTTCACAAAACTACTGAAGTACTACCGTGGGCCATTTTGATTATATTTTCTTTCGAAACATTCTAATATTCTTAATTAAAAATACAACTTATTTTTTAATGAATTTTATTCAAAGTAAGCAATTTACAATAACTTTCTTGGTCAGACATAAAATATGTACATCTACTATTTTAATTATTTCGCATGACTGAAACAAGCATCTGTATGTTCTAAACATTAATTTTAACAGGCTGGCAATGAGAGTACTCTGCTGAAAGAGAAATTGATTTAAAAATTATTTCACATATAGTAGACTCAATATAATCTAGTGTTATCAAGTTGTTCGGGCGGCAGAGGTCGATTGGTTATGAGATCATCAGTCTTGATTTCAGGGGAATTCCTCGAGCGATTATACCTGCTATGGGCAGGAGGATAGGTTCGGCTAGGCTTTTTGATGATGGACTGATAGGGATATTAGACATGAGTACAGATTGCCGAACTACTGAAATGTCTCCAAGCTAAAATACTGTTTGTTCTTAGGACAAATAAGTTTAGAGCTTGAAATAATGCAATAGGGGAGGTGGTAACGATCTAAGTCGACATCCAGGCGACATGAGGGCTCTGATTGGACAAACGTTAAAATTTAAGTTAGTCAGTGATTGTAGGATGGCCCTTAGGAGACTTTATATGGTCAGACTGTACTGGGTACGGGCTCACAGTATCAGCGGCAACAAAGTTATTAGCGAACTTGCTACACCAGGTTCAGAGAACAAGTCTTTACCTCTGAAATGATTGATGAGACTACCATTTCTTAAGAACGGCAAGGGGTATCTCGGTAAAATCCACAGTCTTATGGAGCTATAGGAGTGACTGTACGAAATCCAAGGCCCTACACTTATGAATGTGTTTAGAAAATATTCTGACACTGTGTTTTGCGAGGAACTTGCTAATGTGAAGTGGTACTCGGGACTTCTGTAGGATGTGTGAAGAGAAAAAAGGACATATTTAAGCACATTGTCTGCTACTGCTCGATACTCTGTATGTAATTAAAATAGACGTATTCAAATTTATTTACTTACCTTGCAACATCGACAACAGTTATAGTGCACTAAACTAAATTTTTCTATTTCCCAATAAATTAATTTCTTATTTTTCACAAAAACATAAAAGTTTTATTTGACAGCTGAAAATTTTTGTTATTTGGACTTTTAGTTCGTGTGGTTTTATTCTAAAATGTTTAACATTATTATGAGGTGGTACAGCTTTAGATTTACGTACCACAAAGTTAATTCAATGTTAAATACCTTTAAATCAACAACGGGATTTTTATTTAAGCATAGATCAAAATGAATTTTATGTTGTTTCATTATTAAAATATATTCAGCAACGTGTATTACAATTTTAAAATTTTTTTCACATTTTTAATTTTTTTTTAATAAAAAAGTACATTTAAATCGACAGTGAAGCATTTTTGGTTTATAGTTGTTGTTATTGATATTAAATTGATCCAGAAATCAAATTTGTTTATTTTTAATTGAATGTTGAACGTTTTCAAATTAACACACCGATCTTGGTTTTAATGATGAATACGTCGATTTAAGGTAGTTTTTCATACATTCAAAGTAGTTTACTGCTGAAAAAATTCAAGATGTAAAAATTAAAACTCAGCAAGAATCTACTTCAATTTGAAAATGTAATTTTTCTTTTTGCGTATAAGCAAAAACCATACATTTACTCTAACAACGGATCAGGGAATGTAAGAATAAAGAGTATGCTTATGACTAGTTCAACGTGGTAAAACCAGGCCGATCCTTATCGATTCCATTTCAAGTCGACTCATAGCCTGGTGGCCCCTGGATACTGTCTTGATACCTAGCAAGCAATGACGAACTATGAGAGGCAAACCTGATAGGATAAGCCATCCCCGCCATTAGTATTATGACAATAATATGTCTGCCGGCCACTGAATGTGTATAAGAGTCCATCTCTTAAGAATATATACCTAGAATCTGAAAACACTAAACAGTCCAGGTGCCTATTTCTGACGGGCGAAAGTCCTCGAGAATAATAAGGCTGACACTGTATAACATATTCAATACACCGGAAATCTCGAACACAAATGTGCGATATATATTACAATTGCCATGCAGATAAGGAACCAAATTAAGGCATTCGATATCGAAAGCTCTCTTTATGTAAATATTTTAAAATTGTACAAAATTTCATTCGGACAAATTTGGATTTCATTTGAGTTCGGTTTTGTTGTTAGTAAGTGAATGCTTAATAAAGAGTCTCCCAAAATTACCGCTAGATTTGAATTTGTCGCCATTTGTGGAGTAAAATGTTGACAACCCTCAAAAGCAATTCGACAGCTGACAGTTTAGGGTTAGAAAAAATAGAGCCTTACACGATAGAACAACGTGTCTTCAAAAATAATGAAAGTTTGGCGACCGCTGCTCGAAAATTTCATACGAAATATGGTCGGAATAGTGTTTTAACTTAGTCAACTGTGCACAGATTAATTGAAAAATGCGATGAAGCTGGATTCACTGGTCATCCAAAAACGAACCGTTCAAATGTCAATATCGAAGCAGTGCGTGAGAGGTCGGTGACAATCCAGGAATCTCAATTCGGCGTCATGGAAAGAATTGCAAATTTCAAGCAGCTCTCTACAGAGTATATTCACTAAAAAGCTGTGCCTCCATGCTTACAAAAAATCCAATTAACACAACAACTGCAGCATAATGGCCGTGCACAGCAAATAGAGTTCATTGAATCGATAATTGAACATCAACAAATGGATGCAGATTTTTCGAGCAGAATCATCCTTATCGATGAAGCACATTTTCACCTTGACGGCATTGCTAATCGCAAATATTTGCCGGTTTTGTAATTCGGATTGGCGAAAAGCATATGCATCTGAAACGTGTAGATTTTGGGCTGGAGGCATAACTAGACCATACTTTTTTGAAACTGAGATGATCAAGCAGTGACTATATCGGAGAAATCAGATATAATAATTCTCATCAAAAGTTATAATGCAATAGTAGATGTATGGGCTGTGATAGTGTGAGAAGCAATATGCTACTATGGCACTTACGATTTACAATTTTTAACATCGCGTATGAATGCAGAGAGCTACCATAGCGTTTCGAAAACATCTTTTATACTTATTTCCAAAGTGTGCGAGTCTGGAAGATAATACAAAACAAAAATGGAATTAATGGAGGGATTCATACGCACTTGGCGCATCATTTCGTAGAATTATATTGAAAAACTTTACAATTCACTTCCATTCGAATATTCAAGGAGACTTCAAACAAAGGCGGTCCAGGCATTTCTATTATCCTTAGTACTATTTGAACTATAGTACTTAAGAATTAAAATGCTATATAGATGCTTAAAATACTAACTAAGTTAAAATTATAGCTGATGGCGCTATCCTGATGACCAATTTTTTCAACACGTTTTTAGTATAATTTTTCTAAAAAATTAATAAAAATTCTATCTTAAATGGTACAGCGGTCATTTTTATTATATTTTAAATAAAATTGATAGAAGTCTACCACATAGAAATTTTAAGGCGATATCTCAATTCATTCAGCTAATATTTAACATTTACCGTTAGTAAAAGGAGACGCTATCGTGATGACGTACAGTGTATTTAAAAATCTTAAGTCCCACGTATTCTTTAAAAATTCGACTCATGAACCAACAATTTTCTAAAGGAGAATGATTCTGGCGACTGGAATGATTCTCGCGAATTTTCGAATTTTGGGATGACAATTAGTGATGAAAATTTTATTGATAATAAGCGTTATAATAGAATCAAGTTGTGATATACGAATCTTAATCTTGGGTTTAATTGACACCAGATTAGAAAGCACATCATGTTGGGTGAACTTGAATTTGAGATTCGATATGGTTCATGCATATCAGGTGTTCTAAAACGCTTCCAGCACGCATCTAACAAATTCCTGTGAGAAATTGAACGTTCTTAAGAAAACCAAGGCTTACTTTGTTTGTTTTATTTCAAACGAAAATTTGGTTTCTTATAATGAGATCCATTAAATGTATTTCAGATATCATTTAATATCAACCAAATTTTACCAAACCGTTGTGATATACGATTTAAAAACTATGATCGTCATTAAAAAGTAGACTATTGCTACCTAAATGCATGCTGCTTGATTTCAACAACACGCTTACCAATAACAGGATTTTTAAAATTTTTTCATTTTCACAATGAGTACATCTTCCTCCAAAAGAGGTCAAAAATCAATTTAATTGTTTTGTTTCTTATTGGTTTGACTTCTATATGTACAATTATGCAATACAGATAAAGGAAAGGAGTGCTAAAGAACTCACATATCCTGCGCCACCAACATATAATTTACAAGAAAAAATCGTTTCATCTACCGTGTTAAAGTATTGTAGTTGTGTAGTCTTTGCTTTTTCTGTGCTTTTCCATGTTATTTTTCTTACTTCTTGTTTTATTAATGTTTATGAAATTTATAAAAGAAAATCTACTCCCAATGTAAACTGTAAAGTGTTTGATAGAGAGCGTTTAAAAGGTAAATACTCACACCAATACATACACACCCGCTCGCTCATATATGTAGACAGACACCTGCACACCTACACACGAAAATATTTAAGTTATTTTAGTGCCACGAAATAAACACAATACCTGTACAAGAAATGTTCATATATTTGCTTAAATGCTACAGTGGGATAGAAAAAATTTGCTCGTTTTTGGAATGTGTATTGTGATATTAACAAAATCAAATTTTTTTTAATGGTTATCATCTCTTGTTGCACACTGTATGGCATTAAATAAACAAAGAGCAGATGAGCATTAAGGCTTAAAGAATGAAGTGTAAGCAAAAGACAAGAGAGCAATGGAGCGTATGGCATATACTTTAGTTGATATACTTGTACATTTATTTAATTTTTTTATAACTTTTTCTTGTTGCATGCAACAACAGTCGAAGCAACAATAAAAATAATAATTTTTTATTTTCATTTTATTTTCATTTTTTTCTTATTTTTGTTTTCCTTCTCAGAAGGTGGCTGGCTGCGTACTCTTAATAATACCCATGTAAAATAAACGTGGTATTCTCTTTGAAGTACAAACAAGCTAAATTGTTTAAGTTGATCCACTCCGACTCTGTAATAGACTTACGCCACAATATAACTCTCTAAAATATTTAAAATCGTGTATGACAGGGCAGCTACTGATTCACAAAATATCTGAAGTAGCTGAGAGTAGGAAAATTTAACACATTAGGCTCACATTTAAAAATATGAGACCCAATTGAGTTAGAAATGAAAAAAAAAAATAATAATTTTAACGAAGTTGCACCTGCTAGTGTTTGCTAGTGCAAATTCAATTTTACAGATATTTAATAAAAATTTATACATCGACACGAAAATTGGTTAAAGCTATTGAAAAAAAAAAAAATTAAACTAATTTCGTCAGCGATAAGCTTAACCAGGCAATTTTGTTGAAATGAATTTTTTCAGATATTTCTGCTCAGTAATAATATCTGTATAATATTCTTTATTTGTTAATTTTTAAGATAAAATCTGAAAACCTTTAATGTGCTCGTAGACTTCTACTGTAAATAAAAAGAACCCATGATTTTGTGTAAAATATTGCCCTAAAAATAGAAATTTATTATCCATTATTAAATTGGTCACAAAGTAGTATGTATTACGAGAAAAGGGAGAGAAAGTCTGTTTTAATTGGTTAAAAAAATAAAAATATTAAGAAAAGAAATTGGTATTAAACTTACACTAGTGGCCTCAATCATTCCAAAAGTTTTCTGAGCTTCGACATTAAGAGAACTTAGGTTGGAAACTGGATAGGAAAAGTCTAGAGACACTTTCCGGGGCACTCATAGGTCACTTCATCTGTAGTAAGTACTTTTACAGAATGGGTATATGTGACATTAGCACCTGCATATCCTGGTGGGAGGAAAAGACATTTAACCTTCCGTGTGTGTTTATTTCGATAAAGTTACCGACAATCAGAGAGGACTTCCTAGGAAATTTATCGAGCTGTGCACAAATGCGAGCTGCCCTAGCCTATTTAATGGCGACGACAGTCGTCCAATCGCTATCAAGGTTAGTGTTAGACAACTCAATTGCTGTCCAAATTTGTCCTTGATTTTACATTACAATGAGTCTTATCCTCGTCTAAAAGTAAAACTATATGACTTAATACAAAACCGCAAGACTTTCCAAAGTCCGCCGACGTTTTTCTCCAAACTCAAACAGGTAAAACTTGATTCTGTGTAGGCAAAGGTATAAAGAGCAGGCATGCTTGTAAAACTGTAGCCCCTATATACGGTACAATTTGAAAATATTCTGGCAAGGCGTTATATCCAATTGTCCTAATGGAAAAAAACACATCAAGTTCCAAGAAAAACAAAAACATGCGAGGAAATATAAAGGGTGGACAAATTTGAGGTTGTGATATAAATTGGCTTAATTTTTTTTTTTTTTTTTTTACAAATTCAGTCTTATGCATACCAATATAAAATAGAAATATGAGGTTTAATAACGGAATATGATGTCGGGAAAATGCCCACCTCTAGCACGTCGCCAGAACTCCGTTCTTTTTACAAAATTTTGTACCACATTTTGCAACAAAGCTTCGCTTATCTCGTCAATGCAGCGCCGTATTTCATCTTTCAGAGTGTCAGTTGTTTGTGGTTTGTTAACGTAAGCCCGGTCTTTCAAATGGCCCCAGAGAAAATAATCCAGCGGCGTTAAATCCCCAAAACGAGGCAGCCAATTGAAATCGCCAAATCGAGAAATTACGCGACCGGGGAAATGTCTCATGAAATAACTGAATTGTCATAAATTGTGGCCACAAAAAATGGGTTATCGTTGTATGGAATTCACTTTAACGGTGTTTCCTTGCTCATTTTGGAAAAAAAATGGGCCGATGATGCCGCCTAACCACAAACAGCATCATACGGTCACTTTCTTTGGATGTAATGGTTTTTCGAGGACTGTTTAAATCACTAAAGATTATTTTGTTTAAAAATGCGTTGTTTTCGTTCAGTTTTTCAAACAGTAAATTTTGATTAAAATTCTTTGTTAAATAGTGTGGCGCGTTCCATAGTTAAAATTACCCAGTTTTTTACTAAATAAGTGCCAAAGATTGACAGCCCAATTCTTGACATTTCACTATTTGATAGCCAATTTACTTTCTAACCTTAAAATTTCCTACCCTGTAAATGGATGAAAACTGTGAAAACTAAACAACGAAGGTAGGCGTAGAATAGAATCCACGGAGTGCTCCAAAAATTGAAAGACCAGCTCATACTTAGCTGCTATTTATATCAATACGTTAACCTAATGTGGGCAGAAATTTGTTATAAGCCTCTAATCATTTGTAGATCTCGTTAAGAGGAATTTATAAAATTTGTATATAAAATGTAGGCCAAACTTTCAAAGAAGCATTGCCAATTGAATATTTGAATAAATCAAATATAAAAAATATAAATATTCCCTGCTTTTTTTAATGCTGTAGGGTGTATAAGAACAAAAGTTGCATATTAAGTGAGAACACAACTCTAAATGGAGAAAGGTAGAGGGTGAAGAATATAATTCCAATATCTTATAAAGTTGTTGCTGTTCTTTTCTTATTTTATTGTACTTTTTGTTTTCTATACATATTTCTATGCCACATTTGTTATTATTGTTATTGTAATAGTATTATAAGAGAAATGTTTCATTGTCGTTGTAGCATGAATACTTGTAACTGTAGTCGATTTAGTAAGAAAGCTTATGTGTAATGTAGCTGACCTAAGCTTTAAAATAAACATGCATAAGTCTGTGTATATAAATATTAATACTCTTTTAGTATGTATCGATGTGTTAGAGTTTGTGTGAGTTTATAGAAAAAATGATCAGAAAACTGGTAAATAAAAGCAAACCAATGTACATATGTGCATATACATACATGTACTCGTGCTTGGTACAGGATACTTTTACCAAAGCATTCTCTCATATGTATACATACACACACACATATATGTACGTATGTATGTATCATATATGAATTTATATATACATACATATGTGACAAAAAAATTGTATAAAACAACAGCATAAATGTCTCGATGATAAAGTGCAACAATATTTTTCATAATAATATAGTTGTTGTTAGTAAAGTTCTTTTTTGTCTTTTCACCGTACTCTCCTAAGTTTTTATGTGCTTTTGATAAGGGGAGTTAAATCTTAAATACAGGAAGTCTGTGTGTGTGTTTATTTGTTATAAAACTATATTTATAAAAAAAAATTGTAAGCTTTTCTTGTTTATCAAGTTTTTTTTTTTCTTATATGTAAATACTCTGCATGTTTATCCTGGCATGTTGGCTATTTTCAAGGGTATGAGATAAATATGTCTAATATTTACATGTGCTAAAGCAACCTGTCAAATTTTTAAGTCCATAAAGATCAAAACAATAAATGTTTATTTTGTTCAATTTTTTCCTGTCCTTTTTTTACGTTTTCTATTTTATTTGAAGTCTTAAGATATGTTTCTTATGTTCTTTTTCTAAAAATAACTTTTATCTTAAATAAAACAGCAGCAGATGAAGTTGTTTAAAAGGAAAGATTTATGTAAGAAAACTATTACATTTTAAATGGAAGTTGAATTTTAAAGAACATCATTGTAGCAGAATTTTAGAAAAAAATAATTTTCTATATAAAACTAAGCTAAGTGAACAATTTTTAAATATAAAACAATTCATTTGAGAAAGATTTAAAAATAAACATTTAATATAATAAAAAAATAAATAAATAAACCATTATTAGGAGTTAATAAATCTAAGAAATTCGTATTATTTTTAAAAAGGAAAGTAAAAGAATATAAACTAGGCTTAAAAAGTCTGCGTACACTTAAGACACTTAATGCTGTTAAGAATTTAAAATTAATATTTTTTAATAAATCCTGTTGAATAATTTTAATAAATATATGGAATATCAGCAAAGAATTTAAATTCAATAAAAATTAAATACTAAAAATAAGATCGTTTTAAAAAAGGCAGTATAAGTCTGCGTACAAAAGCGTTTCACCTTTTTTTAAATCTTATATTTGGATATTTACGAGCATAGCAGCATTAACAACAAATTAGTGCTTAGTTCTATAGTCTCTTCTTTTGAGAATCTCAGCCAATCTTTTTTGCATGTGATGAACCAGTTTTGTGGTAACTTTCATTAATATTTTCTCTCGTTGAGTTCGAAAAACTTCTTTTAATATAGTTGTTGACATTATAACATGATAGAGAATTTTTCTCTGTTATAGATCCCATAAATGACCAGTAGAATTGGGATCTGGAGACTACGGAGCCTTACACAACTCTTTTGGAATATTATATAGCATCTAAAAGCTTCACAATATCGTTCCTGCGCTTGGAAATAAAAATTGCTCCCAAGACCCAGTTTAGCGGCATTTTGTTTTAAGTTGACCTGTAGAATGTCTAGGTATGTTTTCTTGTCGATAATGGACTCAATAATATGCAATTTTCTTACCCCGTTAGCTGCCACATACCCCCTAACCATTACAACTCCACCAACGAGTTTGACCGCCCTCACAAATTGCCCTTATGTAGTGCTGTACCGGATTTTCTCCCCACAAATTGACTACTTTTTACTCTAAAATTGCAATAGTTACACTTATCCGAAAATATAACCTTTCCCAGAGTTCCCATGGATTATTTAAGTGATCTTTAGCTAACAACATTAATTTTTGACTTTTTTTTAATGAAATAAAAAGCTTCTTCTCGTGAAACCAGCTTCGATTTAAGATTTTTCGGGCATTATTATAACATATATATACTACTTTACTTCTTTTTAGTTATGATGCCTAACAATGAATCCAATTTCCTTTCCAATGCAAAATTTGGTTATAATATATTAGAAGGACAACAAGTTTAATTTTTTTCGTAAATTATTTGCAACACAGGGTCATGAATCTAGTGAAAATTTTGTATGCAGACTTTTTATGCTTAGTGTATACAAATCGTATTAAAATAATATTTAAAAAAATGTTAAAATAATATTAAAAAAAAACATTAATAAAAGTAATTTAAGTATATTAATTTTATACCTTGTCAAAATAGAAATCGTTTATATGAAACCAGAAAATAAATTTCGACAAAATTCCGAGAACGAAGGATTAAAAAATGTTTTACATAAGCGGGTATTAGGCAGTCATACTTGGTATGTTAGTATGGTAAGGGTGGTAAAGATTATGAATGCTGTTTGAGAGATGACACTCACGAAAAAAGAGAAACAAATTTTAACGAAATAATGGTTTGTTAAAAGACAATGTTTAATCTTAATCTTAAAAATGCATACGTCATCCATCGCTAATGAAAGCACTAATACAATTTGCACTCTTTTACATAGTCGTGTAAAAGTATGATGGTCTGATGGCATATGCAAAATATCAAAAAGTTTTGAAGACCATTATAGCAAACTGACAAACATGAGCTCCTCTATACTGGACATAAGTTATCAATTAGCTGTCTTCATCTTTCTCGACGTGTGCTTAAACTCTCCGATAGTTACCTGAGTTTACCTCTTGACGTCTAGAGCGTCTACATTGCGCGCCCTGTCCCTCTGCTACGTTCTGGAGTTGTATATAAGGGCATAATTACATATATCATATGTAGGCTTACAAATATAGTGGCCAATCTAACCAAGCTTTCTCCTACGTATTGCCATATTTATATCGTCAAACCCGGTCATGACCCAAGCTGTTTGCAATTGAAGCTTATCCATTCTTTCCGCAGCCATAGAGCAGAATAGAAAAAACAAAAGTTCTGTTAATGTGTTATTATTAAGCCACTGCTTTCAGTAATAATACTACTTTCGTGTATTCTAAAAAACATACACAAAATACTTATGGTTATGGACAACCTTAACAAGTTCGAAAGGAGAGTCATTTAACTTATCCTGCGTATCTATTAGTCGATAGTGTAGCTCGAATTTATTTTAAACAAGAATGGCTTAGTTCATTGAATAAAATAAAAAATACCGAAATTGTGCAATAAAATTACCTCTAAGTAAGGCCAAAGCTCTGTCTAATCCGCGCAGCCGATTTAGAAATTTAATTTACTACGAAAATACGTACGTAGATATCAGAGCACTGAATATTTAGTTTATTTAGTACGAATCTTCAAAATATACGTGTATTAATTTGACAACAATCTGACTATTGATTCGTGAGTTATAGCATTTTGTGTGAAGCAACTTTTGTTATTGAAAAAAAGAATAGAGAAAAGCGAATTTCGAGTATTGATAAATCATTGCTTTTTGATTAAAAGAAGATACAGTAGAAACTAAACAATGGTTTGATAAAACTATCCGTTACGAGTGAATGTTTGGTGCGGCTTGTGGTATTACAAAAGCCAATGTATCCACTAAGAGTAACTGTTTGGTGCAGAGGCATGTATTATTGGCCCATATTTCTTTAAATATTGGTACGGCGCAACCATTACGGTCAATTGAGATTCCTTTCGCACCATAATAACCGACTTTTTTGTGCCGCTGCTCATGGTATTCACGTGAACGATATTTAGTTTCAACAGGATGGTGCAAATTGCTAACACGTCATACCACAATCGATTTATTGCGTCAAATGTTTAATTAGCCGTTATGGCCGTCAAGAAGCTGCGATATGACATCGTTGGACTACTTTCTGTGTGACGCCGTTAAAGACAAGTGTTATGCCAACAAACCAGAGACAATTGAGCATTAGAAGGCCAACATACGTGACGTCATTGCCGACATACGACCACAAACACTCGAAAAAGTTCTCGAAAATTGGTCCGACCAAATGGGGTACTGTGAGGCCAGCCGCGACAACCATACGAGTAAAATCATATCTTATTTCTAAGCAGAATAATTTTACTTCACAACAAAAAAAGAAATTTGGCAAAATTTCAAACCGTTTTTGTTTTATTGTATTTATAAATTTAAACTTTTAAATGACCCAGCCGATATTATAACACAGCTCTGTCAGATAAGCACACAATCCATTAGCTTTCCCCTTGCACACCTAATAGTGCAATAAGTCTTTAATTCTGATTTTACTGCCTTCCAAACATTCCATATTACCCATATACACATGTAATTTTTTGTTCTTCGATATTCTTTATATCATAAAAATTATTCATGGCTCAAAAGATTTTTACGACAATGTTGGTTTGATATCAGTCAGTAAAAAAATTAAACAAAAAACTGAAAAAAAACTCTTAAAAGGTTTTAATGACTTCTAAAGTATTTAATCACACCTTCACAGGTTAACAACCTATTTTAGGAATGATTTAAACTCTAGACCAATAAAACGGCTGGGCACCTGCTCTTGCTCCCTTGTTTTTATAACTTAAACTTTGCTTTATAAATATCTTTTGCTCTTGCAAATCTACTTGTACAAGTATAAAGACAAGGCTGGAGTAAAGGAAACAACCATTAAAAGAAACAAAGAACTTCTACTAGTTTTTATGAATAGAAAACTCTTTCTTTTAAAGCGAAACACATCAATGCCTAAACGGAAATATTTTTATGTGTTTATGAGCATATTTATGTATGTGTTTGTAATGGTAAAATTAAAAGGATTGAAAAAAAATTTTACAAACACAGACACGGCTATAATGAGTCTGAGCTTAAAAAAGGAGTTAAAGAAAAAAGAAAAAAAAACGCGTTAAATATTTTAGCTGCTTTTATTCATCTTAAACTATTAAAAAATAAAAAGTAAAAAAAGTTAAATAAAAAGTGTGAGGAACAGAATGAAAAAACAAACAAAATATGATGAATGATTTTTAAAAAGGATTATAACGATTAAATGCAAAATGTGTTGAGTTTCTCGTTATATATTTTTTTTTTCATGAATGTCTAGTAATAAAAAATAACCCGGAAGTTTATTCAATGGTATGACATCAACATATAAAACCATTGAAGTGGCAAAACGCACCTAAACCTGTAAAGGAATATTTAAGCTCAGCAATTTTTGTTTTTTTTTTTGTTTTTTGTTTAGAAAATATCTTAGCAAAGCAGCAAAAACTGTGTGTTCAACAATATTTTCAAACAAGTTGTTACTGGTGGTTTTTTCATTTTTTTTTTTCAAAGTAAAACAGTGCAGGGAACAAAAGAAATGCTTTTAAAATTATGTTTTGCTATACCCTACACACATCATACATAGGGTATTACAAATTATATGTGTCTGTGTTTAAAAAAAAGGCCTTAAAAGGTTAATAGTTTGAGATAATTGCTTGCGAAATGGCTTTCGTTACTCCGACCCCTTAATTTCTTACATAAACTTTGTTAAAAAACTTCAATTCAAAATTTTTAAAGTTATACATTGCACAACAGATGTAGATTTTTTCGGTCATAAACTGACTGTAGTTAGACAGTTTTTGTAATAGGACCAAAATTTACATTTAAGTGGGATGCACCGATAGACTAATATATAGTGTGTTAGTCCCTCAATTAGCGGGTCGCGATGTCAATTCCCATCAAAGACTCTGGTCATCAAGCCGAATATATGTCATTCTAATTTAAATAAATACAATAAAATTAGATACACTAGTGACTATGGCTAATGAGAAAGACTGCAAAAAACAGAATGCTGAAAATATGCTTTGATAGGTGGTATAAAGGACTTCTTTATAAACCTTCCTGATTCTTTAAAAGGCATACAACGTGAATATAGAGAAAAAATCGACTGTGATTATATCTGACTCTAGGTAGCATATTGGCCTTCCACAAAGCATTCATTTTATTTAATCAATTTGATTTTTCAATCTAACTGGATGAATAATCCACTATAGCCCTCTCCATATGGTAGTGGTGAATAACGTTGGTGGTGATATTTACATTCGCATCGTTTGTCCTCATCGCCAGAGGAAAAGCTGTTCAGAAGGTCTCTTTTTTATTTTTTAGATGGAGGAGGGAAGTTGAAGCCTCATTATTACATATAGTTTCAGATTGACCATATTAGATAATCCTTCTAGTACTGGGGGAAATCGATTTATAGTTCATTTTGCTGCCAAAGAGCCATTCACCTAAAAGCCATTAAAAACTCTTGCCAAAACAACCTCAATGTCGTTCATTAGAAAAAATAATTGCTGTGAGACTTTGAAGACGTACGTAGTATAAGTACGTATGAATAGTTGATATTTCTGCATCACTATTACTAAAATAAGACTACGCAAGAGAACAGATGGAGGGTAGAAAGTACGTACGTATGAGTGATATTTCATTAGTAGTGAATGTGGTTTTGATAGTGTTTTTAATTTTTATTCATAGTCTGACTTTAAGAAGCTATTGATGAAGGCCTTGTAGATCGTTATAAATGTATTGAAAGCTATATACGAGTGGACATATATCGTTCAGTTTTGCAAGAAGTGTCCTTTATAAAATATTTTCTTGTCCTCATTACATTGCCCAATACTCAGAGGAATAGAAGCAGTTATAGTATGCTTCCCTGTCGGTCGTCCTGTTTAATTTTGAACGTATCTGCGCTTTATTAGCGCTTTATTTTCTTCATGGTACATAAATGTGTTTATTACATTAACTAAAGAACTTGGTACCCCTTTTTTGGTGCAGTCATTTCCTTATATTATGTCTTATTACTGTATCGAAAGCTTGCTCAAGATTTATAATTAGCAAGTACGGCGAACTGAAACGGGCATGGATTGAAATTCACAGAACTTAGCACACTAGCAATGACAGCAAGAGAAAGGAATTGTTTCCTAGCAACTACTTGGATCCACATAAAAACATTAGCTGGCCATCAAACCCCAGTGGATCGTTAAATTAATAATAATAATTATTATTTAATTACTTTGGTGTAAGGTGCTATATAATCTATATTAACCGACTCCAAATTCTTTGCTTGATTTGTGTTTGAATTTTCTTGCTTTTATAGTCATATACTAGAGTACAAGAACATTTAAACGATAAAGCTTAAGAAAAGTAAATTAAAAATATTTAAAGTACTTTAAATATAGCAATTGACATGGGACTTCTAAACAGAGAAATATGTAATAATTTCAACAAAAATCGCGCAACTAATGAAACTTATTTTTAAAGTAAAAAACTTGATAACTAAAAAATTAGTCACAAAATTTAATATTTTTGGAAATTAAATTTAGAATTTTCTTGCCTATTATTTTGCATGAACATTTACTTGTTACTCTGTTACCGCAAACACCTATTGTAACTTTTGTTCATAAAGCATTGTAGTGGTTACACAAAATTGTGGCTGCTTTTTTTGCACCAACTCTTTTCTCACGCATACATTTCCAGGTTATTACACAAATACAAATGTATACATACATACACTTACACCCACACATCGAGGCTTTAGAGTTTTTCTTTCTTTGTTTGTTTGCTTGTTTGTTCAAGTACAGTAAAGTTAAGAAATAGAAAATATTTTAAAGTTGTTTTTCATTTACTCGATTTTTTTTTCGTTTCTTTTATTTTTACAATTTTTCTCTTTTCTTTTTTACAAATTTATTTCTTGCTTTTCTTAGCAAAATATTATTGCAGGTATGTAAGCATATGTGTGTGTGTTTATTTTTCAAGTACTTACATGTCTAAAATTCACAAGATAATTGCAATAATGAAAAAGGATACATGGACACGAGTGCAGCCACAAAGTATGCAATTTTAAATGTTTATAAGTTACAATCCCAGACACTTAGTATATTGAGAGTAGTACTACCAGTATTCTAAGGGATTACACATGTATAAGTAAGTAATACATGTTTTATTAGACTTGAGAGCCAGCAACAACGTAGATGCTATTGACCAGCAAGTGGCAACTTTTGAAACCAGTTGTCTAATTGAAATATTCTCATAATAAATTTTTCAAAATTTTGTTTTTCATTTCAATACATGTATGTTTTACATAAAAGAAGTAATAAAAAATATAAAGGGGCAGGAAAATTTAAGATTAGGAAGTAAATTGGCTTAAAAGCACATTTTTTTGACAAATTCAGTTTTATTCATGCCAATATAAAATATAAATATGGGAATTAATAATGGAATATGATGTTCTACCTCTTGCCCAGAGAAAACTAACCAGCGTCGTTAAATTACAAGAATGAGATGGCCAAATGACATCGCCAAATCGAGAAATTACGCGAACAGGAAATTTCTCACGCAACAGATGAATTGTTTGGCTGGTTGTGTTGCTTGTGGAGCCATCCTGCTGAAGCCAAAGGTCACTGATGTCAACAATAGCCAATTGTGGCCATAAAAAATTGGTTGTCATAGTTTGGTAACGCAGAGAATTCCCGGAGACGGCTTTTCTTTCCCTCTTTTTAGAAAAATAGGGGCCGATAATGCTGCCTACCCACAAGCTGCACCATACGGTCACTTTTTTTGAATGTAATTGTTTTTCGAGGACTGATTGTAGATTTCATGAGCCCCATATGCGACAATTTTATTTGTTTACATAACTGCTTAATTGGAAATGGGCCTCATAACTAGATGATTTTGTTGAAAAATGCCTTGTTTTCGTTCAGATTTTTAAACATCCAATTCGCAAACCTTCGACGCAACCAATGGTCGGCTGGCTTTAATTTTTGAACGCTTGAACTTTATAAGCCTGAAGATAAAGATCTTTATGCAATTCGTTGCCAAAGTTCCTCTGGTGATGCCCAATTGTTGAAGTTCCAGCCGCATTCTCAACACTTTGCTGTATAGCGGTTATGTTTGCAGCACTACGGAAACTAAGAGCGTATTGTTTTGATCTATTATCAGCAACAGTACCGTGATCCTCGAATTTAGCGATTAAATTACGCACAGCTGTTTCAGAAGGAGTCTGATTATGAGAAAAAACTGCTCGAATTTTACGAAGTGATACTGTAAAATTTTCACCATTTTGATAGTAAATTTTTTAAATTAAAATTCTTTGTTCAAATAAATAAGTGTCAAAGGTTGACACATCAATTTATGAGATTTCATCATTTGACAGCCAATTTACGTTCTAACCTCAAATTTGCCCACCCTGTACAGTGGAAGTAAAAGATCTACGTTGTTAGTCATACGTATGGGTAATATTGTTTTAATCATTCGTCACCCTACCTTATAGGTATTGAGTTATAAATAGAAGAAGGAATGCAATGCAATGCAAAACGGTTATGTTACACTCCTTGTCTCAATAATTTATGTAGAGGGAACAAGGCAATTGCAGACTGCATTCGCTACAGTTATTCATAAGCTACTTGCACCAAATTTCAGAATAGAACGCTTCCATTATGGTTGCCTTTGCAAATAACGTGTTAAATTTTTGTATAAAAGTTTTTTTTCATTTCTCAATTGATAGACTCAATAGACTTGGTATCAGTCTGAAGAACTAAGTATCCTAGCTACTGTCATGGGGTATTTGAGTGATATACTTGAGCCCAAGATAAACTGGAGGTGAAATTTGAAGGAACGCATCGGACGGTCATTCTATTCGTGCAGCTGTAGTTAAGTGAAACATGGTGATAGCGACCGGATCTAGCATTATGGATTTTAGTACAATAATAAGCCCTATATTAAGCTAAAGCTGTATTTTCTACTGGCCAGTGATAAAAAATGCTATAGCTATGGTACGTTTAAGTGAACGATTAGGGGTAACAGGGGTACTGGTAACTTTCTTTGGAGAAGGACTAGACGTCGCGGTAGCAGTTATTAGTCCATTCTTAGATTTTCGCAATAACTCCTACGCAGGTGTACAACAATTTGGGTGCTAATGTGTTTTACAATTTGAAAAACTCGATTTTATACTATACTGTACTTAGCCTAGCTTGCAGAAATAGACTATTTCAACATTATTTAAACTCCCAGTTTGTCATTATCGTGAAAAAATATGTTTCTTTAACACATAACTTTCAGACCGTAATTCAAGTCTTAACTGTATTACCTTAAATAATTGCCTTTTTAACATATTACTGCAAACACACATATACACACTCACATGCATACACTTTGCCCATAAATTATTCACCACTTTGGCCATATGAATTTCAAGTAATTAAAATATTATTTAAATGTTAAAATTTTATTAAATATGCAGCGTTATGTGAACTGACGGCAACAATTACTTTCATAAAATAAATCTTTTTTATTCGTTTTTTAGCAGCACAACTTCTCCAACTTTTTTGCAGACCATATTTAATCTCAAAATCATTTCGTATTCATTGTTCATATTGTGCAGCTTGAAAAAAAGATTAAAACTTAACTTTTTTCTTCTTGTTCGAGGGTTTTTAAATATTTAATTTAATTTTACAGCAGAAACACAAAGGCGAGAAAGGAAATCTAAGCAGACAGACAAACAACACAAACTGTTACCGACGACTTTCAAAGAAGAAACCTGGGGAAAAAAGTTTTTCTCTTCTATTTTTTGGATTCAATTATTATATTTGATTACAAAAAGTATATTAAGGATATTAAAATAATATTGCATTTAAAAAGGTAAAACAGAGATTTTATTTGATTTAGAAATATCTTTATATATAATGCCATGCTTAACTTAAAAAAATATTGTTTTTTTTATTCATGCAATCATTTAAAGCAAAAAAAAAATTGATTATTTATGTCATTCGTACTGATATAAATGATAAACATTTCGTGTTTCACAGTCATAGTCGTTCGTGTTTTTATTTTAATGATTTTAACTGATACGTGTCAGAATGTTTACTATTTTGCTAATTTCTTTTTATTAATTTCTGCCAAACACGATTGTATTTTAAAGGTTTGATTTCATTTTTATAAAATCATTTACAAAATGAAGTGAAATGATACCCATTTATGAGGACACAGTGATAGTCCAGTGACTTTTGTTATTTCGGAAGCAGTAGATCTGAAATAGGGTTTTGCTCTTCTAAACAGCTATCTAGTACTGTTACTGGATTACTGCCAATTTTTCGGAAATGCGGCGTTGTACTATGCAGTATTGTCAGACACCGTGCAATAGTTATATTGGTCTTTTATGGGGACATTCGAGGTAATAATTTTGCAGATGAATGCGTAACTTTGGATCTCTATGAGTGTAGCTCTTGCACTGGGCGATATATATATATATGTCTGTTTGAGGGCGTTATCAAGATTGATAGATGTGTGGGTATTACCATTTGCAGGATATCCAGGAAACTCTGGCCTTATGTGTCAATGGAAAGGATCCAACTTCTACCTTTTCGGTGTCCAACAGACTACCCGATAACTAAGTGTATTCAGGAATTATATCTTGAATCTTTGGATATTGATATTCACGTGGACAGTCTTGCATTAAAGGATGATTTTAGTTCGACTTGGGCGATATCGTGTTGTACTGATATGGGTCCCGAGTTAAGGGGGTATTCGAGGGAATGATGCAGCTGATGAATGCGTGAATAAGTGTTCATTTTTAAGTGTATCTCTTTAACAGGTACATGTTCTTTTGTGGGCGTTATCGAAACTGATGGATAACTGGGCGTTGAGCAGTATGGAACGCTGGTTTTCTACCATAATATTACCACTTACAGGATATCCAGGATGGTTTGACTTTCTCTCATTGGAAAGGAGTTTTTGAAATTTTCGTAACACCTCCAAAATCTCTAATTACACTTAAAAAAATGGTTTTTCATACCTTTATCCACTTAAAAGCTAATAACATAGTTAAATACTAACCGATTTTAAGCTCTTCAGTGGATTTGAGAAGAAGAGAAGAAGATTTTTTGGATGACGATTGATAATGATATCATAGCCTTGAGGTGTACAAACATATGTGTGACTTCTTCAAGCAATAACATTAATTTTTTTACACATTTAACAAGCTTAGAGCTTTTTTCATACCATTTATGAACTTATTTCGTTGACAATTGCCAAAATTGCATTACATAAGTAAGCTGGAACCTAACAATCTTTTAGATTCACTTCCATATAGGTAACAACAAATTTCTCGTTGCCGAGAATGCAACTGAAGTTCGGCTGTCAACTATAATCTACACTTAAAAATACATCATGTTCACAAATTTCATACATAAAAATACTAAAGTAATAGTATTAATTTCCCGTTTTTCTTATCAAAAATAGCTAACAAAATCGCCAACTAATTCAAGAATTGCCAAAAAGTCGCCATGTCGTCGAACTGAAAATAAGATCACCAAATAGCTTTTAAAATCGCCAGCTTGGCGAGAAATCGCCAGTTCTGATAACCCTGCTCGGTAAACGTATTCTTCATGATGTGGACTGTCTCTAGGACCTAAATATCAAATTTTTCATAAAAGTGAAAAAAGGCGAATTCCATGTGTCCATTTAATATGAATTTTTTACGTAAAAAATTACCATTAAAAGAAACAGACTTGGAAAGCAGTTTAGTTTGTTTTCTCTGATTGCAATTGTGAAAAAAACACTAACCACACCGACTAACAACTGGTTTTTCCCGTGCCTATGTACAAATTGTCAATTATAATATTAAAAGAAGCTTTTTAACTTTGTTTTAAATAGAAATTTAGCAAGATATTTATCCTTTTTACTTAAGAATAAATAATTTTTGTAAATATTTATTAGGAACATATTGTAGGGGACACTATTGAGATTAACTATTTTAAGCAAGAAAAAAATAAAAAAAATTAATATTTAAATCCACAAATTCAGTTCATATTTAGGAAAATAAACTAAATTACAAGTAAATAGTATAAAAATAAATTTATTCATTTTTAATAGCATTTGTTGCACGCTTCTTTCGTGTGTTCTCCTCCTTATGCTATTACCACATTTCGTGGATATTGAGTTTGTCATTATATGCTTTTAATTGGGACTAAAATTGCAAATCTTGCTTTTATTTGCTTAAAATCATCAATTAAATCTTTTTCAAGACTCATTTTTGTTCTCCAAAAAAAGTGCATATTCTTTAAAAATATAAAAAAATATAGGATTGAAAGTTATATAAACACTAAACATTAGCTGAATCGACTAACACTAACTAAAAAAAAAATACAACACTTACTGAAGAAACGTGAATGCTCACTTGAAGAGAACACTGGCGACAGACAATACAGAAGAGTTCAAGTTGATCGCGCAATCAAATAAAAAGCTGCATATGAAAATAGAGGCAATGTTAGTCGAATCGGCTAAGGTTGCGGTTCTACGGTTAAGAAAAATTATCGCACCAGGAACACTAGCTAAGATGTTCATTGATACTAATGTTTTAAGACAATTCTTTACTACTTTGTTCGAACAAGAGAATCTGTGGTTTGAAATTCTTAATATACAATGGTATTCACCAAAGCAAAATTGAATAAATTCAGAAACAATTTCGGCTTTTTGAACTCCTAAGTCTTCAATGGAATCCAAATGTGGTTAATCAACAATACGAAAGATGTTTAGCACATATAGCACTTTCTACACTTAAGAGCAAATGATCTTTAATATGAGATTTGTAGGTTAGAAACCATAACTTCAAATTAACCGATGAAATATTACATTCCACAGAGGCTGAAAGACTAAAAAATAAGAGTGCTTGCAGCTAATATTTGAAAAATCTATACGTTTTATTAGAACAGCTATGGCTCTCACTCGGCCATAGCGCGACCACTAGACTGCTTCAGGCGCAATATGAACAAGCGTTCGCATTTTTTTGTAACTGTGGAAAGTAATAAATCCAGACAATCTTAACATTAAGTTTCTTGGCGTGAACTTGCAACAAACCAAACTTAAGTATGTCCTTTAAAGCGTCAATTTTCTCTGGCTTGTTGGCGTAATACATATCTTTGACGGCACCCCACAAATAATAGCCCAACGGTGTCAAATCGCAGCTCCGAGGTGGCCAAACGACATCACCTCTGCGGGTGATAATGCGATCTTCAAAAACGGGGCGCAAAACATCGAGTGCAGCTGCTGCTGTGTGGCACGTAGCACCGTCCTATTGAAACCAAATGTTGCTAATATCCTCCTCTTAAATTTTTTCGAACAAAAATTCGTTCAACATGGCCTGATAACCATCGCCATTGACTGTAGCGGCCACTCCTTGCTCATTTTCGAAGAAAAATGGCCCAATTATGCCTCTGGACAAAAATCCGCACCAAACAGTGACTCGTCTTGGGTGTATCGGCTTTTCAATGTATGCATGCGATTTTACTGTGCCCCAAATGTGACAATTTTGCTTGTTTACGTACCCGTCAAGATCAAAATGAGTTTCATCTGAAAAGATGATTTTTTTGGCAAAATCAAATCAGACATGAGCTATGTATTACCATTCACGAAATAAGCACAAGTTGAAAAAAAACGTTAGATGGCGGACCATTTATTTAATATATAATACGCATTTAAAACCGTACTCTATTGAAACTAACGGATAAGGATGCCTAATAGAGCTTGCTGCACCCGTAGCTATTTAATAATTTAATTAAGTTTTTAATTGAGCATTTTTTTTTTTGTGAAGTTTAAAAAAACATTTATCAATTTCTAATTTAAGGGTATTTTATTCACTCATAGAAACAAACCAATGTAGAGTGTATAATTGTAGAAAAATACGTAAACCAAAAAAATCAAAATATAAAAAAGTTAAAAAATATAGCCCGGTTACGTTGTATTCAATAGTAGAATGCAGCCTTTGAAAAATTAGACTCCTTTATCTGGCCAAATTACTCGTATTTTAGCAAAATATTACCGCAAAATATATAAGGACTTAATAAAAATGACTCTTTGAATAAAATATTTTTTTAGGCAGAAAAGAATTTTGCTTATGTTTCTTTTAAGGTTCAAAAATAAACGTTCATTTTATTTCTCTTCCCCAGCCTTGGTAATTACCTTGAGCCCTCTGGCACGGTACATGGGCTTTAGCATCATTAGGATGTGAATTAAGTGCCACTCATGCCATATCCACAGCATCGGACTTCTATGTTACTGGCTATGTGTCCATGACCCTTTCGTTTCAGGGGTTAACTCCAACTCATGCAGTGCTTTGTGCTGGTACTAGGAAAATAGGTTATGGGAAGGATGATAGAGGAAGTAGTGTTTATAGACCTTCGACAAACGAACAGTACGACCAAAGAACGAATTCTCCCTATAATGCCTTGTGCAATTCACTGGACAATCAACTACAACGGGATGCGCTCTACGAGAAATGCAAGTACTACGTAAAATTATATAATTACCAGGAATTAGTTCCTTAATTTCGTTAGAACACATTCCGTTATAGCACCGAAAGAACAATGAAACACACGTCACATTGCGACGATGCTCTAATTAATTGATAGAGTTGGCTACGCTACCGCCATTAATAAGAACCTTCGCCCTCTTCTGTACGCGGTCGAGAAGCTCCAAAATAGACTTTGAAGCACCGGCCCATACATGAGAGTTGTATTCCAATTTGGCACGGATATAGGTCTTGTAAATATTAAGGAGATCAGGTGGAGTAATAGAAGTAATTCTTACACCGTCTTAAAAAGTCAAGGCACTTGAATGCTTCTTTCGACACTCGAAATATGTGTTAGTCGAAAGAACGTCACAGTAAATTTTCATGCCTAGAACATCAAGAGTATCTGATAACTCAATATCTACATTACCCATCAATATCTACACACAGCATCACGTGTGTGTGTCAGAAAACAATATTTGGTCTTACGCGCGTTGGAAACATCCAGGGCCACAACTTTACTCTCACCAAATACATGAATGAACCTATTTAATCTTTCAGAGAGTAGTGCCAGTAGAGCGACCCTCACGCAAGCCATTTTGGCTATCACTCAGCAAATTGTTCGACTCTAAATATTTCACAAGGTTATGATTAATCATACTCTCCATAAATTTGGAAAGTGCTGAACAAACTGCTATTGGGCGGTAGTTTTCAGGGTGACTAGTCTCAACCTTTCTAGGGATTGGCATTACATTGGCAACCTTCAAGCAAGATGGAAAAACACCCACACGATGACGCATTGAAAATATTAGCCAATGAACGCGCAAGCGTCGAAGAGCACTACTTCAGGACCAGCGCTGGAATGCCATCCGGCTCAGAGACTTATTAACGTTGAGATTTGCAAGAACCTTTTTAACTGCACGGGCTCGAAAATATATACTAGGCATAGTCACTGATACTCTTTCAAGTTCGGGCAGTGGTTGACCGCTCTCCGGCAAGTTCGAATTGCCTGCAAACATTTCAGCCAGAAGGTTTGCCTTTTCAACTGGGTTAGTTAATTTTTAGTCACCGTTGATAAGGACTGGAATCGAACTAGCGTTGTTCCTAATCCTTTTAATAAATTACCAAAAGCTTTTCCTTCGCCGCGAAAAAATAAGAACTTTAGCACGTAGGCGCTGTTCGTATAGAGTCCTCTCGCGCCAAAGCTCTGCGGCACAGGAAGATCTCGCTTGCTTGCGTAGAGAATTAGTATGATCGCATTGGTTATTACGCCAATTTCTGAATGCGTTGCCTTTCTTTCTGTTGTAAGTCTCTGATTAAAATTCGCCTTAACCAACGTTTTACAATGGTTGTTTGGGTATATGAATTACAACCTGAATGTCAAGGCACCATTTAAAAAAACCATCAATGAATATATACAGATAACGATGACAAATTAAGATTCGTTTTCAAATCGGTTTTATTCTAAATTGATACGATTTCATTTTCCATTTCGTTCTATAAAAATTTCGACAGAAACGTGTGATAAAAAACGAAAATCGAATTATTTTTACGTTTTCAAATCGAATAGGTAATGATTGGTGACATGAAAATGATGCAATTTTTTTTGCGAGAAATTTCTTCAAAATGTTACTGAATAAAAATGTTATGAATAAAAATTTGAAGTAAAGTCATTACCCACTGAAAATTCCTTTCGTAAAAAATGCAAATAATTGCCAAAACTATTTCTTATATTCTTTATCAAGTAGATAAAATATTTTATTAATAGATAAATAGCATCGGAATAGAATTTTGTCCTTAATCACTACTATAGATTTTACAAATCCTGAGTATGCTCTGCGTTCCTGTCCTGAATTCCTCAAATGTCTAAAGACACCTCTGGTAGAAATAGGTATACCTACTTTATGCTAGAGGAAACTATATCGCTGAGTTATTGTAACAAATGTACGAAAATCAATAAATTAATTATGGAGAATTATAAATTCAGATTTTTTTACCCTAAATGTGTTGTATTGAGAAATTAAGCAAAAAAAAAAAAAAAAACAAAAACAATATAGGATGTAAAGTATTTTTAAATTATAAATAAATTAGTAAATTATTTGATTTGTACCTTCCAAAAACATATATATTTTTTAATTTTTGTATGTAGGGTGTCAGAGATACCAACATAAACTAGTATAAAACTTTAAAAGGGGCTCTAATAGAGGCACTGATGTCTTAGAGACGAATAAATTTTTAATGTTAGATCAGGCCGCCCTTCACTTGCCAAAACATATTCCAAAGTGGGTGAGACGTATACACCGTCCACCATCTTCGTTGATTTGCCTAACATCACGCGGTGAATAGGCTCTCCTTGATAAGTCCCATGTGATTTTTTTTCCAACAGCGATTATAAAATGACAATTATTGAACGACGAACATTTAAGGAACCTTAGAAGTTTTTAAAGGCACAGTATACTGTTGAGGCTTCACATTGTAAATGTGTAATACCCTCCTTTTATTGGCTGCCAGAACATTGTATGGCTCTTTTGGAATCCATTTCACCAACATGTCAGCAACTGAACAGCAAAGTGTTATTTGCATAATCTTATTCAATACTCCAGATATGCACATTCTCTATGATCATCACTTAGAGAACCCAAAAATTCAAAAATTATAAATTTCTATTTTTTGAAATATTTAATAATTTTGTTTTTTTACCAAAGATTTGTTGTATGTGTTTATAAAGTTTTAAATTTTAAATAAATAAATAAATATGAAGTTGTTTTTTGGTTATGAAACGCGTTGAAATAAAATAAATGTGGAAAATGAAATCGATGCGATTTCTATTACAACTTCAGTTCGTTTCGAACTTTCCATTTCATTTCAAAACGAATCGATAATTTCTACCACATAGCTGATTGACTAGTCACAAAATAATTTTTTTTTATTGATTTTGGTCTAAAATTAGTACTTATAAGCGATATTTTTACATTGGGTATCATATCATATTAAAAAAAATATTAAAAATTATCCTGAAAACGACCACACAGATTGCGAGTACTAGTTATTACAAATTGAAAAAACATCCGATTGTATAGTATTGTGAGAATAAGAATAGCGCTACGAAATTATCCAAATTTACAATTTGATATGTAGTAAACTTAAGATTAGCTTTATTACCAACACATTGTAATATGAAATTATTACTATTAGAAGCACTAATAAATCCTAATACCTTCCGAATCACCATAATAGTTCGAACCATCTTACATTCTCTTACAATGTCGTTACAATGTCGTATACACGGAATTTGAATGAATCGCACTTACATTGTCAGTAATCTCAATTCGAAGATGTTTATGGTAAAAATTTTATTTGGCAATTGAATATGATTCTGGGCAGATCAACATAATTAAATGCTTCATAATCAATGAAGTGCATTACGACACAATATTTCTTATTCACCACTGATAATATATTAAAGCCAAAATGTTCGATTTAAATTTTTTTTAAGCATACAATTTTCGAGTGTATTAACTACAATGATTTCAATTTATATGCCTGCATAATTTTTTATATTATTTTTTTTTTCAACTCGTAGTTAATTTATTATTTTTTAATTATTCCATACCATTAACTGGTTTCATAAATCAATAACCACAAATATCAAAACCGCACTAATAAAACGCACACAGGATAGAGGAAAGAGATGCGGAATAAAAATAAACATTTTGCTATACAAACATTAAGTTAATGATTCATAAAAATTAAATCGTTATAAAAAACAAAAACGAAAATAAATTAAACAAATAAATAAAACGATAATGAAAATTATGAAAAAATACAAAAAAAAAAACTCATATTGTAATTATAACTTTTTATTAATATTTTATTCGTTTATTTGTTTTAACTTTTATTTTGTTTCCTTTACTAAAGCTACACATAATTTTCTTAACGATTTAATAAAAAATCAATAGACAAAAAGAATAGTAATAATAACAGGAAAGAGAAATATAAGTATAAATAGAAATACAAATACATATGAATATAAAAAGTCAATCGGATAGCATCCTTTAGCAAAAAACAATACAGCCACTGCTTAAATAATGATAATAAATAGCAATAATCTAATATATTTAGTCGCTTAGTCTTCTAAGGCAAGTTATTGCTGTAAATTATAGAAAAACATGCTAAAAACTAATATACAACTTAATACAACGACTGCCAACGACCACCGTTTTAATAAGACAAATACACATTTTTACATACATATGTATGTATATATGTATGTATGAATGTTTGTATATGCTATAATATTATTAACAATAGTAGTCATCAACACCACCACCATCATCATCATCATCATCATCATCATCATCATCATCATCATCATCATCATCATCATCATCATCATCATCATCATCATCATCATCATCATTATCATCATCATCATTATTATTACCCTCACACTGATTGTTTGGAATGATGAAAAAGCGAAAAAACAATTATGAAAAATATATGGACAGAAAAAGGAAATAAACAACTTTACAATAACAACAACAATAAAAATCAAATAATCGGCACGCTAAACTGTCTGTGGAATACCCTATACAAAGAAATGATTTTTTCAAAATAAATATCATTGTTTATACTGTGAGCGTCAAAATAAAATGTACAACCTTGTCCTCTAGAATTTAGTTTTATTTCAGTCTTTTAAAATACAATGTATTTAAACGTTATATACTTTTTTCAAATTCTATTTAAAGATGTACAGAATTCATAAAAGTAACAACAAAATTATTACAACAAAAACGAAAGGTACTTCATTTCTTACGCGTCAAAAAAATTGTGCAAAAAAATACTATGCCACAAAATATGATGAAATTCGTGGGAAGTGCTATCATTTTTCTTATACGTGCTATCGAGAACAACAAAAATCTTTCATGTAATACCCATTGGAACATGGAAGGAGCGGATTTTTGGCCTAATCCCTCATAACATCTGAGAGAGATACATTAACGGTTCAAGGAGGATATCGCCCATTGGAACATGGTAGTATAGGGTTGAGAGGCAAATTTGAACTTTTAAGGAAAGCTAAACTCTTAATGAAGTAGTCATTTTTCATTATTGAGAAAAAGACTGGGAGTGTACAATAAGGGATGGACAGACCCTGGCCCGACTGCAGCTAGATAGATAATCATTGATTACCGTGGTTCTAAGTCATACAATTCATTATTATGAAGGACTGTGCAGGTTACTATCTTGATCAAAAACTTTTCGGAATAACCCCCGTGTGGCGGTCCCATAGTTCCGATTTGGTACTTCTGATGTTAAAATCCCGCCAAGTCTTATGGAATTTTCGTAACAGCTCCAAAATCTTTAATTACGGGAAAAAACCGGTTTTTCGTATTTTCATGCTCTTATAGCTAAACATGAACCGATTTTAGAATCTTGGAGGATTTTGAAATAATAGGAATAGATCTCTCAAGTAGTGTTTTTTACTTTACTTAAGTAAACTTATTAATTTACAATTTTTTAATTTAAAAACGTTTTTAAAATGCCATTTTATATAGGAATCACACATTTTGATACTTAATATTTCACAATCTGATGAAAATTGACAGCGTATATGATTGCTATAGGAATGTCACAACGTGATTACAAACCCGTCTACACAGAAGCTGAACTGAGAAGATTGCGACTGGACCCACTTCATACTTTGGCTGCAACAGGAGTCTCCTTAAATGCGAGATAGGAAAATGATCAACATAAATCGCGATACTAGTGGTCTCGACCGTTCTAAAAGTACACTGTCACCTGAAACTTTTGCTGAGAGAAAGAGAAATCAATAGAAAACGTTATCAGTAAGCGTGTGTCAGTGGGCCACAGGATATATCGGTTGGACCAATATATCGATTAATTTGAACCAGCGGTTATTTCGAATCTGGCATTACTTTGTCATTATATTCTGTCACAAAATTCAGTATATTATCCCCACTGAATCGATTAGCGCTTGCGCAACGTTGGGATTTATTGGAAATTTATTTTCAAAACAAAGACAACTGGTCGGTAATTCATCTTGGGGTTCAGAAAACTCAAACGTGGTCAATGCACCCATTACGAGTGACTGTTTGGTGCGGCTTGTGGAGCGGAGGCTTCATGGGCCCACATTTCTTTGAAAGTTAAGACGGCGCAAACATTACAGTCAATGGAGACACCTATCGCACCATTATAACTGATGTTTTTGTTCCTGCTCTTTATGGTATTGATGTGAACAAAGTTTGGTTTCACCAGAATGGTGAAACGTGCCACACATCATTATCCATGCCACAATCAATTTAAAATATATTTTCTTCATCTCCTATTTTAAGAAATTTTAAATTTAAATCACAGGAGGCTTCAATACACGCAATATCTCTATTTACAGCTAAACAACCTTTGATCTTTACTTATTTCAATAGAAAGTTCAGGGTGATCTTCCACCAAGGTAAGAGTGGGGCACAGACACAAGGTAATTGCAGGATGACTTGGACGTATCCAAAATATTTCACGGAGTGTAAACAGTATTAATGGAGCACATAACATGTAAATCAATGACTTTGTGCAAAGCTGTACAATTTTACAGGCGGAACTTTGGAAATTTTATCCGAAAGTGTTATTATTAAAGATCAAATTACTTTCAGACAGTCAATAGGTACTCAAAGTTGTTAGCAGCAGTTTATTTACATCAAGGACAATACTGCAATGTCACAATGCGCTTACAAACTTGGCTAATCAGAATCTGATTATCCTGGTTTGAGTGCGAGGATTAAAAATGGGGGACTAGATGTCAAAAGTGGATAAAAGTGGAGTTGGGGAGACTGTGATTGGACACTCTCCATAGTTTGATTCTACAGAAGTCTATTTAAAGGGGACACTAATGGTCTTGACCATTCTTAGAAGTTGCTGGTGGCTGACTATGGTGTAAAGTAAAAGCTTAAGGGCACTTACGCGAGCCACCATATGTCTCTATGCTTGTAAAAAAGTACCTGTGCAGAATAGGCACATGTGACACTGTCACCAGAAGCTTTTGCTGAGAGAAAGAGAAGTCAACAGAATACTACAACAATCACTGTGTGTCACTGGGGCATACGATATACAACTTATTATACACAAATATCCCGTGTGAGTAGTACTTGTTGACACTCCCTTTAAAAAGCTGATCCGATCTCTTGATGCATTTAACCTGAAAATGACAAATGGTGTCATAATATATAAACGATGATCAAAGTGCATTTTGGCCGAACTTTGGATCAATCTCTATTATCTATTCTATTTTTAAAATATTTATTTTAAAATTGTAACCCAATAATATAATAAACAATCTCCGATGCCTGTAGTAACTAGGAATTTGTTGTGTTCGGAATGCTGACATCCACATTTGTATGTCAATTATTTGACTGAACAACGTTTTTAGTTATTGGTTTATATTTGAACGTTCTTTTCGATTGAAAATAAGTTTATATATGATCGCAATAAAATTATTTTATATTTTTCATGAAAATGTATTTTAACTAAAATGATCAAATTTTTCATTATTCCAATTTTCCAAAAATCGTATTTGGTATTAATACATACACAACTAGTACCTGAAAAATGAAACCTTTCACTTGGTTGGTAACAAGTATTTGCCACGATTAGATCGTGATTTAGGATACCACATTGGCGAGCTATGCCAACTGTAATATTTTTTCATGTGCTATTTTAATTTCAGTTTAGAAGAAGAGACAAGCAGTTAATGACTGTGCCAATAATTAGCTAATGACAGTTTAAAAGCATTTTTTTTTTGTCTGCCAATGTGTCAGTTTATTATACTGGTCGTTTAATTGCTGGCTCATTTATTCAATCATTTACTGCTTTTATGGCAAAATCATGTTCACAAGTCACATGATTTAGAAAATTAAAAGAGGTGATGGAAAATTGATTTTAAATACTTTATCAGTCATATTGAAAATAACAAAATTTTAACGGCATTAATTGAAAAAAAAGAACAATTGAAGAAATTTTTTTTTTAATTTTTTGATCATGAAACATCTCGTAAAAAAGCAAGTACTTTTCCATCAATGCTATATCAAGGTTAATTTTTGTTCGCAAATTTAAAAATTGGCTCGGCGACAGTTGATTTGTCTAAAAAGGCGATTTTGACGGCCCAAGAAAGTCTTATTTTTTAAAGGAATTAAAATTTAAAAGTACTATGGTATGGTAGGCAAGACAAACGTCTACCAACCAAGAGGTCATCGATCCAATTCCAAGCCAGACCATTTAAAAAAGAAGATATAGTCCGCAGCGGTATCACCTCATAATATGAGCAGGGAAACCAGTATATGCAATTGCATGTTCCTCTTCATGTATCTAGTCAAGTCTATTGTAAGATATATATCCGTTTTTGGAATTTTTATGAATTTGGCATCGATTTGTTAGTGCATATTCGCCCATAACAGCATTTTTTGCATACTTCAGTTTTAAGTGCCTGTTCTCGTCATTTAGGTTAAACTTAAAATATTGTTGACAAGAACGTTGTATTTCAAAAGATAGCATCATAATCAATCAAAAAGTCGATTTTGAAGTTTTTGTATTACAGCTTTTTGGATTTTATATGACGATATGTATGTATGTATGTATGTTTACTAACGATATTGATTTGTGGAATAAAACTTATTTCCTATTAGCAAAGAAGACTTTATTTTGCTTTTTTAGAGCATATTTTTAAAATGTTTGGATAATATTTTCCTATTTTTAGTGCATAATTTATGCGCATAAAAATCTTTTTAAAGAACAAAAAGTTTGTTAGGTTGGCACATCTGTTGTTGATATCCCCACTAAGTCTTACTGTCATAGCTTGACATTTGCAAAAGCTACGCAGCGAAGAGTACATCTATCTCTATATGTGTTGGCGATAATTTACAATTTTAAAAACGGCTGCTGAAACGAGTTCCACGTAATGGTTTTTTAACTCGATTGAACACAAAGAAGTCACAGGGAGCCAAATCAGGTGAATTCGGTATCTTTTGGATGATATTTGTTGCATTTTCGTCAAAAAAATTCGAATAATGATGGCAATGTGCGACGGTGCGTTATCATGGTGCAAAATCGATGAGTTTCTGCCCACAATTCTGGTCTTTTTCCCTCTTTCCTCACGCAAACGTCACATATCGCCCAATTAATACTCTTTGTTTACTGCCTGGCCTTCTGGAAAAAGTACATGATGACTACACTGTTGTAATCCACGAAAATCGTAAGCATTAACTTTTTTTTTGACTGAAAACGACGTGGTTTTTTTGGTCTTGGCACATTTGGTGACTGCCATTCACTCGTCTTATGTCTGGATTACATGTCGTACTCATAAATCCACGTCTAGTCTCCAGTAATGATCATTTTGATGAATGTGGGATCGGATTCAGCCTCGCGAACATGTCTTTTCGACCTCAACGCAGTCAAAATTGTAAAAAATCGTCAACACACATAGAGATAGATATACTCTTGGCGAGATTTAGCGAGAATATCAAAAACAGATGTACCAACCTTAAAAAAAACTCAAATCTGAACGATAAGAGCGCCACACAGGGGTTATTCAGGAAACCTTTTGATCAAGGTAGTATTTCTGGTTTCCCTAATTATGAGTATTACACTATTAAAAACTTCTCTTATGAATTTGTCATTAAAATAGAATCGGGTGCAACTTATTGACTAGAATAAGTTCCTCACAAAAAAGAACTATTTCTATCCCAAAAATTAACTTCTTCATCAAAATACAATTTTGTAAGCCTTGTGTTTATCAAATATTTTAATAATTATTTAATCTTCTCTTGTTTCCAATTTAATCTTACTTCAGATAGCAAGGGTCAAACAATTATTAAGTTTCTTTTAAACAAAAATTAACGCTAAATTACCACACGCCATTGGCCATTTAAAATGTTCCATATTTTTTAAAATGAAACTTGTGTTTTTATATTCCCTGCCTGCCACTTTGTGGTTTTGGTTAGAAAATTATTAAAAAAGTTTCAAACAAATTTCTCTGAAAAAATATTCCCTTTTTTCTTCATTACTCTTAAAGCCAAACACAGATAGTGGGCATGGAGATGATGATGGCATACATATTATATAATAAATAAAGAAAAATAAATAAATAAATCAAATAGAGAAATAAATGTTTTTAATAATTTTATGATTTAATATAACAAAAATGCATTTTTTTTCTAAAAATTTAATTTATATTTATGTGCAACTAACTGTAGTATGTGTTTGGGATATCTACTCTTTAAATTTAGAGCACTAGTATTTCTAATTATTTCTTTTTGTTTCTTCGTCACTCCTCTAGGGAGCTTTGTTTAAGTGTCAGTAATCAGGTATATTTTCAAGCTAAGTAGATGATTAATCGCCTCTATATATGTATCTGTGTTTAGTGATGAATGTTCTTGCTAAGTGGTGGTGATCTTACTAAGCATTGTACTTTTTTTCCAGTAGTGGAGTTTTCTCATGATCATCCATCTGAGGTTTTTCATCATCGACAGAGGTAAGCTGTCTATTCAGTGGGGCTTCTTTAGATGGAGTTGAAGTCTCTTTTTCAAATACTCGAAACCGCAATAAAGTTTTTCTTTTCGTCATATCCTCCACTTTCGAACTTGGGACGTTTATGTTGTGTGCTTGCGCTCTAACCACTACAAATTATCTCTAATCACCCATATTATTTCTTAGTGTGTCATTACTTTAGACGCTTTGCAAATAATTCAATTTAAATGGGTTCAGTTCAAAGATTTTTTACATAATTTAATACATGTTTTGTAAAATGTAATCTTTTTGCAATTTTCAAACAATAGGCCGTGTCAAAATATTCAGTAAGAGAGCACTAAATGAGCCAAACCCAATAATTGTGTCCGAATGTTTTATCAGACAAATGTTTGCATATGTTCGAAGGTGATGTTATTATTGAACGTCGTAACACTAATAAAGGACTGACTTTTAAACAAGACAACGTTTCAGTTTATAAGACAAGACATAATTAGGAAGGGTTAAAGTCTCAAAATATTATAAATTTGGACAGGCCTATGGAGTTCTGCTGACCAAAACCAATTCGGAAATATTTAGGAATTGTTAGTTCACCGTATTTATAAGGGAGATCTGAAATAGCGATAATCGGTAAATGGCGGAATATTAATGAAAAATTGCTAACAAATTTCGGTAAAAGTATGTCAGACAGTGTCTTAGAACTTATTAAAACAAAAGAAGGCCCCACACATTATTAATATTAATTATTTAATATTATTTAGTTAATTTCGAAATAGTGCGTCTATAGTTGTGAGCCAGCACTATGATTAAAAATGACCAATAAAACCTAACCATAAAGACTAAATACAATATTTTTGTTTAATCACATGTGTTTTGATTACTCAATCAAATATGACTATGCGTCTATAGTTCGGATGCGTAGTGTATGCATAATATTAATTTTGTTTAATATGTAGAGAAATTAAAAAAAAAATGTGTTTTTTCCTTCAAAATCACTGCAAATAATATTTTTCTTTCTTAATTTAAAGTAAAGAACTTTTGAAGTAGAGTATAGAAAGTTTTTAGAAATTGTTTTCTTATCTGTGTTTTGTATTTTTGTCTAATTCTTTGGAAGTACATTTTTTTCTAAAACATAAAACTACTAAGCAGTTTATTTTCCTGCTCATTTCTTGGATTTTTAATTTAAAAAGTTTTAAAAACAATATAAGAAGTAAAGGAAGAAATTCTTGTTAAAAAGGAAATTTGATATGAGGAAATCAAAGATTATAATGTGCGACAAAAAGGAATGAATAAATTTCTGGCACTGACACTTACACTTACTCTATATCAGAAAAAAAGTAACACTTCCTAAGTAGTAATTTATCACGTAGTATGTATGCATAATGAAGAGTAGCTTAAGTTGACTTAAGCTATTCGAACTTACCGACTCAGATTTATATGATAAAAGACACGATACGGAGAAGGGAACATCGAATATGACTAGAATTGTTCCAATAGAATCGTTTAAGTAAGATTTTTTCCGAAATTGTCTCTAAATATGATAAGTCTGTGGTCATATGAAAGAATAGCTTAAGTCAATTTAAGCTAATTTTCAATATCAGTACAAATATGCATTACAAAATTCATTATCTTAATTTCATTTATTAATATTATTAATTTTAATATTTTTATGAAAAACTATTTGATTTAAATGTTTTTCTTTTTTTGTTTTGTATAAAGAGTAAATATTCCTCTTTCTTTTCAGAAAAAAATAAAAAAATATTGTTCTTTTTGTTCATTTAAACAGTTTTCAATCGCCATTACCACACTAAAGTCAATAAGACTTATTCAGCATAAAATTTAAAACAGCAGGCAATTTTAACCGCACGATATACAATCGTCTATCGTCATTAGTGGCATATGTTGTGGCACGCAAGTAGCAAAAGGACTCGTGCTGTTCACCGAAAACAAAAAAACAGAAATAAAGGCCAATGTAAATAAAATAAATTTGTTTAATAATGTTTTCGTCTATGAAACTGATGTTTATATTACAAAAGTTTACTAAAAGTTGCCATACCTATATAAAGAAATATTTTTGGTTATAAACAAAATTATCAAAAATAAGTTTGGCCGTATGGATGTTTTTTGAAGCTTATCCGAACGTTCAATTGGAAAACTGGAATTATTTTGTTCTAAAATATTTGTTTGTTTTTAGCGAATTAAGAGAGATTGTGGTGATCAATTATTATGTATAATTTTTAAACATATAATATATCTGTATATGTCATTGAAAGTTGCAGTTATTTTTTAGACTAAAACCTAATTGATTCACGATTAATTTAAAATATCGTAATCCAAAGAATACTAGACTTATAGATTTTGTTTTATAATTGCTCTTTGAATATTGAATTTGAATCTGAAGGTCAATATTTAACGCTAATAGAGCCTATGAACTAGGAAGCAAAGAATGGATATTCCTTGGTGGTACAATGGACTCGGAAGATATAAGGCTATAACGATAAGTTAGTTCAAAATAACAAATGTGATAGACATATTGCCCATATACAAAGCGCATTACTTACAAAGTACAAAAAGTCAACTTGCCGGTTTTTAGTGCGAAAGAATCGGTAAATCTTTCTAAGGCAATTCGATTAGAGAAACTATTGGCTAAATATCACGCAAATGTACACTAAAAAGTCACGAATAAACGCAAATCCTATCTAGGATCTTTATTTATATGCCTTTGGTTTGCCATGTGCCCGTAACCAGGCGCTGAAAGTGGTTTATGTACTTGAAGCTGGTGGCAAGTCAACTCAGTTGCCAAAATTAAATACTTACACCCATAATCCTGAGCTCATTTTTCCCATAGAATGAAGAAAGGACTACAAGGTAGTTATGTGAGGGAAACCTATCTTCTGATCAAACTTATTTATCGTTTGATATTTGCTTATCGGCTAGACAAATAGCTCTGTGTGTTTTTGTCGATATTCTACACTTGACAACACTACGTACGATGCCATCACAAAGGCACTAGAAAAAATGTTCATGCTCTCCTGAGGAGCAGGATGTGGGGAAATGTTGGTAGTTTTTAGCCTGGTAGAGTTTTATAGTTTCTTTCGTGGGTAATCGTTATTGTTGAACTTTTTGAAAAGCTTAAAAATTGGGGCTCTGTACTCTTAAGTACGCCGATGATTTGGTTATCTCAGTGATTGGATAAAAAAAAACGTCAGCATAATGGAGAGCGTGCAAAATGCTCTTTAAATAAACTTCAAATAATGCAAGGAAAGAGGTTTTACTATAAACCTCGTAAAAACAGTAATTGTGACTTTTACTAGAAGCTCGAGATGAAATACTTGGGGCTCATTCTAGATAGGACTCTTACATGGGGAAAACATTCGTCACACGTAATAAACAACGCTAACAGATAACATTATGCAATCATGTGTACATGATTTACTGGTTTTTGTTACGAAAATAGGACCAATACAAGCTTTGGCGTATCACGTTGTGTTTTAATCACGGATAAAAGGAGGACTTCCCATACACTTGCCACCCTGCACATTCAACTTATGGAGGAGGCAAAAGTTGTAAGTTAATTTTATAAATTATGATGCGTTGCGTTATAATATACATACGTACATACATAGATACATATATGAAAATTGTTGATGTAACAAAAACAAATAACGCCCTTTTGATTAAACTAAACTAAAAGAAATGAAAACTAAACTGTTTGTCTTAAAAATTAACGAATGCACCAGACTTTTAGGGAACATGTTTCAAATCATCTAGTTTTTCAACGAAAATAAAAAGATAATTATTAAAAATGACTACTGGACTGCTGTAGTATGCTGTTACAAACACCACCACAAACATAATATGTCTCGTCATCATTATAGCGATGGCTATACAAAAATTCATATTTTTATTCAAGAAAACGAGTTACTTTCAACAGCAGACTTTTATAGAAAAATATTTAAAAGTGTGTTGCAGAGGGCTTTTGTTAAAACCAGACTAACTGACAGTGAGTACACAGATGATGCTATACGACTGTGATAGACAATGTCGAAATGGAATATTTTCCCTTTCTCTTTAATTTTTCTTTTTCCATAACTCTTACATAAATTTTTAAAGAGGCATGCTGCCTTGGTTTTGTCAACATGTCAAAAAGTCACAAAAAACAGCTGCATCATGACAATTTATATGCGTGTTTGTGGAATTTTTGCTTTTTAATGCATTAAAAAAAAATTATTGAGAAATGATTTTCAGGTATGCCCAACGCATGTGTTACATTACACGTCAAAAAAATCAAATTCATTTAAACCAGATTAAAACAGATTAATATTATTAATCAATACTTAAAAAAAAATATGGAATGATATGAAAAATGAACGTGATTTAAGAAGAAGAAGGATGGCATCTAAACTAAGGTGTTATAAGACGTTTTGCAGTTTTATTTCGATATTATAAAGCTATCGTGTATTGGGTGCTACAATTGCTCACTTTCAGCCATAAGCACAACATTATGACCACCTAAAGTCGTGTGTTTACTAACAAGTCCCTTGCGGAAAAACTTCTGCACGTATTTGCCAAAGTGTTTTTACTCTAACTGAGATTTGCGGAAGTCTGCTTTCAGAAGTAGTTTGTAGAAGTAGTTAAGACGAACTTGCTGCAAGAAATTGCAGACTTCTTAGCACACAATGTGAGTACGGCTTGCAGTAGTATGCTTTTTTAACGAATGACAGTATAAAAATGTCTTGTGGCAAAATAAGATTGGCAGCATATTTAATTAAAAGAAAGCAAAATGAAGTGTTTAGGAGGGAAATTGGGTGCTGCAGAACGAAGATTCAAGTTTCCAAAATACATAACTTGAAGTATTACGGGCCGAAGATACCGTGCAGCTGAAAAATTTCTTGAGATTGTTTAATAGTCGAATACAATTTATCTTTAATTCAAAAAAGTATTGAAAAGCAGAATACTGAAATAAGATTAGCTATACCTCCCACAGACCGGCTTTTAGTTACTCTTTCAATTTCTTTTTGTTGTCGCTTTTTGAAATTTTTTTAAAAGAATTTAAAAAAAACACAACAAAACTGAAAACACAAGAGTATACCACAAACCGTTTACTCGTCGTATACCTGACTTCTGCTGCAATCATTTAAAACATTTACAGTTCACAGAAAGTCATTGAAGTTATTCCCGGCAAACAACAAACACGTGTTTCCACATGATTTCCGCAAATAACTTCAGCAAGCCGTGATTTCTGGAAGTCGAGTTCTAATACGTGTTTACACGACAAAAACTTCTGGAAGTGACTTCTAGAAGCAAGTCCCACAAGAAAACTTGTTAGTAGACACAAGGCTAAAAAGGGCAAAAACTGAAAGAATTTTAGAGCTATTTTATAAATATGGACAATCGAAACAATAGTTTTCATTGGCTGAACGGGCAAGCAAATATAGCAAAGTGTTTGCTGGAAGGCAATGTCACTAGTATTTGTGCAGGTAAGGTAGTAAGGCCATGAAGGTGGCGTTGTATAGTGGTTAGAGTGCACGTATACATTACAAGCGGCCCATGTTCGAATAATCAGCAGAATCGAAACAATAGTTTTCATTGGCTGAACGTCCAAACAAATGTAACCAAGTGTTTGTTGGAAGGCATTGCCACTAGAATTTGTGAAGGTAAGGTAGTGGTTAGAGTCCACGCATACAACACAAGCGGCCCAGGTTCGAATACCCAGCGGGGGACATGATAAAAAACTTAATTGCGGTTTCGAGTAACAAATCAAATATAAAAGAATCTTCCAACTTACCTCTGCCGATGATGACAAACATCAGAAGAATGATCAGTAATTCTTGTATTGTAAAAAAATTACAATTCTAAGTAAGAATCACCACCACCGCTTAGCAGCAATCTTCACCACTATACAGTCATACAGAGTCTATCTCTAATAGACTAATCGTCTACTTGAAATCCAACTTGATTATTGAAACTGAAACAAAGCAATGGATGCTTTTGGGAAAAAGTAATATGTTCCCTAGTGGAGTGACGGAGAAAAAAAGGGTATAAAAAGAGTATACAGCTTTTACTTGGGTAGTTTCAATTGCCTAATATAGCGATCATTTTCTGTTTGAATGTTAAAGGGTTTGAGGACAGAAGAATAAATCGTCATTATAACCAACTATTACTTACGTTAAGTCGATTTTAACTGACATCTATAGGTTGTATATTTACATCGTTACATTTTACGAAAATAAGAGCCTAATTAAAATCATATCCGAATATAAACAAGAACAATGTTATAAAGAAGATTGAATGTATAGTCACATAAACCTCCCCACAGAAGTAAACATATATGTTTAGTTCACATACTGTGCAAAGTATGCAACTACAAAAACTAAGAAGGTTTTAGAATTCGATAGATAAAATAAAAAATCATGTCTATATTAGAGCTTTCTTAACTTAGATTGGTCAACCAGTATTTAAGGAAAAAGCTGAGAAGAAGAGTTTAAAATGTAAGATAAGCAATGATCAGCAACTTATTCCTTTATTTTCTATGTAAATTCAAACTCAGAAAATAAACCCTTTAGATAACAAATAGTAGCCTTTTTTAAATTGATTGTAAATTGGGAAGTCACTAAAAATATTAAAAATAACTACACTTAATGCATTCTTACATTCGTTTATTTGCTAGAGAAAAAAATATTATGAAGATAAAAATGCCTAAAAAGAAAATATACCACATTAGGGATTGTATTGTGGGATATTCTACTGATTTGTGTCAAGGTTGTGAATATGTTACCCTTGTAATACCGTACTGATTTATGTATTTGACGTCATTGCCATTCTGATTTGTGTATTTGACGGCATTGCCAATTCGACCATCTTTGGGTAAGACAATCTTACATGTCTAAAATTAACGGATATAAAATAGAGGTTTTCAGAGTGTTTAAGACATTTGCGGAAATTTTCAAACTGTAGGCCATTAGGTATATTATAGTTATCGTTTTGTAGGCATAAAGTAAAATCGCGTTTAGGCGTAAATAATAGTGTTGTATAAGGGAATATTAAATTAAAGATAAATAGGTTGGAGACTGTATAGTTATAATTGTACACAGTAAAGCGAGGAAATAAAAAGTGTAAAACAACAACAACGTGGTGTTTATTTTATTTTTACACAATTAAAAAGAACTCGGACTTTGTAAAATAAGTTACAACGTAACAATATATTTTATTCTTGCTTATAATTTATTTATTTAAAGATAAAAGAAATCTTAACATTTTATCACTTTAAAATTCTTAAAATAAAACAACACATTTTCTGTCGATAATATGACTCAATATTCAACCCACTATGTGAATAAATGTATATTAAACGTAGTGTATATGTATACGATATTGCATCTATTGATTTTTATATTCATGTTTGTATATAAAATAAACATTGTATGCATAAAGATACAATGAAAAATAAAGGAAAATTTATCCAATTTTATTTTATTAACTACGAAAACATATTTGAACTTCATTTTCCAAAACAAACAACAACCGACCGACCGACAGTCAGATATTCAGACCAAATAACCAACAAAAATGTTGCACTTTGATTACAGAAAACAACAACAGTAGCAACAATAGTAGTATGAATAAAACAAAAAGGATCAACCAAAATATACAAATTTATTTAAAATTCGGAAAAATCTCGGAAAAAAGCACAAAGAAACGAACATTTTAAAGCGGATTTATATTGAAGAGATTTTATATGCGAGGGGTGAACTTAAGAGCAAAGCATGATAAACATTTATTGTGTTAGCTTATTATGTAGCAGTATTATCCTTTAGAAATTATTGGAGTATATAACCCATTTAAGTATGTATAGGCTATGTTGTAGCTCGTCCTATTTAACGCAGACATGAACTACGTACGATTATGAAATATGGGGTTTTAGGATTACACTCACTTAATGCATGGCTGGATATGGCCTTCATGTTTCTTTCAAATATTTAGGTGCCATTTAGATTTGTCCTAGTCCTTTATTTTGTAATAATAAAGAACTACAGAAAAGGGTATTAAGAAAGGGTCCTTGCTAAGTTATTAAATTATTAAATGCTACTGACATTAGACTGTCTTATAGGTTGCCTGACCACTATAGTGTATTTCAGTCGGAGCTCATGGGCATACTAAAGGCTGTGAGATGCTTGTTGAGTAGCGAGATTTTCCCTGAAAATATTCAGACTTACTGGGAAGGCCAGGCTGCAATCAAGATCGGTACGAGTTTCACCAGAACGTCTTTCCTTAAACATTAATGTAGCACGTTTCTTATGGAAATATCGGATCATTTGAAGGTAACTCTCATACAGGTTCCGACCCAGATATATCACCGAAAATTGCGTTGTTTATGAATTAGCTAAAGAGGGTACCTAGAGCTGTATATTCTCCGGTCGATGTAAGGTGAGACACAATTTCATTGGCGGTATGAGGGCACGTTCCTATCCTCTGCTGGACCGACCTCGACAAGAAAACGACTAAATATCTTTTTTCCTTAAATCGCATTAAATTAATTGCCTGTTTGGAAGGCATGTCGATAGGCGCGGTTTCTTCTCGCATGATTTTTGCAGGATTGATGGTTCTTAAGAGCAGGGGGAGACTGCCTTTCATATCAGTGTCAGTATCGAGCCCTTGCCATCAGTCGACGGAAGTTTATAGCCTCCTACTTTATGTCATCTTTGACTAAATTCACCAAGGATACAGCAATTGTAAGATATATTTTGGAGTCAAAATGGATTCGTCTGTAGACTGTTCGAACTCCGGGTTAGCTTCCACCTCCAAGGCTTTGGCCTAAGTGAATTTCATTCCCTTATGAGGGTCCGCCACCCTTACATAACCCCACCTAACTCTACTACACCGTATTTTTTACACTTGTTTTGTGGTTTTAATAACTTATATGGCATTATAAAGGAACAACAAAAGCTTTTTAGGCCTAGAGCAAACTTAAGCAAACAAATTTGTATTTGCTTCGAAAATATCAAATTTTTTGCCAACGAGACAGTTTAGAAGGTTTAATTTAGACGCAAAATACAAAGGCCGCACGTGTCATTTGATAAATTTTGAAGATGATTAATTGTAGGCATTACTTCATTAGGGTTGTTGTTAAACTTAAGGAAAAAAGTTATTGGAAACCAATCAAGCGGCAATTTTAAAATGTTTGCAAGCAAAACAAGAAAATTGCGCTTAACACAAATTGAAGCCGCAAATAGTTAAGACGAGCAGTATTCAGAAATACTGCTTGAACGCTACTAAAGTAAGTAATTTTTTTAATTTTAGCAACAAAAAATAGTACTCGAGAAAAACCGTATATAAAGCCAGACCAACTAGCCAAATCAATGCCAAAGTCCAATATTTGTGGTAAATTTAATACATTAGTCTAGAGGACAGTAGTAAAACTAAAAAGAACATCACAGATTATATTTAAGTGAAAATTAACGTATAACACGCATACTATGCTACCTAACTTGAAGCAGCAATATTACATCATGATAACACTTAGCCATATGTGGCAGGGCCAGTTAAAAACTCTAAAGAAAGTATATATAAAGATGCACTCAAATAATTTTTAATTTGTTTTTGATTTTAAATTTGAAAGACAGACCACTGATTCACAATAAACTCTAAAAAATTGAACACCTAATAGACCGCCACTTCAAAAAATTATAAAAATTAAAAGACGATTAGATGATGTTGAGCAGCATAAAGTTTGGATCTATCACGACTTACCATAAACCCAGAGTAAAATTCAAACATTAGCTTTAGTTAAGTTTAAAAATTCACCGCACCTAGAGCTAAAAGAGAAGTGGTATTGAATCAATGCACAAAATTACACGTACCATATATTCATTACTCATAATTACTTGTCCAATGTAACCATCTTACACTTCCAAACGGCTACGTTGTTTAAAAGTTTGCATAAAAGAAGAACTGCGTTAGAACTACGCTGACAGCCAATCTGCTTTAAGGACAATCGGTTCGAATCGTACAGCATTTATACTGGTCAAATATTGCTACGATACATTGCAAAATTTTCGCTTAGGTATACAATCCAAATATTTTGGATACCTGGACATTATGGTACATATGGTAACGCAACAACGGATGCATGGGTTAGAGAATTTTCTTGCTCCGACACCTTACTCTGTGCTTAGAACATTGGAGTGCTCAAAAAAGACTTCACCCTCTTAGCTCTAAGGTTCTTAAGTATGGCAAAGGAATTTCCATTCTAAACTGATAGCGCATATGGTATATATAGGATGGAGATGACAGATGTGCATGTTTGTAGACTGTGCTTACAGATATTAGAGACGGCGCAAAAAATATATTGCTGAATGTGGGGCTCTTGATAGATTTAGATAGAAATATTTAGGGAGCCATTGGGTCTCATTGGGAGATATATTCACCATTAGCAGATTTGCTGAAAAAACTAAAGGAAGGTGCACAATAAATTCCATAAGTCGCAGTGTAATGCAAGAGTGCCTGGTCAGAATGATTGTGATTATCAAAGATTAATCAATGAAAGGTTGGCAGCCATGCGAAATCTAAATTTTTTTAAATAATAAAACACTCAAAGTATGCTGAATTGAATGAGATCAAAACAAAGGAAGACTATATAAATACATCATATTTTTTATATAAAAACTGACAAAATTATTAAACAGCTTTTGCACAACTGAACCCAATTTATAAACAAATTTTCAAATATAAATTAGAGCAACTCTTAGGTAGACAATATCTTTATTGTTAGAATTAAATTTGTTCAAGATCTCTAAATGAATGTGGTAAAAATCATCCAATGCTGTTTTTAAAAATGTTCTTATCTTATAATAAAATAAGCCCACCCTCGGAATTTGACCTGTTTAAAAATACATATATTTTTTTAAACATTTTAATACAACAGCAGACTACAACTTTTTACAAATATTTAAAAATTAAAAAAAAAAAAATAAAAAAACCATAAACTCATATTCACAATATAAAACAGATAAAAACATAAAGCTTTTACAAGTACATGCTATGGTAAAATACAAAACTAGAATAGTTTCAAATGGATGTTTATTAAAAATTTATAACCTTTGCCACAATTCAACTCTACTTTTCATTTACAATGGCAACTGCTCCAAAATTTACATTTACCTGCCGCCGTGTAGAACAAGCGCGAGTAGTTTTAAAAATTTATTTTTATTTCATTTTATTACGACTCTAATATTTGCTTTTATTCCTAACACCTACTCTATTGTAGGCATGTTTAATTAATGCTTAAGTTTGTTACTCCCTAAACAAGTTTAAGTATTAAACACATTACCGACAGCAAGCAAAATTATAAGAATAGAATACATACAGGGTATACGCCGGGAAGGTATACTATTTTGTTATGCCGCCATTTTGGTAAACATTAGTCTTGACAATTCATATTTGGCAGTCGTGGAGTAGAGACGTAGCAAATTTGTTATAGAAAAATATTCAGTAAACCAAAGTGTTTAAATCGTTAAAACATTTTACGAAAATTAATCATCAATTTTAATAAAAAAATGATAATGAGTGACGAGGCAATAATCATTTGAATAAGTATATCATATTATTTGCATCCACTAAAAGTGACAGTCTGGCAATATGGTCAGGAGGATTCACTGGACCTTATTTCTTTGATCGCATGATTTAACTGCTGTGGGAATATCTGAAACTAAAGTTTTATGCAAATAAACTAGAAACACTGGAGCAACTCAAACATAATATTTGTGGTGAAATTATTGAAATACCGCGTGAAATGTATGAGAAAGTAATTAAAAATGTGCTCAAAAAGGCTCGCATTTGTGAGGCTAACAGAAGCGGGAATTTATCTGATATTGTGTTCCATACATAGTTTCCGACATTAGATAAAACATTTACCAATATAAGATCAATTCTCTTTCATATAATCAAAAATTATAAGCAAACAAACTAGTATATCTTGCCGGCGGACAGCCTGTACGATTATATGAAAAATAAAAATTTGTGATAACAATATAACATAAAATTTTATATACCAAATATGTAAAAAAAACAACATTTACGTTAATAATTAAAAAGTTTTAAGCACATAATTTCATTCATTTTTATATTTTTGAGTCATATTTAAAAAAGCGATTTTATTTTGTTGGATTTGAAAAGTATTTTTATGACAAATAAATGGTGTTGCCATCAACAGCATTGTGAATTACTTACAGTTGGCATCAAATTTACACTCATAATTCAGTTTTTACGAATATTATGTACATAAAGTGACTTCAATCGGACAAGAGCTTTTTTTATAGAGAAGTTCACTGAATAAATGTATAGATTTTTCGGGGTCTTATAAAATACATCAAATATGAGCCTTAATGAATAATAAGAAAACCACAATTTTATTCAATAATAACTGAAAGTTTAGTCAAAAACACAAAAAAAAATCATTTTTTTGAGCTCAAAGCAAGTATGAATATTTGGAATGCAATAATCGAACAATCAGTGATATATAACATATCCTTTATTATACAGAACAGTCAGTAAGCGCCTAGCATTTAATTATTGATAAATTTTATCATTCTTTCGGCTCAATGGAGTTCTATACTTTTAATAATGTCGTCTTAAGCTGATAAGCTCTCGTAGCCAATTTCTTTAAAATATTATCATATACATTAGGTTCTGAGTTATGCGCAAGTGTCGTTGTAAATCTGGGTCGGAAACGGATCAAGCAAACCTTTGCATTACTCAATGTTTGCTTGGGATCATTTTCTTGGTAGAATGGGATATTGGTTGAGATACATTTTTTTCTGCACTTTGCTTCATATTCTCTTTTCGAACATTGAAAAAAAAGAACTGAATTGTCGTAACCAGATATTCAAGACTGTATCTCAAACTATCATCCATGCTTAACAGTAGTTTTCGGTTTGTTTGCAAATCCAGTTCTTCGTATGTTAAATTTCAAAAATTCAAAATATTGCGATTAAAGAAAAGTAAAATTACACACAAGCTACAGGCGCAATAAAAAAATACATACACTAGATGGCAACACTGCAAATAAGCCAAATGACAATGAAACCTAATTTCATTGCTGCTACTGCTATCAAAATACTTATGAAGTCGATAATATAGCAGCAAGTGCTGCCAATAACAAGTTGCTGCTTGCTTTCATGCTGCTTGCTGTCGGTTATGTATTTAATGATTTAGAGGTGCCGTTCATAACGCTGCTATTTCAAATCACTCTCTCTAGATAGATTGGAGACTACCCGTCTGCCTGCTAATGTTGGAACTTAAAATAAATTTTAATTTTCGTGAATTTGTGCGATCTGTCGAGCTACTTTTTTGTCTGTAGAATTTTTGCTAAGCCAAGCTCCATTTTTACTTCACTTCACTCCCAGCGTCTGTGTTTCTAGAATTAGGTTTATCTGTCTATTCGACACTTTCCAATGAGGATACTCTTTTATGAGATCTTTTTATATCTTGCAAGACATTGCAATATAGGGCACAAAATAGTCTACCAGCCATTAACTCTCTTATTTATTTTATTTTTTCTTAATTAGTACAACACGTTGATTTTTACCACGAAAATCGTTTTATAACGGGGCTTAATAAAGTTTTATGTTTTTTATATACTTTTGTAGAATTTTATGATGGTAATTTGTTGAAAATTATTTGAATTTGGCTTGAAAATATGTAAAATAGAATGAAAAACTAAATAAAATTGAAATAAAAATGCAAAAAGGCGAATTAAATTAAATTTTGTTTAGTTAAAAATTTATAGGTTTTTATTAACTAATTTACGAACATGTACAAAATTAAAGTTTTAAGCATTCCATTCATAAAGCTTTACATCCAGTGGCAGTTGAATGTGAATTTACAGACAAAAGACCACTTCATGGCAATAGAATATGAAAACAGTTTGTGGTTTAACAAAATTCTGTGGGAAATAGTAAGTGTTTAAATGAGTGTTTTTTTATTTAATTTTTTTAATAAATAACACAAATTTATAATCACATCTCTGAATCATTATTATTAAGCAAAATAAATTTGTCTATGATTTTACTAACGATGGCACACAATGCCATGTTTAGTTTTATGTTGTACCATAGGTTGTGCTTATTAAAAAATAAGATAAGAAGTTAATCTTGAAAGTAAAAAGGTTTCTTTAATATCGGTTGTGTGGGCGCTACTTTAGGTATTTTAAAATTTTATTTTGGTATACATTACGAATCGTGGTTCTAAAAACAAGTGCAAATTTTCAGTTCTATAAAAAATTTTCATGTAAAAATTTTCATGTCTCTTCAGACTTCTTTTAATCTTAGGTTTTGAATTAATACCAAATTTGGAAACATTTATTTGTGGTTCAATCTTTGGCATACAATCAACAAGATATTATCCAGATGAAAATATAACAGTGGACAAACAGTTATTTTTATTTAACCCTTAAGCGTGTGACAAAAAAACACCTTTAACAGGGTGACAGAGTACCCGTGTACTACCCAGAGAAGAATATATGCAGTTTCATATTATTATACTGATACAAAAATCAGGTCGACCACCCCAGCGTCTATTACATCGCTAAAATAAACAAAAGCTACAAATAAATAAATAAACAGAATGGACCACAACAAACATTAGCAGAGATAAAGTCAAAAGGTTACAAACAGTTGTGCACAAAACTGTGTTGAATAAAGGATTTTAAACTACACACAAGATTTATTTTATTTTAACTGCAATCTACGACCTCATAAATACAAAGTTTTTAAAAAGGTACAAACGTAACAATACTACTCAAAGATACGAAAGCTGCATTTATAAAGCTGCAAAGCGTTTATACCATTTACAGAAAAAGAGCTATACGCTGTTAGTAGTAGCTAATAATGCTATCTTTTTTTTATCAAGCTGAGCATCTATAGCAGAATTATGGATCTTAAATATCACTTTTTCGTGCATCAATGTCCCGTGATAGATTTAGCCTACTTTAACGCTTTATTCGATTTGTTAAAGAACAAATTTAAACAAGGCGTGTTGAAATTGATAAATTTGCTGCCATTAGAGACACTTGGACCATCCTTTATGAGAATTTCTTTAAAATTAAAAGCCACACGATAGCATTACCGTAAATGGACAATTATTTTAGTATAGGGGATGTAATCGTTTCACACAATATATGTCATCGAAGCCAGAATAGAATGGTACTAAAATCTTCACGGCGTGTGACACGAGAAATTCGTACATTCTCAAAAGCCAAATTCCAAAAAATTTAGGCAAAAAAATTGTCTTAAACATAGTCAGTCTATACAAAAACTCTGGTAGAAACATAACCACAGATATTATTTTCACTTCACTGGTGGGAGCTGTGAACAAAAACGATATATTTCTGCCATCAAATATGCTGCCTCAGAAAAATAGTCAATGATTAGCACGTTTATTTATTTTTGTAAGACTATAAAGCTAAATGAAAACACACAATTTCACATTTTTTCATATATTTTGTGTAGTCGTAACCGGGTACCCTGTAACTATATTAAGGGTCTAAAGTATAACTTGTTTAATCACTTCCTTCCAAGCTGAGGCATGTGTCGTCAATTAAAAAAATATATAAAGGAAAGAGGGGAGTTCTCAAAAAGTTTCAAGCGACTAGGAATTCTGTGGCAAGCTATGACGCTAAGATGTACCAACTTAATAGAAAAAAACTCAAATCGGAACAATGAGACCGCTACACGGGGGGTATTCCTGAAACTTTCTGATCAAAGTAGTACACATACACACACATTCGTATTTGTATAGAATATTCGAAAATTTTGTATTTTAGTGAATTTCGAGAAACTTTACACACCTCCATCTTCAAAACTATAATTGCTATTGTCGTTTTTTTTTTCATTTTGTAAATGTTTATTTAAGCATCTTTTGATGTTTATTTAAATGGTTACGTGATTTTGTAATTATGGTTTTGGACTTTGCCAAATAAAAAAGGAACACAATTTCATACTTTACCAACAACAAAAATCTTAAAAAAGTTTTTTCTACACACAATACTCGGTTTGTTTGTTTTATTTATTTGTATTTGTATGAGTAGAGCAATACACAAAGTTAACTACTGCACACTTACAACCCAGAGACAGAAAGTGAGAGATCGTTAGAAAGAACAGAGAGAGCCAGAGCAAATGTATACAAGCAAAGTAAGGAAAACAAAATTTTCAGCATTCAACTGTCTATTGTACAATGACTTACACAACTCTCTACCCCTATCCTCTTACTACCAACAAACAAACAAATTTCTTTACAATAAAACAGACAACAACCAGCAGCACAAGCAGCCACTGCAATATATCGTTGCGGCAACAATCAGCCAACAAGGCAGACAGTGAAGTTAGTAAAAGTTTGTCAGTCAGTGAGAGTTAAAATTTTACATTTATTTTCAGTTTTTAACTATTTTTCGTGTATTTTGTTGGTTTCGGTTTCTGTCTTTCAAATATGAGAAAAATTTAAGTTTTCTGAGTGCTGTTGCATGTTCATACAGTCGTATATTCGTTTATATACGTAAAATTTTCTACCATTTTGAATAAATAAGAGGGGCTTCTATGCTGCATATGGTTATGTATGTATGCATGTGTATATGTGTGAATGCATATTTTAAATAGAGGGCATATTTTGTTTTTTTTTCTTTCTTATCTTCTATGCTTATATATTATGCATTTAAACCATTGAAAATAGTTGTTGTAGAAAATAAACTTTAATTGTGATCATATTACAGAATATCATTGAAATTTAAAGAAAGAAAAAAATGGCTTATGAGCTAGCAGACCATTTAATGGCTTGCTTAGAGATTGAAGAACGAAATTAAATAATAAATTTTCAAAATAAAAGTAAATAAATTAAAAATAAATTTTTAAATTTCATAAAAATAATCATTATTTTTGTTTTTATATTAAAGTTCGCAGACTATGTTTTCGCAATTGGAAAACTTGCACAGAACTTATAACCTTGCAACCATTGCAAATGCATTCTTTTGTGCGAAAAGTGTTTTATTTTTCATTGAATTCCCTTTTTAGCTCGACTCTTAGGTCAAGCGTTGTTTATTTTTTTCTTATTTCCTCATTTTTATTATAAACTGTTAACAGAGTGGCATATTGCTTGCCCACTTGGCCAGAAAATCGCTATAAACGATGGTTCGTTAATAGCGAAGAATTTTCGAAACCAAAATTTTGCTAAGCAGTCGTAAATTAAAAAAAAAAACGGAAGTTCGCAACAGTAAACTATTAGCGAAAAAGTCTCGAACTAATTTGATATGGCCGAATACAAAAATAAATATCCGTTGGTAACTTTTCGCTAAATATTTATAAATGATATTGAACTCTTGCTTAACAGAGCATAGAAACAAGGAAAAAATTTCTCTTGTTTTTAGGATGGATAGGCAAAGACTATACAAAAATGCAAAAGCAAAATAATGGCAAACATAGAAGAGAGACAGAGGGCTTCGTTTTCGAACTTTTGCCGTACTACTAAAAGCGAATGTTTATCGATGTTAAAATAAAATAATTAAAAATATTACTAGCGAATATTTAGTGATCTCGTTAAAGTTATTCACTTTAGATATTGCTAAAATTTCGTTGTTCATATCACAGGCAATCCTTGGACATCGCAAGATTTGCAGCCACAAATTGAGCGATGGATGAACTCCCTTTTCTTCTTTTTCGTTTTGCTTACAATAGTCGTTTTCGAATGTTTTATCAGATAAATGTTTGCCAAACGTACGAAGGTAATGCAATTATCGAATGTCGTGGTCAAGCTGGTAGAAACTCCTAAAAGTATTCTGCAATTTGTATATGAATGTCGTACTAAGCTCTTGGTTTTTTATTACTAATGATTGTTTTTTTAGATGGATACGTACAAAAACCAATCGGTTATTATGAAAAAGAAAGGGGAATCCACAAAACCTATCTGAAGCCGAGTACCATATCTCTTTGTTAAGAATGTTTTTTTCACTCACATGAGGATTAATAACCTCAAAATAGGCGTTATATTTTTGTTCTAAAGATCAATTCTAATATGGAAACCTAACCATAACCCGAAATATTTATTTGGTACTATGAGTGAATACCTGCCAATAGCTTTAAAACATCTTTTTTTCTCTGACACTCCTCTAGGAAGCATATTGGCTTTCCACAACGCATCCCTTGCTCTGTTTCAGTTTCACTAATCGAATTGTTTTTAAAGCTAAATAGATGATTAATCTACTATAGCTCGGCTCCATATGACTGAGTAGTGGTGGAGATTTTTGCTAAATGTCGGTGGTGTTTTTAATTAGCATTTTAATATTTTCCCGTCTGATATTTGTCATCATTGTCAGAGGTAGTCGGAAGATCAGGAGGCTTCGTTTTAGATGGATTTGTCTAGAGGAAGGTCTGTTTATTAAACAATCGAAATCTTTAAATTTTGTCGTTATGTCTTCTGCTGGGGATTCGATTCTCTTATATCACGAACGGCAGCTCTAATGTTGTCCTTCATGGCGAATATTTTGGCTGGCTGGCCTCTGTATACGATGGAATGCATGTATCCTTACGTAGAAGGGATTTATTCATGGTATCGCAGGCCGTGTTCCATGTATTACCGTCTACTTGAAACCACATGTCAACCAAGTGTAATTCTTTCGTTCTCAACAAAAAAAGTAGATAATCACCGCACGGCACCTTTCTTCATGGACTGTAATATTGCGATTTTCATAGTTCGAGAAGAAATACAATCCAATGATGCAGCCGGACAAAAAATAGCACCAAATACTGCATGTCAGGGTAGTTTCAATGTGCAATGGCTGCTCTTTACAACAAGTTTGCAAATTCTGTTTGTTGATGTACCCATTAGGCCAAAAATGAGCATACTGAATGAAAATTGACATAACTCAAGGAACATTTCTCACACAGGAAAAATTTTGACAATGAAATTCAATGGTTTGCATATGTTGTTTGCTTGTTATTCTATTCATGGCAAAATGGCACATCTTACATTTTTAGTACTATCACATGTCACGATTCTTTCTTTACACTGAGAAGCCAATTAGCCAAAAAATCAAAAGATATCTTTTGCCGGATAAAAAAAGACACTTAGCCGCTTGGATAGCTCAGCAAAGTCTGGTGATCATCAGCGATTTTGAGACATGTTAAAGTTAACATATTAAATTCCAATGCGAAATATTGTTTCAACGCCTTCGTAGAGTATTAAGATTTTTTTCGATAAACTAACTCAAATCAGAACACATGGAATGAAGACCAGCTAGTACATGGCAAAGAGAAAGGCCAAGGAATATGGGGTGATGCCAAGAATATTGCAATAGATAGATATGAATGAAGAAGATTTGTTGAGGCCTAATGCTCTTTATAGGAACGTCTGTATATTATATATATACAGTTTGAACGATAATGCAGAATTTTTTTAAGGCCCTTTCGCGTACAGTTTTTCTGTCATCAAGAAGCGTTCTTAATAAAGTGTTTTTTGGATGAGCGAAAAATAAGATATTTTGGATTGGCGGGTTTACAATTCCTCTTAGATCTTGTGATAAAAATTAAGTTGACCGTATTGATTTATAAATAAAAAAAAAAAACGAATAGCACATAGACTTTCATAATGTAAGATGCTAAAATTATTACATTTCTTGTCAGTAAACTAGTATGATGGCTTCTGTTAAACAACGAAAATGAACTATTTGTCTAGGTATCACGCTGGGTAATTCTTGTACACAAAACGTTTCGATACAGCTTTGGCTAACGATAAGGTTATAAGTGGTCTGTAGATAAATCTTTTTTATATTAAGTTTCCTTTCCGAAAGGCATATTTCCCAACGTAACCGAGTTAAAATGTGGTATAACCTCCAACAAAAAGTTTGCTAGCTATAAAAAGGAACTGAAAGATGCGCGCAATTGCTTATCACTTTTTCACGACGAGTTACAGCAAGGAATACAGATGATTTTTTGGCAGTGACTAAAGAAAGTCACACCAGATTAGCGCGAATGGAGAAAAAAACACACTTAAAAAACTAACTAAACTTCGTCTCACTAAAAAGACTTCTGTCTTATTTGTTTCATATGTTTTCAATACAACTCTAGCAGTCTTTCTTACATTGAATTCTAAATGTTGTATTCAGCAAAGAAAGAAAAATAAAATTTGTATTTTTTGAATGATGTCATAGTGTTTTTTAATACAGTTATGCAGTCTGTAGAATAATGGGAACAGAAAATTTTTGAGTCGATTTATGCATTTGATTTGATGGTTTTTTCTGACAAGGTTCTTTGAAACGAAATCTACACGAAAACATAGGTCTAAAATCTAAGGCTTTAAAATGTATTATTTAACCAAAAATATGCCAATTAATAACAATAAAAAACTAGCAAGTCTGGTGATTCACACAGAATTTGAAAAACGGCTTTGACCCATAATGATAATGGTTTCTATGTACGCTTAATAGAATTATATGGCAAAAAATATAATATAAAATTAAATCCACAGTTTAGTGCCAAAACTTGTAGATTCATATTTCAATCTACTATAACAGAAGAAGAAGCCATAAGAAGTCAAAGAAAGCATAGAAGAAAAATCTACAAAGTGTTTATTAAGATAACAAAATCTTCTTTATGTTATTTCTTCCTTCCTGTTCTTAGAAATGGAAAACGTCTTTATTATTATTTTGTCTTTTTCATTTTGAAAAGAATAAAACATTTGGCATAAATTTTATCAGTTAAACCCTGTGAGATTATTTTACTTCCTCTCTTTTCAAAGGATAACAAACTATTTTTGGCAATTTTGTAAAGCTTAAGAGACTGTTGATTGTTTTATAGATGGTTAATACAAAACATGAACTTCAATACAAATTTAAGCTTATTTTTAGATGTTTTTTGCATAACAAAATTAATTTCATTATTTAATAATAAATATTTATAATTATGATTTGATTATAAATCAAATAAATAAATAGTATTCTGTTTTCTTTTTTGTCTGTAACGTTGAAATGAGGTCAATGAACGTATACGTAATATGAATAAATATATAATAACCTTTAACAATCATACGTAGGGTTGTCCGTCGTATATAACATGTATAATATAATATAATATATATGTAATATATCCATACTTACATACATATATGTAGTACACATATGTATTTTCTTATAATTTTGCTTACATAAATACAACTTAAGTTTTTTGTGACATATTTCAATCACACCGACCGACTGAGAATCAGCTTTTTAATCGAATAAAGTAAGTAAGCCAAAGTCTGAGGTAAACATATCATTTAACTTTAAGAAATTGATTAAGATAATGTGAAGGCAGATTAATAATTTTACGAGTTTTTTGCTCAAACTGCAGCATCGGAGTTCAAGCCGTAGTTGATCTCTGAATTACAGTTGACTTCCGCAGCTGGCGTCAAAAAATGTTCAGTTCTGCTGGTGTTGTTGGTGCATATTCCTTCACGGTTGTCAATTCTCTTTCTGAAATTTGCTTATCTTATCTCAAAGCGAAAGTTTTAAAAATAATGTTTTCAATTATAAAATTTTATAAATTTTTATACATTCGGAGGAGAGTAGATTCTAAATTCAGTTGAATTTCCAATCAGAGACGACTAGCAAGCGTTATTAAAAGCAGAAAAACTGCTTCTACCACACACACATAAAATATGAAATGTATTTCAAGTATATTTTAAACAAACTGTAGACTGGAAGAAGCAGTGTCTTCTCCATTTTGTTTAAACAATTTGAAATGAAATATATATCGCACTCATTTTAAATGTTATGAATATGGTGGCTTAAGTTTAACGAATCACAGAAAGATACAATTCCAAGTGTGTTCTAAGTATACGCGTCAAAGACTTTATGGAAATCCTAGAGGAACTGACTGGCGAAAGTTCATAGTACTGACTATATTGAAACTGGACGTGTAAATTGCCATACGGACTATTAAATGTGTAGACATGGCCATTAACAATTTGACTAGCACGGTGAGCATTTGTAACCGTTTATTTATACTTATCCAACCGTAATGGCGGTATAACAATTTAGCCGATAAGAAAATATTATAACACAGCTTGAATCTATTTAAGATGTTTTTTTTCTCCGTCACTCCTTTAAGGAGCATATTGGCTTTCAGAAAGTATCTATTGCTTTGTTTCAGTTTCTTTAATCAATTTGATATTTCAAGATAAGTAGATACAAATCCGCTGTAGCTTCCTCCATATGATTTTTTTTGTATAGTGGTGAAGATCCTTGCTAATTGATGGTGATCTTTACTTTAGCATTGTAATTTTTTCCCAGTTGGTGACGTGTTTTTCCTGATCATTCGCAAGATGTTCGTCATCATCGCTTGAGGTATGTGAGAAGGGTCAAGGGGGCTCTTTTCTTTATTTTTTTTTTTTAGATGGAGTTGTCTGGAGAGAAGTTGATGCCTTTTTTTCTTATTAAACATTCGAAAGCACAATTAAATTTTTTCTTCGTCATGTCCTCTGCTGGGGCTCGAACCTGGGTCGTTTGTGTTGTTATGCATGGGCTCTAACCACTACACCACGCCACCCCATTTCAATAGTTATAAAAAATATAAAGATGGAAATCCTGGGTAAGCTTCTGTGGGCCTATAAGAGTGGTAAGCGATGTTGTTAGGTTTCGGAAGAGACATTTTAGAAACCTCAAATCCATTAGTAGCATAAAACTATATATCGGCAAGTGTACAATCTCTGGTCTTGAGACTTCTGGCAAGAACTCATTTTCGTGGCTGTGAAGATGTGGGTACAACTCAAACTGCAGGTGTCTAGAGTATCTAATGAGTTAGTTAATAACCCGAAGACTGCAGCCTTATAAAACAGCTGGACCGGCTGGAGTTACCTTGCGGTGCCTTACCGCGGTTTCTTAAAATTTTGGGAAACATCTATATAGCTTACCAGTATTGTTCGTATATAGCGGTTCTAGAAAGACCCTACTTCTCAAGACATTGATAGGCTAGTGGAACTTGAGTTTAGGTCAAACATGAATATCTCCTAGATGAGCAGTGCACATAATGCCGAAATTATGGACAAACCTCTTGAACCTGCTCCTCACGAAGGAGGGGGCTTTCAACAATGTGAATGAAATTCGTTTTTATTCACAATTCTCTCTAAAACTTAGGTGATTCTTCTGTCGTGATACATTGGATTGTTGTGATTCTTAAGAGCAGAATCAACATCTCGTACATTGCAGAAAGCTCGAGTAGGTACACCTCAAGTGGGCTTTTTTCATCACTTTTGTAGCTTTTTGAGATTGGTTAGTTACTCTGGGAGTTTAATCCGCTGAATACCACTATACACAAAATAATGTAGGGTCCACTGAGAAGCCTGTTACTGTCAAAGCTTACAGTACAAGCCAAGAAGTTTGTACTATCACCAGTTTTGAATGGTATAGCATTGAATTGACTTAAAACATCTTTACAAAACATATTTTTGCTCGATTCTTGTCAAGCAGCAAAGTCAAGCCAATGTGACAAGCCTAGTTGTTGGTAGAACAATAAGAAATGCTCGAAGGGAATGCCACGGAGAAAAAGTCTATTCAACTAAAAAGACCTCATTGACAAGGGCTCCTTTACTAAAACGCTACATGTTGCATAATTCGCCACAGCCGCAGTTTAGGAGCTCGAACAAGTCATTCATTTTCAATCAGCACCTACCGTATGCTTTAAACCAAGAGATAAACATTTTCCGTTCCCTTTCGAAAAATATGAGGAATGTTATCTTCGATAATAAAAAGCACCTTAAAAACTGGCTCATCAATAAGTTTCTCAATACCAGACCGGTCGTTGTTTGTTTTCTTTAATGGCATCGACAAGTGGATCAAATGATGGAACGAGCATACACTATAATACAGAATACAGAATTGATTAATTTATTGTTAAAACTACGAATAAAGTGAAGATGTAATTTTCTATTTTTTTCTCTTTTCCATTTCAGTTTTGTATGCCAGTTAACTTACAGGTATAGTTCTTTTTTTGGTCTGTTCAAAACTGAGTGTATTTTAATATCCTTCTTTACAAAGCATTTTATTTGATATTAACTCAAGTCAAATTTTATAATTATTTTTTTTTTTTTTTTATTTCAAAGTATACTTTCAATCATTTTATTTTATTACAAAAATTAACACTTACTTTTTCGAATTTCTCAATTATTTGCCACCTACTGTATTTTTGCCACTGCAATTGGTCTTAAATTTTAAAGCTTTGATACATACATACAAAGATTCTATGTATGTTTTAATTATTATTAAAAAACAATAAATTTTAAAACCATAAATTTATTTGACATTCTACTTGACATTTTTTAAATGAAGTTTATTTATGTATTTGTTTATACATACATATGTACATACATGCATAAATACATAAATTTATACAGTAGATATTTATTAAATACAAACAACTTATGATTGCTTTAAGGTCTACAAACTGACACTATTAAACATAATCCTGCACATAAAATAATTGACCAAAAATAAAATAAACTATGATTTAAAACATTCAAAATTCAATAAATATTTTATGGGTTAAAATATATTTTCTAAATTGTCACAGAAATACACAGACTTTTATATGCAGATGAGTCATTTTGAAAATACTTAAAAAAATTGCTTTTGACATTTAATTTTGTTCAAAAATATGATAAATATCGAAGTTTCTTTTTGGAAATGGAAGTTGATGTTTTTTTTAACGACAATTTTTAATTAATACATCGAATTAAATGCACATATAATTACACGGTGCGACAAAAAAATTATATACCTGGCAAGTGATACTATTTTTCCGATAGGCACTTAGCTGAATATTACTCGGTTTTTGGCTTCTTTTTGGTTTTTGAAAGAAGAGAAACAGGCCTTTTAAAGGATATGTATGTCGCAAACGTATTTTTAATCCACATTTTTTAAGATTAGATGCGTTTTTGAGTACTAATTTATACGTAAACTGTACTCTTGTTAAATTAATTAAGGAATTATATTAAGTTATGAATAAAATGAGACATGGTTTAGAAATCTGTTGAAAATTGAAAGAGTTATTAAATATTTTAGTAAAGCAACTGGCATTTGCTGAAAATTGTATGATTTCATCGCGAGTTGCATTACGAAAAAGCACACTTTCACCTCAGTGGAGTCTGAGATGTCTTAGAAGGTTATATAGTCTAGGCATATATAACTCACCAAAGTTCGATATTATGAAGTAAATCTTTTTTGTTTCACAGCTAGATGCGAGAGTTTTCTTAGAAGGTGGAAAACCGTTTTCTTCTTTTTTCCTGTTATTGCAACTGCGAAAATAGTTGTTTCTTTTCTTTTCTTTTCTTTTCTTTTCTTTTTTCTTTTTTTTCTTTTCTTTTCTTTTCTTTTATTTCAGGGCTATAAGTTGCATGCTGCATTTCTTATTAAAAGCACGTCACTTAACCTAGCCACTCGATGTTGATACTCGGATTGGTACCGACAGTCATGCTGCGATCAGGGTGCTCTCTGGTATCTACTCGACATCGCGGAGAGATGGCGAGACATTCAGACCTAGAAATTACCTGGATGAAGGGTCACTCTGACATCCAAATAAATTGTGTCGCTGGTGGACCAGCTGGGGAAGGCTCTCTCTCTGGCAACGTGGACAGTAATCACTTAGTTGGGCTGCCACTTCCCTTCTGCATACTTATGTTTCTGCGGTACATGTTAGGCAGGGTTCAGCAAAGGTGAAAGAAGGTTCTCACCTGCTCTGTATCGAGACAAATCTGGTCCCTATTCGAGCGGGCTTGTTCGGAGTCTACACGTTGATGCAGCGAATACTGGTAGCTGTTATCACTGGGTGGCTGGTGCTCATGATAGGGTACTGAGTCTACCATACAGTGATTACTAGGATTTGTCAGAATGAAGAGAAGACTATCGAACATTTCCTATGTAAGTGTCAGAATCTCTCCCATATTAGGACTTTTTTCCTTGGCAGCCAATTTTTCCAAGCTCATATGAGTGTTAGCAGGCCGTTTACCTTTATGTGTGCGTCTAGTTGGCTCGTTTTGGGATGAGGTGCAAACATGTACGTCCACCTGTACGCTATCTTCTATGGCCATCACAATGGGATAAGTATTTAACCGGGTGATTTTTTAGCAACTATCTTTTAGGCAACACTGTTTTTAGCAACTGTTTTCATGTAACACGTTCATTTTGTAAGCCATGATCCAGATTACAAACAAACAACGCTTTAGTTGAATGGAGATCTGCTTTTTTTTGTCTGGTTGAATGGATACGTTTACAAGCAAAATTGCTGTATTGTGGAGAGAAGCCAAAAGCATTGCATGAACTGCCAATGCATCCCGAAAAGTGCTCTGTTTGGTGTGGATTATGGACTGGTGGCATCATTGTACCGTACTTTTTCAAAGACGACGAAGGCAGGAACATTACTCTGAATGGCAAACGCTAACGTACGATGATTACAAATTCCTTTTTGCCCAAAACGGAAGGGCTGGACTTGGCTAATATGTGGTTTCAATAAGACTGTGCCACATCCCACAAAGCACGCGTAAGAATGGTCCAATTGACAGTTTATTTCACGTTTGGGGCCGGTCAATTAGCCGCATAGATCGTACGATTTAACGACTTTAGACTATTTTTTGTGGGGATGCGTTAAGGATCATGTCTATAGGAACAATTCCACAATGGTTGACGCACTGGAAGCCATTATTGAAGAATTTATTAATGATACACCAGCCGATATTCTGGAGAAAGCTTGGGGCGTAGCCGCGGTTACATTTACATGAAATCATGTTTACAAATTGTATTATATGGATCGTTCTATCGCTTCAAATAAAGATTTCATACATTTCTCTAAATTTTATGTGTTTTATTTTAAATCAAATCCGAAAGCTCTTAAAAAATCACCCGATAGTAGTGTATGAATTTAATATTTAGGGCGCAGTCTGGTTATCGACATATTGCCATGAATATTGCTGCTTAAAAATAACCTATAGGCCCGAAAAATAATAAAGAAATTTGGACGCGCTATTAGACATTAATGTACTTGAGTGGATGGAGATATACTTATTGGGACCTTGAAATAGGTTCGTAAATTTTGAAATATGTATGTGCTAAAGTAACATATGGGTAGATAGCACAATATATCCACCACCCACGGAAGCTATACAAAATATTAAGCCTTAAAAATTAAAATAAATTTTTTTTTTAAATATAAGTTTACTTATACATATATAAACTGTCCCAATTAGTCATTAACACATTTTACGACCACTCTTTAAACGTTATAAATTACAGAAAATTTGTGGAGTTATATTAGTAAACACAAAAATGAGCCAATAATTTTCTTGTTGCACTTACATACACATTTGTTAGCAATAGGTAAAGACTGGGACAGCGGAGCGAGCTCTATATATGTATGAAGTAAGAAATTTAAAGGGAACGAAATAGGTTTTATTATTTTTTTATAAATATGAAGTGACTGTATTTATCAAAAAAGAACAAATCCTATTTTGTTCCCTTTGAAGTTCTTACTTCATACATACTGTTTGTAAACAGACAGTTGATTGTAAATTGAAATATTTTTTTATTTAAAAAAATTTTTTTATCGGTATGTCATGTTTTTAATTATTTTAGATTAGCTAAGGGGTGATAAACCCTCCTTGAAGGATAACGTCCCATGTAGGCAAGAAGTTAGGCCAATTGTAATACCACTTCAAATCAGATATTTTTATAGCAATGACTGGGCACTGACACGATGAAAGATAGTCTCCTCCTTCTCTTCAGAACCACAACTCCTGCAGAAGTCTTGCGAGAGAAAGCCGTGTTTATCGCAATGCCTATTAATAGGGCAGTGGATCGTGAGAACCGAATTAGTTCGATAGATGGTCATCCGATTTAACGAATAATGCAGTTTGCCATATTCCTCCTAGCCATGTCGGCCATTCAGACAATGCCAATAGATAATCGCCAATCTAAACCTAAAAGACTACCTATGACCCTATGGTCGCCTACTTTTGTTCTCTCCCTATGTGAGTTTGAGGACCAGAATAACATACAGATACTTAAAGATAATTATACGCTGACAAGGCTGGGCAAATAAAAGGCAGGTATCTTGTAGTATCATATCAGTCTTGTAAGGATTTCCGCAAAGCATACACGACAAAGACTTGCACGACTTGCAAAAGCAAGTGTATATATTTGTTGCTACGTAGTAAAAATATAACATACTACACCAATTTGCAAATGATACGATGCAAGACCATATACACAAGATCATGTATTGGGCTACTATAAAAAGAATTTTACAAAAGTTGTTTTTTTTTGTTGTTATTTTTCTAATATTTTATATTGCTGACAAAAAGTCGTCATGAATAATTTAATTTGTCGAATATGTCAAAATGTCAAATAAGTATATTGATGTATTTGTCACATTTGTTTTCTAATAAACTCATTTTATATGTAATATATGTAATGCCATAAATTTTAATTTTTACAAATAAAAAAAGTCACGAGATAAAGTGAAATAAAATATGATAAAAAGGAAGGATTGAAGTAATAACTTAATAACGAAATAGCAAAACGAAAACAAGGTGACAAAAAATATATTTTTTAAAATAAATTTGTCAGTTAATCAAGTACTCAAATAACGAAACAACGTCTTAAAGAAAAAACGAAAATTACTTACAAACATTCCCTTAAACTGTATTCAAACACTAACCCAAACTTCCATCATAATTATTACCCATATATTGAGTGATAAACTGTCATCAATATAATAATCATTCACATCGAATAACATTTCAATAAACAGAGCAAAAGCAGAGGGAAAGAGAAAAGACATAGAATTATGTGGGTGTTTCAACAACATGTTGCATTATGAACACGTTGGTAAATGAAATTAATAAATTTAATGGACTCTTTATGAAACATTTTACTGTTGATAAGATGTGTGAATAAACTCTACTTTACAGGCATATAAACCCACACACATGTGTTTATATGAAAATGTTTGTTTATGGCAATACAGTGACAACAAAACATTTTTGTACCGTTGAGGCACATATTACATATGTACATACTGTGCAAATTCTATACAACAATTGTGGTGGCTAAAAAATATTATTATTATTATATTAAGAAAATAATTTTTCTTTATATTTTTCTGTACCATGTGTCTGTGCTTCTTGTATTTTAACTTTACTTCATATGTCATAGTTAGACAAAATGCATTACATCAAATTCATCACACACGTACTTGTACAAATACGAGGTTTGTTTAAAAAACAATGCATACGTAAATCGTTTACCCTCTGTGGTGATTCCTTTTTTAAATCCTTTAAACTCTATTGAGGAGTTTATCTCTGTAATCTTTAGAAGTGTGTTTATCTAACCACTTATTGGTATTGTGTATATTGGGTACCGGCAAACGTAATACAGTGAAGCCAACGTGGCTGAGTTAGGAGGGCGGGGTAAAATGAATGAGCATGTATATGTATATAAATATACAAATATGTTTTCCTATGTCCGTCATTTTATAACTCGAGAATCACCAAACAGATTTACAAAATAGGGGGTATAGATGTTAATAATGTCGATTTTGACAACATATGGCATAACTGTCACAAATGGTTTGTTATAATAATCACAAATATTGTATTTTGGAGCGTAGACATCTGTCATTATAATTCAGTATTCAATAGACGCCAAAGTTTAAACGCATTTTTTTCAATCGCTATAATAATGTCGAATTTTGTGCATAAAAATATGTTTTGTGCGAAAGTCTGATAACCCTTTTACATTTGAAGACAAGCTTATGGTCAACATGTACCAATTTAAAAAACTTACGAACGATGGTTTGCACATTTCGAAAGGAGAGGCCTGGTCAACCGAAAAATTTTAATGATGAGAAATTGGAAGCATTACTCGACGAAGATTGTTGTCAAATGCAAAAGAAGAATTTGCATTATCGTTACGAGTCACACAACCAGCTTAAAGGCTTGGGATTCATTCAAGAAGTCGTTTTCATCATACTGCTACTGGAGATGAAAAATTGATACATTATGATAACTCTAAGCATAAAAGGTCATATGTAAAGCCCGGTTAACCAGCCCAATATCCAAGACGCCAAGGTAATGCTCTGTATTTGTTGGGATCAAAAGTGTATTTTGTATTAAAAGGTGTTGATATCGAGTCAGACGATCACAGGGGGCCTGTACCGAACACAATTGATTCATTTGAAGATCAACGAAGAACGACCAGACACAAGGCTACAATCTTCCGTCATGACGACGCTCGGCCAAATGTTTCAAGACCGGTCAAAAACTATTTGGAACACAGTGGATGGGAAGTTTTGGCTCACCCGCCTTATAGCCAAGACATTGCCTCTTCTGACTACCATTTGTTTCGATCGATGCAGAACGTCCTTACTGGAATACGACTCATTTCAGAACAGCGTATCTTGATTCATTCTTTACCTCAAAACCGGAGCAGTTCTTTTGGCGCGGAGTCCATATGTTACCCGAAAATTGGGAAAAAGTAGTAGGTAAGAAAGGATTAAACTTTGAATAACGTATTTTGTTATTATAATAAATGCATTTTCAAGCAAAGAAACCAACATTATAACTTGTATACCCAATACATGCGTTTGAAAGTTGTATTCTCACTGATGGATTACGTTCAACTGGTCGCTATTGCGCCCATGTAAAATTTTTATTTATGTCTATATCTTTAAAACGGTAATAGTAAGAGTTTGTAAATTTGGCCCAAATAGGTTTGTAATCAATAAAAATCATCAGTCAACAAGTGGAGGGAATTGGTTAAGTGGGAGTGGCACCTCCCGATCCGCATCCGATCGTAAGCGATCTGCATCATCAGTCGAATGTAATTGAAAATATAGTTTTGGCACCTCCCATACAACGTAAATATTGATTTTGGTATAATAATGAAATTTTCTTAACAGCACGATCGGTCTTGTAGAAAAAGTTTATAAATCTGACAAAATAATCAGCGTATAGTGTTTTAAGCCAATAAATTTGCTTGAGATATTTAATTTTTAACCCAAAAAAAAAAAAAAAACGCAAGGACTTATTACCTTATCGTCGGTAACGGAAAATAACTTCTTTATTAATAAAACCGTCTGCATATGTTTACAAATTTGTAGCGATAAGCTAACGAAATTCAATGGTCGCGCAATATTTTCTTAGCAAACCTCGTACATAGCTTTAATACTTATATAAAAAGAGACATTTTCATTCATAGAAATAATAACAAAATTCGAAACCATAAAATGTTTTTAGAATAATACAGAAGAGTATGTAGATAACAGATAAAATCAACGTAATATTGGTACTAAAGCAATGAGAATTAAAAGAATTAAACCTCTTTATACAAAATGTGAAAAAATAAAAGAACATTTTTTCAATATATTACTTTTAATTGCTTTAAAATTGCCGCTGTGGTATGATAAGTAAGACACCCGCCTACCAACCTGGCAAGATCTTCTTAAAAAAAAAAGTTAATCGACAGCGGTATCACCTCATAACATTAGCTAGTAACTGGTTATGAGTGCTACTACTATTGAAAAACATCTCTAAATGCATTTGTCGTTCAGAGCCAGGGTTAAGCTGTAGGTCCCTTTCAATGAATTTAAAAATATAATCTAGTACAGCTCATTGACTGAGAGAAGTCCCCATTTTTCTTCATGGGATGTAATGGAAATTAATTGCCTTAACAAATTTGGAAGGAAAACATAGCAAAATCGTTTTTTCTTGGAAACCGCTACGAAAAACCACCAAATTTAAAAGATATATTAGCAGGTAATTGTTTCTTCTTAAAAGTTCGAACTAGCGTTGACAAAATACCGAGTGCTGAAACTATAAAATTCGTGAGCAGTTAGAGAGTTCCACACGTTTGGTTCTAGCAAAAGTACTAGGAGGATCAATGCCTACATCCATTTCAAGAACAAAAGTGTCATTCCTATTAGCTAGACGTCTAAGCGAGTATCGAAGCAAGGATGTGTAGCATGATTTTAAAGTCATCAATACCGGCACAACATTGGGCGATTTTATTTCCCCTGCCAACAGACAAATATCAAATGTCACACTATATTAACGGCGAGCACTTGACACAATGTAATTGACCGTCGCTGCGACGCCTGCCGTATTGGTATACACACAAGCGACGATCACTTGATACTTTGTTATGACGCTGCCCGTTTATTTTTGTGAATGGCATAGCAGTGTATGTCAGAAATTATGATTTTTTCAAGTGAGCAATAGGCGCGTGCAATATTGCATCCACTTGTCCCACTAAACACACAAACATATGTAAGTACTTTTAAATAAAAACAAACATATGTAAATCAATATAGAAACACACAAATATGTACATTTAATATAAAAGTAAGTATTAGGGTTGCATTGGGATTGTCAAATCAACCAAAAATTAGTATAAAATGCGAAATATTTTCCGTCCAAAAATCAGATCTTTGGCCTTCAATCCAATTAGATCTCTACTTAAAAAGTGCTCACTGGAAGTTTATAGAATACAAATTATTTCAAAACTAAATCAAAAAAGATCATTTCTTTAAAGATGATATACCTTAGGGTTAAAATTTAAGACGTTACAGATTGCAACGCTTTTTTTCTAGACAGCAAATGTATTTCCATTTCTTTTATGACAAAATTGAACACCGAACATTGGCTGCAGATTGGTTGCGGCACAGATTGAAAGAAGCTCAGTTGGAGGATATGTGGGAGTGAGTGCTGTAAAGGAAATCCTAGAAAAAATCACTACGAAGCAGGGTTGAAAAAAAAAACAGCCCACCGACTCATAAGGTTTTTTATTTTGGGTTTTATTAGAAACATTTTTGGTATTTTTTAGTAAAATTATAATGCAATTTTGTAATCTTGGTCAGCGGCGTTGTGTACTATGGGCTGTTAAGCAGACTGCTATTACTTTGTTTAAGCCGTGCATTATGAGAAAAAAGGCCGGAATGCAAAGACAGACATGACAATGCTCGCAAAACATGCCAAACGATTGTCAAAAAAGGACAATTGGCGCACCCGTCGCACCCAAACATTAGTCCCTATGACTGTAGACTGTTTCCACGCATACAATATATTTTATCATATCAATGAAATATTAACTATATTTCTTTTCAAGAAATATAAAATCGGCTTCAAAGTGTGATCGCGTCAAAAGACGAGAAGATTTTCTGAAACGTGATCCAAAAATTGACTGAAAGTTGGGGAAAACATGTAGGCAGTGATTTCATACATTGCTATTTTGATATATTTGTTAACTCATTATTTTTTGAGCTCAACACACATAGAGATATATGTACTCTAGGCTACATAGCTTTTGCTAAGATTTTGCGAGAATATCAACAACAGATGTACCAACTTAACAAAAAATAAACTCAAATCGAAACGATGGGAACACCACTCGTGGCTTATTCCTGAAAATTTTTTAAGGTACTATTTTTGTTGTAAATAAACAACAAAGTACTTTAAATAAGAAAACCAACCGGGTTTTTTTTAATATGACGCCCAATAAAACCCGGATGGCTATAATTGGGTAACCTAGCGGTTTCATCTCAGATAGAAGACAAAAAGTAGGCACAGGTCACTTTGGTAATAAGAAAGCACAAAATTATGTTGGAAAAAATTCTGTATTCTGCAACCGTGATCAAAAGTTGGCAAAGTGGTAATGAGTTGCTTAGGCTGTATAATGACAAATTCAATATACGGCTGGAAGGAGAATCTATTGTATACAATCCGTAAAGAAGATCAACGGTTGGGTGCTTATTATATTTAACACGTTGGACATCGACGAATACGCAATAAAATTATACACTGGTATTCGTCGATGGACTTTCCAAAATTGTTTGGCTACATATAACTTAGGATACTAACAGCAATGCAGCCATTATACGGCTGGTACAATAATCAGCGTTATTATAAACATATTTTAATATATTTTTATTAATATAGAGCTTCAGTTATATCGGCGTTATTAGTGTCACAAAAAAAAAAAAAAAAAGAAAACTGCAATGCTTACGTTAGTTATTTCTCTGGTTTAAGTTTCATTTAAAAATCGGAAAAATCCTGCAAATTTTTAGGTAAATAAACGCTTGGTGTGATAGAAAATGTAGCCTAAATATGAGCTGTTGATTTTGCAAGTAATACAAGTCCATTTTTGAAAAAAGATATTTATAGATTTTTGGTAAAACCTTCATATTCTAATATTCAAGAGATTAAAGTTTTAGCTCTTAATTTTAAAGATATACAAGTCATCTTAGTTATAATAAAACTCTAATTTTTTAATCAGAACTAGGAACATAATTGGACTATAACTTTATATTATCTGGTTCCACAAAATATTAAAAGTATACAGTGATGAATAAAAATGGTTGAATATTTACCATAGTCTTACAAAAAACCAAACTAATATGCAAGCAAAATTTGAGGAATATGTTTATTATACTATTTGGTATACCATTTTTTATAAAAAATTAAAAACGAGCAGTTACGCTTTTTTAAAGCAAGGTTTTCCAGCAGCCTTGGTCAGCCTTTAGCGACTACTATAGAATGTAAATTTTTGTGTTTGATCAAATACTTCAGTTTTATTTTACCCGTTTACCTTTCTTGTTTACACTATGTTGTGTTGTAGAAAGTTAACAACGTATCCTGAAAAATTCGTAGTGCTATCATCATTATTTCAAATTTCACAGTGAAAAAGGCAGACACATATCAAACATTCAGTAAGTAATATTTGCTCGCCACTGTATATCTGCATATGTAATTAATAGGCTAACACATTTCTTCGTTCTACTGCACTGATTTTGAAAACATATACATGAGCTTAAAGCTTAAAGTTGATGTGCGCAATATCAATTTGACTTAAATCGGCCCAGTAGTTTGGGAGTAAAACGATTTTAAAACTCTTACTAATACATAGAAAGAAAACACAAAAGAAAATATGTACGTGTGTAAGTATATTTTTGTATTTGTCGTATAAAAATAGTTTTTTGGGTTAAAAAATAAAAAATTTTGGAAAAATAATTTTATATTTTCAGGCTTATCTAAAAAAAATAGTTGAAATTTATTTAAAAAAAATATGTATGAAAAACTTGAAATGAAATGCAATTAAAACTAATTTTAAATTTTATACATAAAAAGTTTATGTTAGATGGTAGAACGCGGTTGATTGTGTTAGCCGCTATGTCCACTAGTATTAATTAATACCATTTGTTTAAAATTTTGTAATAAAAAAAAAATTACGTGCCAAAATTTCAAAATAGGCGGCACATTTACTTACTGTAACTTAAATATATTGCTTTCTCTTAAATGAAAAAAAACACATACAATTTAATACTTTTTATACCTAAAGATAGTCGAACTTTGATTTTTTTGTTAATCTTTTTCCGAATTCGTAAATCAAGTTTGTTTTTCAACTTACTTGCAAAAATTAAAAAAGTGAAATATTTTCTCTGCTCATAAGGCTGTTCATTAATGAATAAGTTCTTAAAATAATAAAAAAATAAAATTTTTAATCTACGCCCTTTATTGATTTCACCATAATTATGAAGTAATTCCTTAAAATTTCTTTTAAATCGACCGTGTCCTCTTCAGTTTTTTATTCGAATAAGACGTCAACGCCACCGCATTATTATGATTATAATAGTAACACACACTCATAAGCACGGAGACGTTTACTCACATGTGTACATATGTCGCCATATTCTTCCCTTTGTCTCTTCATTTTTTTTTTTGCTTTCTTTTATAATACTTTTCTTTTATTATTTCTTATTCCTAATATTTCCCTTTCCCTTTTCACAAATATATGTATGACATGTGTATGTATGTGTAGTCCACTTACATCTTCACATACTCCATAACATTGAGTTCATTTCCGTTACTTGTACACTTTTTTTCTTGTGTTGCTTTTAATTTTTTCTTTTTCGTTTCTTTTTAGACGTTTTTTTTTTTTTTGACTTTGGATTGAAAGCGGAAAGTGAAGTTTTTTCTGCAGTAAATCGTCTTCATCATATTATTGTAAAAAAACAGGGTGTCACAGAAATATTCGCTTAAACAAGGTGCAACAATGAAAGTGAAACAAGTTTGATTAATAATGAAAGATGTTTTTGTCAAAATAAAAAGATATAAATATTGAAATATAAACCTTTTTAAGATTTCTTTACAAAATATGCTATAAATATGCTATAATTTGCTATATAACACTGTTTTCATTTCTAGCATTCCATTAGATTATTAGCATTCCATACGGTCAAATTTTGGGCAAATTAAACGAAAAATAAAAGTTTGTAAGGCTTTAAAAATTAAAAAGGTAATGTAATTCCCCGTTTTCATTAATACTTGGTTTTGTTCGTCTTAGCCCGAAAGTATTGTTATGGCTCCGATGAAACCAGAGCTGATGCCCACAGCTGAATGAGCTTAACCAGCCTATCTTTTAGCCGACTAAACCCTATATGACGATCTTTACACATCCTAACAACACGAAAAGTATTACTTCAACTTTCTTGTAAGGTCTTTACTTCTTTATGGCTGTGAAGTTGATTCTATCCAAAAATTCATCAATCGGTGTATACGATACATTTTGAAAATATTGTTCTTAGATTTTCATTCCTTATGTCAAAGAATATACATCAAGTTCCAATGATAAAAAATTAAGCGAGGAAAGTGTGAATGAATTTCACGCACAGTGAAAAAACTCGATGACTACACATTGGATGTAACCGTACAATGAAATTTTTTTGGGCCTAAGAATAAGCAGACCATCTCACAAGACAGGCAGGGATAGAAGGCGCTTTCAGTAGGGTGATAGCCTTATAATACCCTGTGGATTGTAAAGTTTTTTTTTTATAATACAATATATTAGCAGTGTGCGTATAACAGGAGAAGTGAAGAAATGCACAGGTCGATTGCTGTTGGGGCATGCTATTGATATATTTATAATGGCACCCGGACTGTGGCCTATCACGATCAGTGGGATAGTTCAGAAAGCATTAGGTGAGCTCAGTGATTGAGCCGCAGCTTGACGTCAGTAAAGTAGAATTCATGCTGTTCATCACCAGTATACAAGATACCCACTTCGTACTTAACAATCTCGTTTAGTACAAAATAGTTGTACATTGTGCTAGACGGTAAACTTAGCTGGAATCTAAATGTAGCGGAAATTGTTCGTATACCTGGAAATATATGGTCATATGTATGCTGCGTAGAAGGTGGAGACTTCGAAGTATATACAATAGTTGCATAAGTTGAGTTATACATACATCCAATTCTAACAGATGCGTCGGCAGTTTGGTGGAGGGCGCTGCAGAAAACAAAGATCTATGTGACCAATGATGGTAGGTGCTACTAGGATGTACTCTAGGGAGGCTCATAATGTACTTACCCGTGTGACCCCACTTAATATTTATATGAAAACGCTAGCGGTAGTGAGTGCAGTAAGTTTGATTGAAACGGGCCTCTGGAGGAATGCAATTTATGTTCATGTTGTTATTTTACTACAACAAACTCTGTACACTGGTAGAACTGACTACAATATACCGATGGTGATGTTCAATAGACACTTCTCAACTCTCTTTCCCTCAGGGAGAAATGAAATGGGGTTTCTTTAATGAACTGTGGTGTTAAAGCGGGGGATCTACTCTTACACACTTGGAATTAGGAGATGTATTGTAAAAGCCTTAGCGAGGATTTCAAGCTTAAGTGGTATATTGCTATTCTCTTGGATAGTCATGCCATGCTTCGGGCACTGGACTCAGCTGTGACTACCTCTAAGCTCGTGGAACAGAGCGGAATGAGTTTTACCTCCTTGGGAGTATCCCACAAATTGGACTACTGGAGCATTGAATGCAAGGAAATGTTTGGAAATTACAGTATTAACGCTATCTTCTTGACAAACAAGATTTTTCTTAAGTCAAGAGATTAACTTATTATTCGCAAAGATCTCGTTTTATATATCCAAATGGTCAATGTTTCTGGAGCTTTTGAAAAGATTATTTATTTTTGCTTTTGTAACGGCAGTCAAACGAACTGGTAATGTTTAAAAACATTTCATTTTAATAAAAACATTAAAAAGGAATTAAAAGCTCAAGTTAGATGTGACTTAATGAAACGCCACAGTTGCAAGGCGAAGAACAAATCGTATCAGCAACACTGCGTTTGATATATATGCGGTGGCATATTAAGACGCCGTTACCGATCAATCGAATTTTGACTTTTTCACCTACAATTACGGTTATGTCATTATATTAAGTCACGTCTAATATAATCTCTAATAATAGTCCTCGCGCAACCGTGTTAAGAAATCGAATTAGTAATAGGTGAGAGTAGAAAAGATAACAAAAAGAGTGTGTTCCTTCGAGAAAAACTGCACCAAACAAGACTAAAGCAGATTTATCGGACAACTGGTTCATGGAATTACTTTTTATGAAACATGCGGTATCATTTACACCAATTACTTCGAAAATAGTTAAGTTAATGCCAGTGAATATTATTTCCAGTTTTTTATAGGTTTTCATTGACTTGAAGCGCAAACCAATCTCATTGGGTAAAAAAAATATTTTTAAGATGTGATGATTTTCCATCAACAGTTCAAAAGTTAATGAAAAAAAAACTAGAAAACGGACAATTAAGTCGATGAAAAGCTTATGAAAAACTATTCTGAAAAATAAAATGGTTTCTGTCAAAAAACATTTTTTTATCCAAAAAGTCATGGAACTATCAAACTGCTATTCATCTAATCAAATTTTTCGACAACATATGCTCTATTAGTTTGATATTCATTCTTGTGTAGAAAAATTATTTTTATCCGTTTAAAACTTTCTTTACTTAATTGTACTTGTCTTGTATTTTTCTTTTAAGTACAAACAGGATTTATTAATACACTTCTGTTTTATGTGGAGTAATTTTCATTCCACCCTCGCATATTTATGTTTAACTGTATATTACTATAAAGACAGTAAGTAATACACACATACTTATGTGCTTATGATGTCATTTCTATGTATTTTCCATGTTAATACAAGAGTATTGTTCATTTAAACACCCATACACAGACACACCCACATACTTATACACCCAACAGAAATCTTAGCCAAATGAAGAATCATGTAAATATGTATGTATTTTATTTGCCCAGAAATATGCTTTTGAAGCTTTTGTTTGTAATTTGTATGGGCCATACTATGGATGATGATGTTGGCATATGTTCTGACTTGTGATTGATGTTTTTTTATTATTATTTTATTTCTGTATACACAGTGGCACATATGTAAGTTTACACTTACCCACATAGTATATATGAAGCTTTTTATGTACATATATGTTTAGAAAAATAAGTCCCTATCCTGCCACTTTTTTGTTTTTTTTTTTTAAGGATGATTTTTTTTCTTCTTTTTTTATTTCCTGTATTGCGACTGTTGTTTTCTTTTCAATTCAATCTACAACCGCTGTTCTTTATGTGTCTGTTGCATATTAAAAATTAAGATACATTTTTTTACAGAAATAAAAAAAATCTGCTTTAGAATTATTTTAGGCTAGAAAATATTGTATATTTTCTTACTAAAGTAAGAATTTGGTGGGATGAAAAGTATTGTTACGAAAATAAACAATGCCTAAAGAACGAGACACTAAATTAGTACAGTGGTGGACTTAGCTATTGAATTTATTGGTTTGTGTCAAGACTCTTGTGTATCTGTCACTGCCCTAATTGTCTGCGCTATTAAGAAAGCTACCACCTGCATGTTTAACGGTGTTGCCAGCTTGATTCAATTTTGTGTAGTATAATTTTGTTATCTTTTAAATTTAACGTAAAAAAAAATGTGTAGTAATTACAAGAATATACGATATTGATGATGATTTGGTATAAAATAAAGTAAAGTCGTGTTTAGGCGTAAATAGAAGTGTTGAGTATTTGTGAGTATACCGTAAAAGTATGGAAATGAATAAGTGCATAGAGTAAAACAACAACATACATGTTATTAACTTTAGTTAACGCAATTAAAGAGAACTCAAACGTTTTAAACAGGTTAAAACGTAACAGTATATAAATAACGAAAACAAATTTAATTCATAAAAGACTACCATAATGGTAAGATAAATCTAAGATTTTTTGCGTTTAAGCGCAGTAGATTTCAGTGAAATTACGCTCCCGTTTGCGGTCCCTGATTGAGTCAATCTTTAAGCAAGCTGCGTCTAATAATTATTAAGGAAATAGACGTATTGGGATAAAAAAAGAAATGAATGTCTATGTGTTAGGGAAATGCGTTGATTGGATTAGATAGCTTTTGCCATAGGAAACTGAGTGGATGCAATGGACTTTGATGATATTGAAATAGCTTTTGATCTCCTACAATATCATTGTCTCTGAATTCACTCTTAAGGAAAGGAATTACTCTACGTAGGCCCAGTACACTGCATTTAGTACAGCTTTTCGCATAGAGGTAAGTTTTTTGACTCTATTAATGTCATTTCAGATATTCGGCAAAGCCGTATCTTCTCCTCCCTTATATTTCTGTTCGTAAAGAATGTGGCTTCACTACATGCTGTGATATATACATCATGAGGTGAACTGCATAAGAAGTAACTGCAGCCCTTTCAAGTACCAAAAGAGATTTGGAAATCGTGGCTCTGGAGATAAAGGAGCATATGATGAATTTAATGGTCTCAACAAGGGTTGGCAACCCATTGGATAACCCAATTAAACAAACCCGGGTTTTATTGGATATTATATTTAAAAAACCCGGCTGGGTTTATTAATATGAAGGTCTTAATAGTTTATTTACAACAAAACTAAGTATAACTTACGAGCACGAATTAATTCCATCAACTGTTTTAAGCTCAAAAAAGAATATGTATTAGCAAATTTTTCGAATGAAAAGTTATCAATTTACTTTTCTTCACCACTGAGCCAATTTTCAAACAGACTTGTAGTCTTTTAAGTCGCTCCAACTTTGAAACCGATTTTATATATTTTGAAAGGTAGTGAACTGGCTTACAGATAAACTCATACCTCTTTATACATCCTAGGTAAGTTCTTAAAATGCAGACCGTAAGTCGAAATGCTTCAAAACGAGTTGAATATATACTGCATTTGCTTCCATTACACTTTTTGTTAAAAGACGGCGAATTCACTTTTTTTAGTCATAGAAAGAGGTAATTTGCGCCGTAAATCGAATGTATTCCATAAATTAAACAGGGCGTTAAAGCGAAATGCCATATAAAGAGGTGTGTTGTATTCGTCGTAACAACCAATAGTCAGATGAAACAATGTTCGGAAAATACGACAGAAGAAGAATTTGATAGTATTAAAATTTTTGAGTCGTGAGGCCGGGCGTTTTAATGTAAAAGATTAATTTAACCATGTCTGTCTCTATATTTCTGGTGTTTTTTTCACAATGCATGGTTCAAACGAAGTAAATAATTGCAGTGATTACCAATTGCTCTGATTACCAAGTTTTATCAGCACACAGCTCCCACCAAAAGCGCAAAATTGCATTATAAATAATAAAATAACGTAACTGTGTCGACAAACACTAGATATTGTCGTCTTAAACGAAAATTTGGGAGCAGTTGTGAACCCAATAAAACCCGAAAAACCCATCAAAAAAAGCAATAAAACCCGCTGGTTTGGTTTTTGCGAATCCTGGTCTCAGCGGACAAGCAGTCTATTAGACTGTACCAATTGGTGGACTTTAATGTTATAAACGACTTTATTTATCTCGATACCGCCATTAACAAAACTAATAATATTAGTTTAGAAATTAGACGGAAAATTTTTCCTGCAACGGGTATTATTTCGGGTTAAGGAAGATGTTTACAAACAAAACCTTCTTCCGAACAACGAATAATACTGCATATATCGGGTGAGCCATCTATCGGTTTAAATTTAATTCAGCGGTTATTTCGAATATAGCAATACCTACATCATTCTATTCTGTCACAAAATTTAGTATATTATAGAACGAAATGAATCAATTTACAATTGAGCAACGTTGGGATTTATTGGGAGTTCATTTCTAAAACAAGGACAATTGGTCGGAAATTGCAGAAAAACAGTAAATATATAAAAAAATAATAATTGCAAAAATCGTCATCAGTGAAAGCAACGAAATGATTTTAAACATTTATCAACCGATGCTACAGAAATATTCTGCGTATATAGTGAATTCACGATTAGCAATCCAATTGTAAAATCATACGAAAATCATAAAAAATATAAGCAAACACATTACATTCGTGATGAGACTGCAAAAATTAACACTGGATTGGACGCTCATTGAGACGTACAATATCACAATGAACGCAGACTCATGGTTGATGAAGAGGGCTAGATGCGATAAACTCTGTTAATACACAACGCGGATAAAAAGCTTAGTTAAAGGTCTCAGCGAATTTAAGAAATTTTGGACAATGCATTTCGCCACCTAAATGCAAGCAAAAAAAATGTCGGCCAAGGTTAATAATTAAACGTTTTTATTGCTCATTTGTACAAAATATCATAGGAAGAAAGACACAAAAGGTATAAGTCTACGATAAGTAGCAGCAAGGCTTTGTACCACTACACCTAATACACACAGGGAATTGTTTCTAGGCAACGGCAGATGGCAGCATCATCATCTAATCATAATCATCATAAAAGTTCTTTCTTTCGCAAAATGTTTATATGGCGACCGATGCTTATTTCGTGAATGGTAACACTTAGCTCATGTCTGATTTGACAGATAATTAGATTTATCTTTCCGCTGAACGAATGTGGTTGTGTATACGCTTGAACAACGCTGGGAAATATTGCGACATTACTTTGAAAACAATGATATTATCGGTGAATGTGTGCGAAAATCGCGTACGGATTTTTCTTGATCTTGGCTGGTATGTAAACAAGCAAAATTGTTGCATTTGTGGCACAGTAAATCCGCACGCATACATTGAAAAGCCGATACACCCAAGACGTGTCACTGTTTGGTGCGGATTTTGATCCAGAGGCATAATTGGGCCATTTTTCTTCGAAAATGAGCAAGAAGTGGCCGTTACAGTCAATGGCGATCATTATCGGGCCATGTTTACCGAACTTTTGTTCACAAAAATTGAAGAGGAGGATATTAGCAACATTTGCTTTCAACAGGACAGCGCTACGAGCCACACATCCGAAGCTAAACTCTATGTTTTGCGCCCTGTTTTTGAAGATCGCATTATCAGCCGCAGAGCTGATGTCGCTTGGCCACCTCGTAACTGCGATTTGACACCGTTGGACTATTATTTGTGGGGTGCCGTCAAAGATATGTATTACGCCAATAAGCCAGAGAAAATTGACGCTTTAAAGGACAATATTCGTGAAACTATTGGTGACATACAGCTGCACACAATCGATAATGTGTTTAAAAATTGGACAGATCGCGTAGGCTACTGCATGGCCAACCGAGGCAGCCATTTGAATGAAATTATTTTCCATTATTAGCCGGAAGGATTGTACTTTCAAATAAAAAAAGAAATCTGAGAAAATATTCAGTAGTTTTTTTTATAGCATTTTCAAAAAAAAATTATTTGGCTGACCCTTTATAATTTGTTGCTTAAAAAAAACCATCATATGCTTTTCTCTCAACCCAATTCATGGCTTTTTCAGCATATATGTGTTATTATTTAGAAAAAATTAAATCATATTTTGCGAATGATTTGCATCTGTAGCTTCATGAAATATATTTTCTTAACTGTTGTAGACGAATTAGCCTTTTAAATTATTATTCTTTAAACATTTTTTTTCTCAATATATATTTTATGGTCCTCTTTTTTACTCAAAGACAACCCAAAATACCCGTATGTTTCCTTTTTTAATAGAATTTATACAAAAAATACATTTTTTTTTGTTCGGCCTAAAGTTATTTTATATTTCTATGTGTTCCTTTTTATTTTTGTCGTAAATAAAGTCATCAACACATTTAAAATTGCCTGGCAGGCATGATTTAATATCCATTTTCCTTTATTTTTGTTTCTGTTATTGTTGCTGTTTTAGGTTTTTATACTCCTATCAAATTTTAACTTTTATCGGATAATACAATTGTTTTTCTGGGCTTAAAAAAAGATATTTATTTTGTTCTTTTTTCTTTACTTTTCTTTACAACAATTAGAATTGAAATCGTTTTCGGCTTATTTTTTAATAAAATTTCAATTGTCTAGACTTGCTTGTTCCTTTAAAATACCTGCAGGATATTTTTCTTTATTTTTAAGCTGATTATATATTGACTGCAGGCTGGTTTTTATTTAATTGAAAGAGACATTAAAACAATAAATGTAAATACAACAGTGTTAAAGTGCTATAAAAATAATCATTAAATTTGAGGGGCGAAGTATTATAGTGGATTAAATAAATGAAAAGGAAAAGTGTCAAAAACAGAAGCATTGAATATGTTGCAAACTAATTTAATTTTAGCTATAGTGAGAATAACACTATCTACCAAGCCATGTTGAACAAGGTAGTGTTGCCCGTAAAACAATTTTCAATGTCAGAAAATTATATTTAAATTATATTTTAAATAAAATACACTTAATCCTATTCTTACAGTCTGGATAAACTCCAAAAGATATAACGCAAAAAATGAAATAAATACAAATAAAAATGAAATAAATACACGATTGGGTGTAAAATAAAAAACCGTTGATTTATAATAAAATACAAAATACATCTGAGTCCGTTGGTACATTTTACTTACGTTCCAAGCATACTGTGAAAAAAACCATTCAAAATCTGGATTAGGTGTAAACTAAATAATAAAACTGGTAATGAAGAATCACTGCTTTACAAAAAAAAAAAAAATAATAAATAAATAAAAAAACGTCAGTCGAACCGGCAACACTGCCTTCTTAACTGATTTAAAATAAAAACGATTTAATTTGGCAAACGAAGAATTGTTGTTTCATTACGACAAAGCACAGAGGCACACATGTGCATTCATTTTAGTAAAAACCTAAAAACTGAGCTACGAGCTGTCAGAAAATTAAGTATGTTTTGCAGATTTTACCCATAAGGCACTAAATTCTTTATAGAAATTATATATTTAATTTATTTATTTATTTTTTTTTTTTTTTTGTTGAATTGTACAGGGTGTCAGCTTGTTTTGCCTCCATTTTGGTAAACAGTCTCGACGGTTCATATTTGCCAGTCGTGAAGTAGAGTCGTGTCAAATTTATTACGGAAAAATATTCAGTAAACCAACGTGTTTTAATCGTTTAAACATTTTATCAAAATCAATCATCGATTTTCACGGGGCACATTTTCACTTGAATGATTATATGAATAAACAGAATAGTCGGTACTAGGCAATGGAAAACCCTCAAATTATTCATCAGTCACTTTTGCATCCATTAAAAGTGACAGTCTGGTGTGCAATTAGGTCAATGGGTCGCGATATCGTGAGATGATTGAAAACTTTTTAACGCCACAACTGCATGCTTTGGGCTTGACTAACATGTGGTTTAAACAAGACGGTGCCACATCGCATACAACAACTGCGAGACCTCTTTCCACAACAAACTATTTCAAGAAATGGTGATGTTGATTGGGCTCCACTGTTGCTTGATTTGACTGCTTCGGACTTATTTTTGAGGGGGTATCTGAACAGCAAGGTTTATGCAAACAAACCAGAAACACTGGAGCAATTTAAACAGAATATTCGTGATGAAATTAATTAAACACCGCATGTGTGAGAATGTAATGAAAAATGTGCTCAAAAGGGCTCGCATTTATGAGGCTAATAGAGGCGGGCATTTATCTGATATTGTATTTCATACATAATTGCTGACATTAAGTAAAACATTTATCAATATAAGATCCATTCTCTTTCATTTAATCAAAAATTATAAACAAACAAAGTAGAAGGTATACTACGCGTTAAAGACTGCATGCCCACCGGTGAGTCACTCCGCAGCAACATTACCGGCCCGCGTGATCACTGGTGGGCACACGACATGTTTTACTTGGGACCGCTTGTACACCGGTGTACAGTAGTCCCTTCGCCGGTCACTCATTTTAAGAAAATATCGGTCCCTATGTGAGAAATAAGATTTTTCAATGCGCTCATCAACGTGTTAACGATTTTTTGTGAAAGTAATTTTTACTTATAAAATTTTTATAACAGAGCATTCTATTAGTCTGGCGGGGCTAATGGCGCTTAATTCGGACCAAAGCCGTACTGCAATATTAGTTGGTTGTTGGCTGCTTGGCATATTGGGTACAATGCAGGGGTCTTAGGCGTGTTACGCCACATGGCCAATACAACTTTGCTTATTAGCTTCCTGATGAACCATTACTATCTTAAATATCACCTTTTCCATCTCAATATGGTACCTTAATCAGAGTGTCGCGTGCGCAGGGAAGAAGAGTAGATGACGGAGTATATTCTCTGTGAGCATATTGCTTTGGCAAACATTCAGAGACGAACTTTTATGAAGCTCTTTATTGGGCCTGAACATGTTCATCGGGTACCCACTAGGGATATTTCGGTCTACATACGTAAATTTTAGAGTATTTTTCTGCAGATTGTTCTGATAGGTGTTTCTGTATGTGGTGTATTAATTCAACGGAGTATTTCTTTACTACCTTTTAGCCCAGAGTGTTGGGCACAACAGATCTTTTTTGGTAGCAGTGTCATGGCCAGTTATGCCTCTACAACCCAGTTAAATATAACATATATAAAATTTCTTATTTTTGTTCAAAGTCTGTCCACTAGTGATGGCAAATTATTGATGGCATAGTATCGTCGGAAATGATTGTCGAAATTATCGAATGCCATTTAAACTATCGCTTCCGAAAGTATAAAAACTACACAAAAGTTACAGCCATACAATATTTGTATTTAAACCAAAAACTATTATGTCAAATGTATCCGACATTTTATCACAAATTGTTAATATATAGGAGCATTTTAAAAATGCAGTGAAAAATATTTCAGGGGAACAGTATATCAACTCATGGTATACTTTTAAAACTGGAGAATTTAACTTTGAATATTAAAACACAAAAATATTTCTATACCAGAAGCTATCATCAGCAATGGTTACAACTATTGTAGATTTTCGCTTTAAAATCCAACCCTTAGAAAATCTGAAAGTTCAAATAATGAGCAAAAATATTTAAGAGATAAAGTTTCTTCATATAGAATAAGTCAGTCTGTTAAACTGGCCTAAATTTTATAATGTTTAGATAGTTAGTTGATAGAAAACGTTATGTCGTCTGGAAGTGAAGGATTGCTATGGTTTATACAAAAAAGACTAGCGCCTATTATTCGCTCATTTACAAAGGATGCTATAATAAGCGTCAGACAATACACTCACGATAAACAACAAATTAATCCACCCAATGTATATTAGTTAACATATTAAGGACAATTTCAGTCTTTATTATACGTGGCTGTAAAATACTTTATAGTTTCAGCTACTGCAGTGCCTTCTGAAAGAAGCTTTAATAGTTATCATTCTCCACATAATACAAAATCCACAATAAACAAAGAATGTAAGGCGCCACGCCTACTTATCCCATCTCGCCCAGTTACTGACTAATTATTTCTATTGACTATGAAGTGAAATTCTAAAACTTTAGCTGTAACAGTTCTCAAGATATACTAAAATTAATATTTACTTCGTATGGGAAGTACCACACTCACTATCCAATCCCACCCTGTTTTTAAGATATACTAGAATTAATATTTACTTTGTTTGGGAGGTACCACGTTCAATTGTCTAATTAAGCCCACTTTTTGATAGATTTGAATATGAATTCAATTGGGCCAAATTTAGAGAATCTTTCTGTTGGCATTTTGGAGATATAGATAAATAAATATACGCTTTGTATGGAATTTTTAAAATTTGTATAGCCTATAGTGCCTTTCCGACATGCAGTGAGATGCTGTAAAAGCTTCAATAAACTCGGTTAGCCCTTTAGCTTCCATAAGGTACAACCAACATACAAACACATTCTTTTTTATATACGAGTATAAGATTTTTTAACAAAATCAAGTCTTTAGTTAGCAATTTCGTTCCATATTTCTGTTAAAAATTTATACTTAAATCACTAGTAAAATATCTATATTATCGATGGCTAAGTTGTTAAAAATTTGTGTTTTATGTTCAAAACGATGTATTTTTTTTTGATTCTTGGACAGAATACGTAAGATCGATACTTGACACAAATCAAAAATCCGCTATATTTTTATTGTTCCTGTCATCAATTCAATTTTGAAATAAAATTTCGCTCTAATTCTTATATAACTTCAGAACTCTCGCCATTACAATGTATGCTATGGTTATTAATAGGAACGTTCTTCATCATCTATAATTTTCTTCTTCTGTTTGTACTTTATTTACATTTTGGTCACATTTTGCTTATTTCTGCAGTTATAAATCTTTCATTTATTCATTCAGTCATTGTCCATTCAATGTCCTTGACAAAAGTTTAGATATTTTATTGCTTTTTTTTTCTAGTTTTTACAAGACAATTTTTTTCTATTTTTCATTTACTATCAACATTTATGGCAAAAGAAAATTTAAATAATGTTGCAAGTAAAACTATAACAAAGGCAACAAACAAAACAATAGAAACAAGTGTAATAACAATAAATATGAAAAAAATCTGAAAATAACATAAGCGAATAAAAATAAAACAATACAGAGTGTAAGCTAGTAAAAGGAATACACAAGGATGCATTTATAGGCACTATGCAAAAGGGAAGAAAAAAAGAAAAACAATGTTGTGGTCACATACTTTATTTTCTTCTAATAAAAGTAAAAACAAAAATCTTTGTATACTAAACAATAAAAATGCAAACACGACAGCAGTTGGCTGTACTTTCAAGAGCAAGTGCTAGGATACTTATTATACCCTGGCAATGCTTCTGGTATCTATTTAACTATTATGCACTTTGACAAAATAGGATTGAATAATAAATACCAGAGAATTGTTGAGTAAAATTTTAGTTTTGAATATACAAACTCTAGGAGCAAAAATTGTAAACCAATAAAAGAGTTTGAAAGTGCAGCTATGGAAATTTTTAATTTTAAAGGAATTTCAATATTAATGAAGAATATAATGGGTATACAAGTTAATAATGTCGATTTTTTTGCTTGAACAATGCATTTATTTTAATAACAAAATGAATTGATACAATATACCATCTTTCGGGTAACATATGTATTCCGCGCCAAAAGAACTCTCCGGTTTTAAGGTAAAGAATGAATTAAGGCAATTTTTGATACCCGGTTCTTAAACGAAATGTATTCCAGTAAGAGCGCTCTGCATCCATCTAAACAAATGGTGGTCAGTAGGGTCAAGGCCTAGGCTATAAGGCGGGTGAGCCTAAACTTCCCCTCCACTGTTTTCCAAATAGCTTCTAACCAGTTTTACACATGTGGCCGGGCATTGTCATGAAAGAAGATTATGGCCACGTATCAGGGCGAATATTCTGGTCGTCTTTCGTTGATTGCTTTCTTCAAACGAATCAATTGTGTTCGGTATAAGTGCCCTGTGATCGTCTGACCCGATTTCAGCAGTTCATAATATAAAACACCCTTCTGATCCCCCCAAATTCAAAGCATTATCTTGGCGTCATGTATATTCGGCTTCAGCGTTGATTTGGTTGTTTGGCTGGGCTTTCCATATGACTTTTTCACTTGAGGTTATCGTAATGTATCAACTTTTCATCACCAGAAACAATACAATGCGAAAATGACTTCTTTTTGTTGCGTTAAAGAAGGTTATCAGACTTCCCCGCAAAACATCTTAGGCATATTATTATACCGATTGAAAAAAGTGTGTGTTTACACTTTGGCGTCTATCGAATACTGAATTATAATGACAAATTTCTACCCTCCAAAATACCATATTTGTTATTATTGACACAAACCATATGTGATAGTTATGCCATATGTTGTCCAAATCGACATTATTAACTTGTCAACCCAATAGTACACTAAAAGTTTGACAGACATTTTACTTTAACCTGTTAACTGGGAGTAAACCTTTTCTCAAGTCATATTACAACTAATGCGTTAAAAATATTACCACAAATTTCCATGACGAAAAATGTCGCTCTATCCAGTTAACATGTTAAAAGTTATTTTTTTACACTTTTATTACTAAACAGACTATTATCATCGTAAGTATGCATTAATTACCTAATGTAAGTAATGTTTAAATACTAATTGAAAATAATATTGAATTTTGTCTATAACAACTGCAATTTAAGTTCTTGCAACTAGAAATTACTTATTAAACTAGAAGTAATTTGTAAATGGGTATTATTTATTTCATTTTGTAAATAAATTTTTTCAATTACTAATTAAAGAATTTTTCATTGCCTCAATACATACATATATCCATTAAAAATTTTGTTTAACAAATCCAATTATATTTTTTAAGCGGCAACTTAGAACAACTAATTAAAGTTACAAGTAATTGGTTATTGGGTTTTTTTCAATTAGAGTGTATTGTTCAATTACTAATCATCTTTGTATTTCAAAATAGACTTTTTCAAATAACTTTTGACAGTAATTGGTAATTTCGTAATAAATTTGTTCGAGTCTTTATTCAATTTCAATTACTTATTGATAACTGGCAAATCGCAATTAAAAATTGAGTATTTATTAAAAGCAAACATTTAGTTTTATTTATATATATTTGGTAATTGTAATTGAGAATCCACATATAATAAATACACAGTTAATTGCAATTACTAACAAATTACATATTTTTGATAATTACATTTGTTTATTATACGTAATCGGCTATATGTCTCACAATTAATTTAAAAATATAGTATAATTACACGTAAATCGAAATTGGTCCTATAATTAATTACAAATGTAATTGCCAGTGTCTATTAGTTAAGGTTTCTGCCAAACCAGGGTACTGCATCTTTTGGTAAAATAATCAAACAAAATAGGCTTGTTAGCGAATTCAGATAAAACAATGTTGATGGTTTTAACGCTGGATTGTAAATGTTGATAACTACTAGTACACAGGAGAAGTCGACGAAGCAAATTCTTTGTGAATGTGTTGCCTTGGCAAACATTTGAGAACGAACCTATAAGGATCCCTTAATTGGGCCTGAACAGATATATCGGCTACCCATTGGAGATAATATGGTCTTCACAGGAAAAGTTGAGGGTATTATTCTGGACAATTTTCCTTTTGGTGTTTTTGGACAGTCGTCTGCCTAGGGGTATTGACTCGATGGAGAATAGAATGCGTTTTATTTTCTTGGGTGATTAGTACAGTTTACGGCTAGTGAGCTAGCTGGTCTGTCCCCAGAATATGTGTAACAATACATATTTCTATCTCGCAATGTCAAGGCAAGTTGGCCCTCTCAGACCCAGTTAAATATTAATAATGATAACTACTACTTCGTGGTAGTCAATCAAAGAGTTAATATAACTCGGTATTGCCGCAAATGAGATAGAAAAAACAGTTTAAAGATAAGGCGAATAATTGTGGATGGATTCTACTTAAGATATAAAAAATCTTAAAGCGAAACACATTTAAGATGCACAAAAATGTGCTTAAACAACCTGATAAAGCATTGAGAGGAAAATTCATCAAAAAAAAATATTTGGTCCGATTTGAGTAAAAGAAGAGTATCTACAGCTATAGCTATGCGCTTACAAATATAGATCTTGTATTAGCTAAGGTATGTAATAGGAATAAATGAGAATAATCCAGCTTTTTAATCACTTGGAACGGCTAAGACTGCGTTGGAGAAGAAGCTCATAAGTTTGTAATGCACAAGAGTTGTAAAGCCACATAAGTAAATAAGTTTTAGAAGAATTTTGTTTAGAAGGCCTTTATAAAACAGTGGTTTTGGTATTCTCAACTAATATTCTCTAGATACGTATATACTAAAATTTAAAAGAGAGAGCACATTGGAATTAATCGCTTGTTATAACTTTGGCACACACAACAACATCAGCGGCCCAGGTTCGAGCCTCAAAAGAGAAAATGGCGAAAATATCTAATGGTAGTTTCATTTTTAATAAAGACCATTTTTCACTTCCCTCCAAACCACCTCATCTAAGAAATAAATATGAGCAACACTGACCTTTCAGCTTACATCTGGCAAGGATGACAAACATTCGACGACTGATCAGGAGAAAATACCACCTACTGAAAAACAAATAAAGATCACCATCACTACAATTGTACGGAAGAACAGCTACAGTGGATTGATTTCCTACTTAGCTTGAGAAATTAACTTGATTAACAAAACTGAAACAAAGCAATAGATGCCTTGCCGAAAGACAATATACTCCCTAGAGCAGTGAAAAAAATTACTTTGACAAATGCTTTGCTTGAATTCATGATGATAAAAGCGTCACGTTGCTAGGTTTTTAAGAGCTATGCAAATACACATGTTTCAAACGAGGGGTAATACTTTTAATCATTTAGTCTATTTTTTTTAAATTCAAATTTTTGGTTTTTTTTAGGTGCTATTATTGGGTCTTATTATTGATTCCGTTCCGGCTTTTCGGAAAACACTTCTGTGCCCATGTTTTTAAATAAATTTTGGTTATAAAACAACTATTTTATGTTAAAAATTTTTATAAACTTATTGAATTTTTGTTTTGTTACCAATAATTAACACAAATCGATTTTACGGAAAACTGTATTTCAGGAATGAATAATTTGAATTAGCAGATCGATCGATAATTTTTTCCATTGAATTTTTCATTCCGGGCGGAACCAATAATAAGGGCCTTTATTTAATGAAAAGTTTATAAATTAATAATTGAGAGTGGCGTGGTGTAGTGGTTAGAGTACGCACGCATAACAACACGAACGACCCAGGTTCGAGCCCCAGCAGAGTGGACAAGACGAAGAAAAAATTTAATTGAGGTTTCGATGTTTAATAATAAAAAACGGCTTCAACTTCCCTCCAGTAAACTCCATCTAATAAAAAAAAGCCCCCCTGACCCTTCTCGCATACTTCTGGCGATGATGACAAACATCAGACGAATGGTCAGGAAAAACGGGCCACCTACTGGCAAAAAATTACAATGCTAAAGTAAAGATTATCACCAATTAGCAAGGATCTTCACCACTACACCACAAAAAAACATCATATGGAGGAAGCTACAGCGATTTAATCATCTACTTGGCTTGCAATATCAAATTGATTAAAGAAACTGAAGCAAAGCAATAGATGCTTTGTGGAAAGCCAATACGCAGTGATGGAGAAAAAAAATTAATATATTAAACATTTGTCAAATGGGTAATACAAATATCTTCATGGTGGTATATATACTATTTACTTCTGAGAAATATATGTAAGGAAAATTGGTTCTGTCACCAATTGACAATTTGGTTAAAATCCTTTTAAGCCTGGCTTTTAGTAAATACTTTGTGCTAATGTTCTTTCGTAAAGAAGTAGAAAAAAATATTTAAAAAGGAAAGTAAGTCATGTTAACTAAAAAACAACCGACGTTTTCAAATCGTATTAATTCAAAAATTAGAAGTGTGTATAAATAAATTATCTTTCACAAGAAAAAATTCAAATTATGAAATAATAGTGTTTCTTTACCCTTTTTTTATCGAAATAAATTTTCTTTGCAACTAAATAAGCAAACAAAATTATTAACAACCTTTTATCTTTGGCACAAAGGTGAATTTAATTAAAGAATAAACATGGCTGTACAAAACAAAAAATTTAATTAAAATCAAACAAAAAAAAATATTAAAAAAATATTTAATCATACAAAAAAAAAAAACTCTCGACAATCGAAACCGAAAAACGGTTTCATTTCTAAATGCTACACAACAAACAGGAAACTGAAAAAGCAGATGACACACACAAGAAAGAAAAAAAATAAAAACTTAAAACATAATTTAACCCTTTTTGGTTACATGCAACAAACAATATCAGCAACAATAATAAAAAATAATAATAGCAGCAACAACAAAATACCAGCAGGGGAACACTTGTTAAAGCTATTGATGCCACAAACAGCCACAACATTATAAAATAAAACAACTTCGAGAGAAAAAGAAAGTAAAAAATTTTAAATTAAAAAAACAGAAAAAATAAAACGCTGCTTAAAAAGATCTGACTGTAAATGCTTTTGAAAAAAAAGGAAAATAAATAAAAAATAAAAAATACATGAGCATGGAATATTATGAAAAAGTTTATGATAAAATAACGAGCAAAAAACAAGAAAAACGTTTGTGTTAAACAGCATAACAAACAATTTTTTACGCATTTTTGTTGCTTTTTTTGTACAACTCTTCTCTGGTTGTTATTAAATTTGTCTCAAATGGGCCAAGGCACTGCTCGACTCCGGTGGTAAAGTTTTCTTTTATTTGCACCACACAACTATTGTTGCGGTTTTCAATATTTAATAAAAATACAATGTTTTTTTAAATGCTGTGACTTTCTACACAGAGCTTGGAAGAGAAAAGTTGAAAGGGGCATATGTTTGATGGTCAGTCGTTGGGTTAATAAAGTAACAGTAAATTAAAATTTATGAAAATATTTCATATTTTTAATTTAACTTATCATTTTTTATTTTGAATTTAGTATATGCAACACTGCGTGACATTTCAAAAATAAAGTAAAGCTTGGTAATTTCAAAACTTATACGCACAAATTTAAGCAGATTGAAAACTTATTGACTTTTGTAATATAAAATATAAAATATACCTTTTTGACCTTCAATAGGAACAGAAAACCTCTTTAATTATACAGAAAGTAAAGAAAAATCACATTCAAGTGCTAACTATGCTTTAAAAAGCATAAGTGAGCACAAAAACCAGATCACCTGCTCACAGATCTCCTCACCAGCTGTAAATGAAGAATGAAGAAACTGCGATAGAATGAGAGATCCCTATAAGAAATGAAGAAACGAAACTAACACAGAAATAATTTTTTTACTAACATATTTACAACTTTTTTATATTAAAACGTTTGAAAGAGTGAAACCACAAGTGTTGTCGCATAAAATCACATATGTAAGTATCCAGCACTTTTAATATTGCTTTTAATTTAAATAATGATATATATTTTTACCAGGTCGTGCCAGAACTAGAAATGATGGTTCAATCGATATTCTTGATACAAAATACAAGACAGCCATGACAGGACAAACAATTGATGACATTTGCGAATGGACAGAAAAAGTTGGAACCGGCAGGTCTTGTTCAGGTAATGGTAACAAACACAAATTAATACTTTATTATTGTAATATTTATCCTTCCTTATAGACAACATTCGAGCAATGTTTGCAGATGACTTGCTCAGAAGTACTATTGGGAAAGAAGGCGGAAAAAGCATGCACTAGGCAAGCTTTTGATAAAATAATTAGTAATTTACATACTTCCGCATATAATTAGTATCATTAATATATCTTTTCTACAATTTTCACATCTTTTTCAGCTGCATAGACCACTTTAGTTCAAACCAAGAGTAAGAGAGGCGGTAGAATGCATTTACTGAGTGAAATGAAAACAATAAGTTGAATGATGTACGTTGTAAAAATACATTTTTAATTTACTAAATTATTAGAATATAAAATAATAAATCGTCTTTTATTACAAAAAGTATAGATCCTTCAGCTTTGACGGGTTTATATATCAAATATGATAAGTCTACTTTGACTAACATTTACATCATTTTTGATAAGTTAAACAGCAGTAGAGTGTGAAGCTCGGATATATGTTTTATAGCCGACAGAATTAACAAGTTAAAGAAGGATGAAAAATCACATGTACACATATGATTCGGTCATTTTTTCATTTTACCCTTAATAACTTGATAGAAAAAAATGATAGATATTTCTATCACAGCGCGAGTCAATTGGTCGGTTAAATGATTGTCACTGTTCTTGTAGGGATATGTTATTCTAGGTTATGCCCAACGCAAACCGAGCTGCTGTACTGTAAGAGCAACCTAGGAATGTTAGCCCTAAGAAACCAGACGAAAACATATTGCCTAGAACGGTTCATGGACAAATGAAAAAAGTCAACAAATATTTCCGCGAACTAAACGAATTTTTAATAATATGGAGAATTCGATAAAATCCGCACAGGAATTGTCGGTGTAAAAGTGATTATCACTTTCAATTTTTTAATTTTAAAATAGGCTTCATTTTAATTGTTTTAACTTTTTTACTTCTTCTTCAACGGGACTACAGTCCGAAAGAGCATTATTAACATCATAATTTTCATTATACTGAGCGCTATTGCAAGACGCCGTTGCCATGTGATTTAATGTGCCTTTCCGGTTTATAGATTGTTCAGCAGATCTTCTGCCTTCCCAATGCGCAAGCAGATTTGAAACCATTACGGTGAATATATGACCCAGTGAGACACTATGTCTACCTAAATATTTCTATCTAAGCCTATTATGTACTACAAAATATGCGTTATGCTGTCTTTGATGCCTGTGAGCACAGATTCAGATGCGTTCCTAGTCCACAGTGGCATGTAAGAAACTCCGTTGAGCTTTAGGTCCACCCTGCCAAATTTAGGAACCTCAGAACGATGCCCAACTTGCCAACTGATCGCTGATCTAGAGTGACGAAATCCAATCCTTGACTAAATTGAGAATGCTAGTCAGTGGTGCTGCATATTAAACTTCCGGGCCAGCATCATATTAAAACTACGAGTACGATATTGTTGTTAATTTTTATCTGGTATGGAGAAATAATGACTGCTTCTCTCTTTTTAAATTTTTAAGCTTTTGTTCTATGATGCTTTGATTTTTTCCAATGCCCATTATTTTCAAAATTTCGTTAAACTTTAGATTTTATGTTTTTTTTTTTCACAATAATATTCTTATACAAGCTTAAGCTTGGTCGAACCAACTTTAAAATTTGTTCATTTAATATTGATTGAAAATAGGAATTTTAAGCTAAAGTTCCTTTGTGAACAATACTTTAGTAAATTTTTCTTAAAGTAGGTATTAAATGTTCTTTATTTTGTTTTTGAATGCAGCCGTTAATAGTCGAAATTTTTTGAAAGATAATTAAGCTAATTAGTAAAAAAAAAAATTATCAAAATCTTGTCAGATTTGAAAATAATAATTTTAGTTTTGCTTACAGAACATATCCGTTTATGAATTGGCGAAAATAAAACAACTAACAATGTTATATAGCATTTTATATATAGAACTTTTGAACAGATTAATTATTGATTTAAAAGCAAAACGTTGTCATTTAGCTAAGAAAAAAGAGCTGTTAAATCAGAACTATATACGACAGCTCATGTGCGTAGTCACATACTATACTATATACTGATGCTCCATCTAACATACTCGTTTGATTTGAAATTTTGCGACTATTTTTTGTGCGCAACACTTTTTAATTAAACAGTATCTGAGCACGAATAGAGATCCTCTACTTCAGGTTAAAGGGATTTCAAGTCAAAACTAAACTTGCCTAGTTCAGAAGTTTTTACTAGATATGGCTTTAAATGAAAAAACTTGTATTAGAAAAGAAGGTAGCTTATGTTTATATCATCAAAAGGTTATGAATCATTTCTTAATTGCTTAAAAAAATTAAAAATTAAAATTACTTTTCTTTTTAAATATTTTCAAACAGTAAAATACCTCTTTCTTTATTTGTAAAATAATTTTTCTTAAAATTTCTTTCTTTTTCAATAAAAGATTCTTTATAATTTACAAAAGCAAACTTACAAAATACAAGGAAAATAATTCAACCACCACTAGTAATGAGAAAATGTAAAGGAACAAAAGAAAACACGAGAAGCACTACAAGTATTTATATCGTAACAAAGCAGTCACGTTTTTCAATTAAAATGTTATTCTTTTTTTCTTCCTTGACTCTCACACTCTCCTTTATAGTTTCACTCACCCATACAGACATCAGTTTGAACTTTTATGTGTTTTCGTCCTCCTGTTTGGCCATGTGTCTCTCTCTCTCTTAGTGTTGTTTTTAGTTTATATCTCTTTATGGTTGTTTATATTATTCTTTTCTTTATTTTCTTTTTCTAATTGTCAGAGATTTTTTTGAGCGAATTTGTTGTTACAGTTTGTAAGTGTAAGTGTGCTCTTTTGTTTTGTAAGAGAAATCTGTGCTCAAACTACATATTTTCGTTTTATTCTACTGTTTTTATATTGTTGTTGTTGTCGTTTCTCCCCATGTTCTTGCTTTAGTTTAGTAGGAAAACACAAAAATACACAACAAATTGTACCGCATGGCGTATACGTGATTTGGAATTTTCGTTTTATGATTTGATTTAATATGAAAAGGATACCACCACAAAGAAATTAATCAGCAATAGAGGTTTTCTAATGTTAACTATTGCAAGTCAATCAAACAAACCGGCCGTTAATTTTGAAGTCGATCAAAAATTTCATAAATAGCTGGCTTATGGTAGAAAATAAATAAAAACTGAGCTGGTTTATATCAATCAATGATTTCTGTATTTATACTCAAGTGTTAGATTTCTGCCAACAAAGGGATTCAAAAGTGGACCGCCCAGATCATTCAAAAAGGTCAGAGATGATGAATTTGGAGGTTAAATAACTGTAATTTGCTCTCAATAAGTCATTAAATGGAAAAGTTTTTGTTTTTTATACAACAAAGCGGTTCAGAAGTAGTGACTTTTACACGGACAACAAAGACCGGCCAATATGATGAATTGAAGAGTTTTGTAATATTCAGAAAGATCTTATAAAATAATTGAAAGCTTCTCAGGCAGTATTTTCGAAACGTTTGCAAGTAGACGCATTTACCCCAAAAGCATTTTAAGTACCTTTAAATTGGAAATAATTATTTGGAGGATGTTTCGTCCTTTTCTTATATTTGCAGTATTCTTACGACGTCAGGCGGTTTCAGTACTGCCATTTGAAACAGATTGAATATAAGCAGCTAATCTTATGGCCTTCAAACAAGAAAATTAACACATCTTTAACTACTACGTAAATTCTTAAGCTTTGTATAGCTGCTATTCGTGGAACGCAGCAGGAAAAGATGTTAATTTAACTCAGGCGGACTTTAAGAATATTCTGACCAAAAACAAAAAGATTGAGAACATTCAGGCTAAGTTTCAATAATAAAGGAAATTTTTCGGATCGGCTGTCAAGGTTACTGCCGACAACTATACTTTCGACATTGTGAAAAAACTTGTATACATATCCTCCATTATTACCAGTGGAGATCGAGTGTAGAAGTACTTTTGACAGGTGCTATGGCCTCAGATGAGTAATATAGACCGCACTCAAGCTCCCTGAGTTTATTCATGGCGCAAAAACATAAACGCTGTTCAATAAAGATGCGGCTGTCTTGAGAGTATTCGAGAGGAAAATTCTACAAAAATTCTGCGGCACTGTGAGAGTCGGTGAAGCATCCGATCCTCCTTGACTATTAGAATGTTCTCATTGCATCAATATTAAGCGGCTACACTGGCTCGGACAAGACTTTCAGATACAGAGGAATGCACCAGCGAGACGAGTGGTTGATGTGGAAATCAACGGACGGTGACGTAGACATCAACCTTGTTCGCGCTGTTAAGACCAAGCAAAAGATGCAAAGGCGTCTGAAAGGAAGTGTTCAGGCGCGCCGAAATCCAATAAACCATTTTCTATGGCCAGCAGAAGTAAATTTATTAAATCGTCGTCTTTGAGCAGTAGCAGATAGAAGGAATATGTTATAACTCTAAGATTATATATATATTTTTTTCTTCTCCGAGAGCATTGCTTTGTTTCAGTTTCAGTAAGAAAGTTGATTTTCAAGCAAAGTATCGTACTGTATAAATAAATAAATAATTTAATCATAAATCGACTAAGAAGAGAACAATGCTTGCAGAATAGTAAATTTAATCATTAAAATTCAGATAGATTGTGTTCAGTGACGAAGTTCAGTTCTGGTTGAATGGATACGTGAACAAGCAAAATTGCCATATTTGGTGCAGAGAGCAGCCAGAAGCTTGCAAGAACTGCCAATGTATCCTGAAATATGCACTGTTTGATATGTATTATGGGCCGGTGGCATCAGTGGACCATACTTTTTCAAAGACGATGCAGGCAGGATAGTTACTGTGAATGGCAAACTCTACCGTGCGATGATTAAAATCTTTTTTATCCTCAATGGAAGAGCTGGACTTGACTGGTATGTGGTATCAACAAGACGTTGCCACGTGCCACACAGAAAGAGAAACGAAAGTACAATTGAGAGGAGAGTTCGAAGAACAGGTTATTTCACGTTAGGGACCGATCAATTGGCCGCCTAGATCGTGTGATTCAACGCCTTTAGACTATTTTTTTGTGGGACTATGTTAACGCTAATGTCTAAAGGGGCAAGCAACCAAATGTTGACGCACTGGAAGACAATATTTTTTATTTTTTTGTGAGATACCGGCCGCTATGTGTGAATGTATGAACCATTTGCGGCGTAGACGCATTACATTAAATAATCTTTAAACATTCGGTTATATAGATGGTTCTAGCGATTTAAACAAAGATTTCATACATTTCTTTAAAGTTTGTTTTTTTTCTATCAAATCCGAAAGTGCTTATAAAGCCACCAGATTGATAATCAGTCTATTGTAGCTCGCCTCCATATGATTGTGTAGTCGTTAAAACCGAAACTATTTTTTCTTTTTCGTTAAGTCATGAAAATTTAAAAGTTTTGGGTTGACTCACTTTAGCGTTACCAATGAGGTTTATATATAAGTTGGGTATCTCATTAGAACTGAGAGATGTTAACGCCAACTATGCGGGTCCGAAATATCATTTTTCGGTATCGTTTCATATAAGTTACATATTTAGGCTATGAAAAGCTTCTCTAACTCATGCATCTGTCGTTCGGAGTCGGTAATGAGTCTATGAAATAGAATCGGGTGCAGTTCATTGAGTGAGAAGTTTCCTCTGGTTCCATTTGGGATGTCGCATGTGTGGGATGTGTGCATGTACCAATTCATGATGCCAAAGTAAATATTCATATTTAGTGAGTCTAGAAGAGTCACATTTATTATGAGCTGCTGAAATAGAATCAGCAAACACAAGAAATTTGTATCGGAATGGATAATGGACTAATTTTAAGCCGGCATTAAAAAAGAAGGGAACATGCGACCCGACATGAATTCGAAATTTTCGATCAACATATTGCAAGACAATTTAAAAACTATTTTAGCAAATGTGATTGGAAAGTTTTGTCTCACGTGCCTCATAAATAAGACCTGGCAACGTCTTCGGTATTTGTTTTGATTGACCCAGAAAACTCCAATTTGAATATTGCATCAAATAAAACGAGTTCACTAGTAGATCTTCTTTTTCTTAGCAAAATTTAATTATCGAACTAAAAATCGTATATATTGAGTATCGATAACTTTTTTAGTCATTGGATGAAATTTATTGATTTTGTGCAAATTTATTATACTTTTTGACTACTTCATAGTCCTTTTTTTAATAATAACTATGTACGTTGCTTATATAGGGTCTACCATCTAACGTTTTTTTTCAACTAGTGCTTATTTCGTAAATAGTAACACTTATCTCATGTTTGATTTGACATATAATTAGTTTTATCCTTCCGCTGACCGAATATGGTTGTGTCCAATGCGTTTTCGCTTCGCTAAGAGGGCCTGCGATCGACTTACAGAAGATGCCGATTTTGCCAAAAAAAAATCATCTTTTCAGATGAAGCTCATTTTGATCTTGGCGGGTATGTAAACAAGCAAAATTGTCGCATTTAGTGCACAGAAAACCCGCACGCATACATTGAACAGCCGATACACCCAAAACGAGTCACTGTTCGGTGCGGATTTTCGTGCAGAGGCATAATTGGGCCATTTTTCTTCGAAAATGAGCAAGGAGTGGCCGTTACAGTCAATGGCGATCATTATCGGGCCATGTTTAACGAATTTTTGTTCACAAAAATTGAAGAGGAGGATATTAGCAACATTTGGTTTCAACAGGACAGCACTACGAGCCACACATCCGAAGCTACACCCGATGTTTTGCGCCCTGTTTTTGAAGATCGCATTATCAGCCGCAGAGCTGATGTCGTTTGGCCACCTCGAAACTACGATTTGACACCGTTGGACTATTATTTGTGGGGTGCCGTCGAAGATAAGTGTTACGCCAACAAGCCAGACACAATTGTCGCTTTAAAGAACAATTTTTGTGAAGCCATTGGTGAAATACAGCTGCACACAATCGATAATGTGCTTAAAAATTGGACCGATCATGTAGGATACTGCACGGCCAGCCGAGGCAGCCATTTGAATGAAATTATTTTCCATTATTAACCGGAAGGATTGCACTTTCAAATAAAAAAAGAAATTTGAGAAAATATTCAGTGGTTTTTTATATTTTCAAAAAAAATTTATTTGGCGGACCCTTTATTAAGTTGTTTACAAAACCAATGTCCTATGACCTCCTTCACTGCAATTCTGCACAAGGATTTTCTTGTTGTATTTAATTGAGTTTATTTTTTTTCCGCTATTTTATTTATATTTTTTGCTAAGTTTAGAAAATTTATTTGTAAAAAATTTCTTTTTCGAGTTTCAAATTCCACAGCCAGTCGTAAAGTACAAAGTTAGAAAATAAAATTACTGGACCATATTTACGACAGTCTTCTTCTTGTTCAGTCTGTTTTGCAAATTTTACTGACTTTTTTTCTAGGTTAGTTTTAATTGGCCATAATCATTTAAAAACTTTCAACGTTTTAATTTCATCGATTTTTTTTTTTTTTATCTTTTTTAGTTTTAGGAAAAATTTCAAGAATTGCTGGCACCAATTATTAAAGTAGATAGGAATTTTAATATTACTAAACCAACTTTATATTGAAATGTAATTAAAGAAAAACTTTTTAAATTACATATTAAAAGACTATGATTTTAAACGAAATCTACTTAAAATTTATTTGACGAAAAAAAAATTTTTTCTTTTTAATAGAACGAGATACATGAGTATATAATCTAAAGTTTTATATGTTTAAAAGTAATAAAAACTCTAACTTTTCTTCTTATATTAAATTTTATGTACCGCTTAAAATTTTCAAGCTTAAATTATATAAACGAAAAGCTATTTAATAAATTTATTATTGTACTTTTCCATTTATTTTGCCGGAATACTTTTCTTGTATAACCAGCTGTTTTCTTGATAAATTCAAAAGCAAGCAAGTATTTAGTCAGACAGGCAGACAAGACAGACAATTGTTTAAAATATTTTGTAATTGATGAAATTCAATACTTTATTGGTAAATAAGAGAAACAATAGCTACGAAAATGAATAGTTTCGCAGACATATTTTTATAAAAAACTACAGTAAATCAACAATTTAGGAAATATTTATGTCTGTAAATGGTTCTGCTGTAGCAAACGATTTTCATTTTAATTTTGTGGAATTTTTAAAACATTAAATTTAATGAAATCGAAAATTAAGCAATATTTCTATAGAAAACAATTCACAGTTATTAGTATTGTCTTCAATAAACCCTGTACCCTGTAGAATCACATGTCTCTATGTCAATACTTATTTTTTAGCGACGGACGTAGTAGTCAAAATTTCGACAGCTTTCATTTCATAACCAAGTAAAAAATAAATTAGAAAGAACAGTTCTAGTGTACTTCTGCTGACAGTGTCAACGAACGCGTCAAAAACTGCACCAAAATGGACTAATGAATCTTTATTTAAATTGTCTCCATATAATTGCAAAATAACTACCCCGTCAATAGTGCTTAAGTATAAAGGTGCATTATCACTGACAAGCTAATGTTAAATATCAATAGTTTATTACATTGGCTAGGGTACACCTGTCAGTAGTACTGCTGACAATGTCACTAGTAAAGCACTAATATTTCATTATTACTATTTTCTGAACGAAAAAGTACAGAAGAGCAAACACGTGGAGCAAACATATAAAACCTTCTCGAAAAATAATACAAATATAGTAAAAACTGGCATCACTAAACGAACAAAAATGTAGTGCACCTACACCTTCTATGTACCTTTGTATGTTTCCTTTAATGTTTCAAAAAGTGCTACTCGGATGTCAGGATAACCTAGCTCATATAGAGTATCTTGCGGGTCGTGGGTTCAATTCACACCAGAGACACTGGTCCCCATGTATTACTTGTATTCAAATATAAATAAACAAATAAAAAAGTGCTGCTGATCTACATAGTTATGAAACTTTTTTTTTCTACTTGTTTTGTTTCTTGGCTATTGTAAAATTCATTGAAGGTGATAATTGCTTTTATCTGATTACTATCTAATACCCGGGGAGCTTCGCTACCCCTAAATTAAGGATTAATTGCAGGTAATGATTATTTTTTCTTCTGCCAGTAATGATATTTGCTTACAATATACACTATATGTAATAGGAAAGGCTTATAAGAAACTGACATTTAAATACAAAGTCACAAAAAACAATATTTATTTACAAAAACATGGAGAAGCTTCCATTATATAGAATTGGCCGAAAAATATTTTTTGAAACAAAAATGAGGAAGACGTTCTTTCTACATTAAAATAATATTAAACATAAATTCGTGTAGCACGGAGATACAAGTGCAATTATCTAAATTCCTCGAATCATAAAAAAGCGCTACAAAGATTTTAAATACAATAAACAAAATTTTTATTTACGTAATGCAAACTGGTTAGAAGGCCAACTTACTCGTACTGTCGCTTCATATACAACAAACAAGAATAGGTTTGGAAAAAAGTAATAAGGATTGCAGATTTTATAGAGAGCATAACACCCGAAAAATTTCAAGAAACGATTTATTTAATACAGTATTGGCAACGTTAGAACCGTTTATCTCTAGTATTCGACATCAATGGAAAGTGGAACTTCAGAACATAGATGAAGAAGTCAAAGAATAATTACAGCACAGAAATAATTCAGAACATAATTTGGAATATTTTCAACCAGAATTCATCTCGAATGAATAAGAAATATATATACTAATATATAGTATTATCTATTTATAAAAACAAACGATTCAAGATACATACAGTGGTGGAAGAAATAACAGTGACACACTAGCAAATTAATTTTCTTTTCGTCAGACGATAACACGTTGTTCTACTTATTACGATGTAGGTGTTGCAAGCTTATATTACGTTTGCTGAGAAGAAATACTTTTTTATTAAATAAACCATCAATAGTGTATTTAAAATTTTATGAAATATTATTGAAAAAAAAACACCACTGTATGTATCTACGTATATTAGAATCATTTTATGGGAAAATATACGAGTTCCATATATGACTTACCATATCTCCAACACTTGATGGGCTACATCGATTAATGATATACCAAATGAAAGCTCATTCGATTGTGTAAAAGAATTCATACGAGATAATAGCTATTTTCTAAAAGAGATCCATTGAAAAAATCATTTGTTTCATTCCCGGTACACAGTGGGCCAATGGATCCAAAATTTTTATACACTAAATATATCCATATTGACATGTTTACTGTTCAAAATTCCGGGATATATCCTGGTAAAATATTGGCACTAATAGACCTTTATCTCAAGAACCGAGCTTTGCTGCTCCAAAGTTCTTATACAACTGATTTTGGAACAACTTCTTTATTTAAGTATTATTGACGCGACCACGGTCGCTTGTCACTCAGGTAAAACTTTGAACTTGAATTCTTTAATAAGTACATATTAATGAAACCAAAACAAAGTAAAGTTTTATTTGTTATCTATCCACAAAAAAAGGTTTACTAAAATATCTTAATGTGTTCAAAAGTTACAGAATTTTGGCCAAAAAAAATGATTTTCAGCCACTTTGCGACGTTGTTTACACCAATTATAGAATCTTTTGCTATCATCCTTCTCAAGATACGTATACAAGAATTAATACTTACTATGTTTGGATGATGCCACGCCCACTTATCGAATTCCTCAAATTTTTTTATTGATAATTTTTATTGAGTATCAAGTCATATAGACCTAATTCAGAAACTATACAAAACTCTTAATTTAGCTTGTATGTGAGGTACCAGGCCCACTTGTACAATTCCGCCTACTTTCTAGCTAATAATTTTTATTGACTATTAAGCTAATTGAAGCTAATCTGGAGGCTTACTGCTTTGACAATATACATATCTAAATAATTATTTACTTTGTATGGCTGGTGCCAAGCTCAGTTGAATTTTATGAAATGTATATTGCCTATAGCTCCTTCCTGACATGCAGAGAGATACTGTAAAAATTTCAAATTTTCTAAGACACAAACAAACATACATACAAACACACATTTATTTTTATGTATGTATATTAGATTATGTAAAAACATCGGCGGTTTATTGCAACTATATGGGCCAAAGGCATAAATCAGGCAACAATAATTCGATTGTGTGAAACGATAACAAGGAAAGGAAAATACTATGGAATGAAAATTTGTAACCTCTTATTCTTTGAAAAGTCTATAATAATTTATATTTATTTTGATTACTTAATTTAAATATTAAAAACATCATAGCTCACATACATAAAAACAATTAAAATTTTAAACAAATTTAAAAACTACCAGCAATGACTTTTTTATTAAAACCAAATCAAAGTGTTAAAGCATTTGTTAAAACTGCTGCAGGGTCTAAAGCGCAAAAAAAAATTTACAAGAATTTAAAAACCAAATACATGTGAACTACAAAACCAGCAACAATAATAATGGCCGCAGCAGTAACAATAACAACAACAATAGCATTTTACACTTCCGGTATGTTAATGACGTTCGGTATGTGAAAAGCAAATAAAAAGCCATCATGCCTTTTATTACACTCGTACAGTTTCGTTCTGACTTACACACACATATATACGTTCACAACACTCTAGCGTATTATCATTGCTACAGAATTTATTTAGCAACAGTAGTAAAGAATTCGTACAATTGTAAATATACTTATTTACACATGCTCTCTCACTTTTTATTTTTGTATTTATGTATTCGTTGCTCACTGTTGCCAGTAACAGTGTGAAAATGTATAATAATATATTTGTTGTTGTTATACTTTTGCAAAGTGATTGCATTTAAATGCAAATGTGCGTGTGACAGTGAGAAAGAGAGTGAGAGAGCTAACAATTATAAATATGCGAGTATGTATGTAGATAGTGGTTATTTACATACAAACTCTTAAATATAATTTCTAGCATGTGTGTGTGTGTGCGTTGTATGGTTTTGCGTTTTCTTCCTCTCACTCTCTCTCTCTCTCTCTCGTTTTACCTTACTGTCATTTTGCCATTTTTAAGTCATTTTCATTTGTCTATAAAAAAGAAAACAAGAATATTATTTATATGAATACGTTTATATGTGTGTATGTTGTCTGTGTGTGTAAATTACAAGGGAAATGCTCTTGTTGGCGGTATGTTGAAATAACATTTATTTTGTATGTATGTATGTACATATGTGTGTGGATATTTAAAATAATATTATGTATGCAAATGAAATGTATATATACACGCCAGTACTCCCTCATACACCTTTTTATAACGTTGGCGTAATTTGAATTTGTTTATTTAAATTTATTGAAATGTTTTAAATATCAAAAGAAAAGTAAAAGTCAGAGGAAGAGAATTGAAGCGATGGGGGTATTATAACTAATATATCACGTTAGGTGCACACAAAGGAGTAATTAAATGTTATTACGTTTTATCCCCTTTTTTATTCTTCATTTTATTTCAATGGCAAAAAATTTTTGTACTGGAAATATTTGGTATTTCATGATTTTCGATTATGGAACAATTTATTTGTTGTTTAAAATTAAGTCCTTAAATAGAATAGAATATTTATTTAAACAAAATTTTAATAATTAAGCTGTAAACATCTAAAATTATGCTTTAAGTTATATAAAGGGTCCGCCAAATAAATTCTTTTTTTTTGAATGCTATAAAAAAAAACTACTGAATATTTGCAATGCAAAAATGAGCTTCATCTGAAAAGATGATTTTTTTTTTTGGCAAAATCGTTCTGCAACATTACCATGATTTTCAAAGTAATGTCGCAATATTTCCCAGCATTGTTCAAGCGTATACACAACCATATTCGTTCAGCGGAAGGATAAAACCAATTATCTGTCAAATCAGACATGAGCTAAGTGTTACCATTCACGAAATAAGCACTAGTTGAAAAAAAAACGTTAGATGGCGGACCCTTTACAATTTCAAAATATATTAGATTAAAACCTATTACCTTTAATACCATATTTATTGTAGCCAATGAAATGAAAACACCGTACGTATGAGTAATATGAATAACTTATACTGCCTTCCATATAACACGTTTTTATTATCTTATGCCTTATTTTAGGGGAAAAAGAACACTATGCTGCTTAAGAAAGTGGAGAAGAATCTGTATTTGAGATTTCCCTATCACCTTCAATATCTTGAGTTACATATAAAAAACTGATTTTTCGCACATTTTTGAAAGGAAGGCAGGCTTACAGACTTTCAAATCGTATATATATTTTAGCTTGAGGTATTATTTATTAATTTATTGCATAACTTTGCTTGCTTAACCCATTGTTGCCCAGCTGGTAATTTCTTTTACCCGCTCTAAGCCGAGTTATAATGGGTGTTTTTTTAGAGTTGCTTAAGTTTATATCATAATAAAACAAAGAAATATATTTTTAATATTAATAAAACGAGCTTTGTTGGATAGAGAGTTTTATGACACTAATGTCCAAATTTAATTTCGGGCATGTAGCCATCACGACCAATTTCCACTAACTTTTCGTAGCATATGCAACCCTATTTCGCCAATAACTCTTCGAATGTTGATTTCTAGACGTTCTATAATCTCTGGTTTATCGACATAGGCAAATGACTTCACATAATCCCAAAGGAAATAATTCAATGGGGTTAAATCACACGATCTTGGTGGGAAATCGATTGGATCCTTAGGTAAAAATACCCTTTTATCAAAAGTTTCTTTGGGTAAATCAATTGTAGCGCGAGTTGTGTGGCATATGGTAGCAAGATTAATGTCAGCTAATTGAGGTACAAGAAAATTTTTAATCATGTCCCTATACCGTTCACCATTGACAGTAACATTCTGACCAACATCGTTTTTGAAAACAATGACTCTGTCAGCCCGTAAAGTGCACCAAATAGTAATTTTGTATGGATGTAATTGTGTCTGACAAAAGATTGTTGATTATCTGCCCTCCAATATGACAATTCTGCTTATTTACGTAACCATTCACTTCAAAGTCCGTCTTTTAGTAAGATAGTAATCCAAGCCAGACAGCTAAAATTGTCAAAGACTGGTTGTTGTAACAAAAATTTTAGATAAATTAGTGGTCACCATACAGCCCTAATTTGAATCTAATGGAGAATTTTTAGATAATAGTGAAAAAGGCATTGAAAAATGTAATTGAACTTTGAGTAACATATTGGAACTATGGGTTGTAAAAAACCTGTTTTTTTTTAAACCCAACCTACCTGGTTTATAAGGTTTTTTGATGAGCATTTTTGGGTTTTATAACTGCTTCCTAATTTTGTTCATTTCGACAATATTTTTTATATGTTAGTAAAATTACGTGATTTAGTGTTCGTTTAATCACTCTTGGTCGGATCAAGGAAGCGTTTTGTACTATAAGCTGTTGAACACTTTGTTTGAATTGTGCATTGAGAAAAAAAGGCAGACGTGATGACATGATTAAGTTAATCTTTTGCATGACAACGCTTGGACTCATGTTGCAAAAGTTGTCAAACCATTGTAAGAAACGCTCAAATGCCGCTCGCACTGTATTCATCGAACATTAGGCCCTCGGATTATTAGCTGTTCCCGAATACAATATCTTTTAACATTTCATAGAATTACTTCTTTTCAAGAAAGATAAAATCGGCTACAAAGTTGGATGGCCTCATTGTTATTTTGATAACCGATATTTTGAGAAACGAATTTATTTGTATATTATATTTTATGTCCGTATATTATATTTAATTTTGTTCTAAATAAACTACGAAAGCCTTTAAATATACTTAAATACTTTAAATACTTAAATATAATACCAAATTAAACACAGCCGGGTGGGTTGCCAACACTGATATGAATAGGATCATAAGTGAAGAGAGTATGTCTAAATTCTTTACAAACGCCACATAAAATAAGGAGCTATAGGAAGAGTGTAAAAAGTATAAGTTCCTCTCTATTTAAACGAAAATTGCAAAACTAAGTGCATGCGGATTCTTTTATATGATTGGCTCTCTCTCATTCCAGTATTTGAATAATATATTTTGTTAATGTTTTTTTTTTTGAAAGGACTTGAATCAATGATAATTAATAGATGTGTGAAGTATTGTTATATTTGAATGAGTATTTACATATTTATAGGAACTTCTCCGTTCAACTTCAAAATATCCACTTGTTATTAAATTGTCTTTTATAATATTTTTTTATTTATGTATTCTATGTACTACAAGTATCATTATAATTGTATAGGGTTTTTTCTTTGCACATTTGTTATATGATTTGATCAATAATTAATAAAGGGTCCCCCAAATAATTTTTTTTTTTTTTTGAAAATGCTTTAAAAAAGTACTGAATATTTTCTCAAATTTCTTTTTTTATTTGAAAGTACAATCCTTTCGGTTAATAATGGAAAATAATTTCATTCAAATAATTTCATTCAAAACTCGGTTCAATTTTTAAGCACATTATCGAATGTGTGCAGCTGTATTTCAGCAATGGCTTCACGAATATTGTCCTTTAAAGCGTCAATTGTTTTTGGCTTGTTGGCGTAACACTTATCTTTAGCGGGACCCCACAAATAATAGTCCAACGGTGTCAAATCGCAGCTCCGAGGTGGCCGAACGACATCAGCTCTGCGGCTGATACTGTGATCTTCAAAAACAGGGCGCAAAACATCGAGTGTAGCTTCGGCTGTGTGGCACGTAGCGCCGTCCTGTTGAAATCAAATGTTGCTAATATCCTCCTCTTCAATTTTTGTGAACAAAAATTCGTTCAACATGACCGATAACGATCGCCATTGACTGTAACGGCCACTTCTTGCTCATTTTCGAGGAAAATGGCCAAATTATGCCTCTCTACCAAATTTCGTACCAAACGGTGACTCGTCTTTGGTGTATCGGCTTTTCAATGTATGCGTGCGGGTTTTCTGTGCCCCAAATGCGACAATTTTGCTTTTTTACATACCCGCCAAGATCAAAATGAGCTCATCTGGAAAGATGATTTTTTTTTTTTTTTTGGCAAAATCGGCATCTTCTGTAAGTCGATCGATCAAAGTAATGTCGCAATATTTCCCAGCGTTGTTCAAGCGTATGCACAACCATATTCGTTCAGCGGAAGGATGAAACTAATTATCTGTCAAATCAGACATGAGCTAAGTGTTACCATTCACGAAATAAGCACTAGTTGAAAAATAAAAACGTTAGATGGCGGACCCGATACTATAATGCAATCATAAAAAAATATACATATTGCATTACCTATCTATTGATTTTTAATTAATTGTAATCTTATTAATATTAAGATAAATTATTAAGTAGTCTCCAATCTATTTAAAACAAATGTATTTTTATTTTTTTACTTCAAAAAAAATATCGCTCTTGTAAAAGATATATAAGTTATGTCTTTTAAAATCCTTTTGATATTAATATTGATTTTCAAAAACACACTTTTATATGTTTAAGTGTGTCACTGTTGGATGTATATGCTGTTTGTACATATCCTTGTTTTCATATAAAACTATCCTAACTTGTATTTTTTCCACATTTATGTTTCAGTGATCTCAATACATTGCCACAAAAATTGAATGTTATAATATCCTAAATAATAGTTTTATAAGTAGTTTTATAAAAAACCCTAATTCAATCCAATAATTTCTTCTTGCGAAAAACAGAGTACGCTAAGGAGCTTGTAATCTTAACACCTGCATGTCATTTGTGTAATTACAGGACCTTTCTCAATGAGAGAAACGATATAACGATATAAAATTTGTAGTGATTAATTTTTTGTTGTGAAAAAATAAAATGGTGTATATATTAAATAGACAGTTTTCTAAATCTCTGCTCAGATATATACATACATCTGTGTCATACGTACATAATACAACACATACCTGCAAAATAATGAAATTGTAGTACACTCAGACAGTGAATTACACAATTTCTTTTTTATTTTTTACTTCTTAATTTTTTCAAATTCAAAATTTGTTACTAATTACGAGTACATGGTGTTACAATAAAAAAATCTGTAATGTATTGCTATCTTTCGGATGTTCGGATGGAAACCTTGAAATTTCGAGTTATGGGAAAAAAATCATATGATTTCTTCATGAGTTGCATAGCTAAACAGCTTATTTATTGCGTCAATTTTCAAATGATTTCTAAACTGAGCAAAGCTTGTTTTTAGTTCATAAATAGTACGGTTCCTAAACAAGTTAGTACGCAAAAGCGTATCTAAACTTAAAAAATGTCGAAAAATTTAATGAAAATTCGTTTGCTTGAGAAATACACAGAGATTCTTCAGTTTTACTGAATGATTGTATACACTGAGGTGAAAAATAATAGGGACACTAATGTGTCACATTAGTATTTGATGAGAAAGCAACTCACTACGCAATTCTCTTGCTGATGAACAAGAGTGCTTATAAATTGAATATTTAGTGTATATAGTATATAAAAGGCTGTGTACACTACTAGGTACACTTTTAATATGATAAAGCATGGTAGCGCTTATATTGTTGTTTAAGGGTATCTTTCATACTATGCTGTTAGGTCGCTGTATCATATACAGAGAATTTTGAAAGTAAGGGTTTATGTTAAAGTTCTGAACATGTATACTAATATTTGGTTCATATTTCGCTAAGTTATCGGCTTATAAGTGCATGAAGTTAAAAGCCCGTTTTTTACCCGTAATTCAATTTCGAAAATTTCAAAAACAAATTCTTGTCTAATTTTGTTTACCTTAAATTAAGTAAATTTCATTCGTTCAAAGGCATTACAAGTGTAGTGAATACAATGAAATAAGAGCTTAAAAAAAAGACTGTTTTTAGGAAGAATGATAGCACAAAAAAAGTAAAAATAAATTCGTATAAATTACAATGACAACAGAAATAAAGGGCCCGCCAAAAAAATTTTTTTTTTTTAAACTGGTCGCAAAACATCAAGTGTAGCTTCGGCTGTGTGTGTTTTTGTGAACAAAAATTCGTTCAACGTGGCCGACAAATATCGCCATTGACTGTAACGGCCACTCCTTGCTCATTTTCGAAGAAAAATGGCCAATTATGCCTCTGGACCAAAATCCGCACCAAACAGTGACTCGTCTTGGGTGTATCGGCTTTTCAATATATGCGTGTGGGTTTTCTGTGCCCCAAATGCGACAATTTTGCTTGTTTACATACCCGCCAAGATCAAAATGAGCTTCATCTGAAAAGCTGATTTTTTTGACAAAATCGGCATCTTCTGTAAGTCGATCGCAGGCCCACTTAGCGAAGCGAAAAAAGCGTATACACAACCATATTCGTTCAGCGAAAAGATACAACTAATTATCTGTCAAATCAGACATTAGCTAAGTGTTACCATTCACGAAATAAGCAATAGTTGAAAAAAAACGTTAGATGGCGGACCCGTTAATTAAAAGTACACCAGTTTTATTCTCGAATTAATAATGGAACATTTTGAATGGAACTCTGGTAAACTTAAACTTTTATTTTGTATTGTTAGCTTTTGTTATTCCACAAAAATACACAATTTGTAAGATAATTTGATAATCATGAGTTAAGCACACAACTCTTGAGAAGGTCACATTAGAACAATTGTTAATCGAGCACCAGCAACTATTTTCAACGTCGTCAAGAGCTATAAAGATACCACAAACTTTAAAAATAGGCCTAAGCCCAGAAAATTCAAAATATTTTAGTAGTCAGATGAATTAAGTCATAAAAAACTATCCAAAAAAATTCCCATAATAGTGCTCCAAAATTAACTGTAGGAGCAGGGAGAAACACAGTCTCGTGACAAACTCGTAACTTGGAGAGCCAAAATTGGAATTAAATTTACACATAAAAATTAAAAATTGACAGAACTATTTTCAAACCGGGGTTTGCCTATGGTATTATATCGGGCATTAACTGCAGAACTGAAGTAGGAAATAAAATTTATAGGGGAAGGTTTTTATTTCAATTTTCATTTAAATGGTTTTACATCATAGAGGTACATTTTACAGCTATAAAATTTATGTGATGATACGAAAGATCGAGTACTACCAACTTTTATAAAAAAGAAAATTGATAATAATGCCGTTTACATTGGCTCGATATTATAAAGGCTCCAAGGCTACGGTGGCTTGCACCCGTTTCCCGCATGTAGGGCGGCGACTCAGACAAAGAGACCGCCACAAGTTTCCCTGAAAATGCGCTAAAATTAATGATTATTCGACTCAGGGAAAGACGCTGCCACAAGTTTCCTTAGAAATGCGCTACAATAAATGATTACAGTAAGATTGGCCAGAATCTAGCCTGGATTTTAGCTGCTGTGGATAAAGAGATCTGTAAAAATAAATTATTGAAGCCAGGAGCTGTAATGGTGTATACGGTCAGTAGAAGTAAAGCATTACATAATTTGTGACAAACGAGATATCGATATACACTCAATATGAGAAGAAATTATAAGATTCAGCAAATAATATCATCAATCAACTTCTGATGGTTGTATTATTGCAGGGCAACACTGAGACTCGAAGACTGCATTTGTTTTGTAAATTTATAACTAAATGTTAACTACGTTTGAATTGTACATTAGAGCTGCGTAACTCCTGTTGTTTAATAACAGTAGTTTAAGTTAAAACATACATAGGGGTGTTAGCGTAGACCCTCTGACTATGGAAAAATACTCAAAAAATCCTAAACATAAAGCTTTTGAGATATTGATTAAAAACGAAAAACGTAAAAACTAAAAATAGCATTGGTTAAAAATGAAGGGTTTTACTTATTTTTTTATACAAATTCGGATTTGCTTCACTTACGACGCTCCAACAGTAGCCTCGTAGCATATGCTGGTCCGAAAACCTTGATAGTTTTGCTTGGCTGGCATAAACAACTTTACCGTAAGCATAGCAAAATCGATTTGGGCTAACTTTACACACAATCGACGATATTATTGAATAAACACAATTTTTATTTTATACAATTGCAAAACTAAGTATTATTGCAAATTTATATTGATTAAAATATTTCTAAAGCGGCAAAGTATATTTTGCTTAAGTGAAATGCAATTACAAATACAAAACACATATCTGAGAGCATTAAATAACTAATCTTAGTTATTCTATGTATTAAGAACTTGGTTCGAATTCGAATTTTCTGGATATTAACTACTTAAGTAATACTATACTAGAGCATGGAGGTGAAAATTGAAAACTTGTCTATCATAATACTGTGACGTTAGGTGAACAAATAAAAAGTGGTAATTAACTACCACTGAAAGCCCTTCTTAACAAAAGAAAGGAAATATTTTTTGTAAACTTGTGTAATTAAATGTTCAGATTTGTTTGTTGTCTAAAATTTGATAGATTGCAAATAAATTAATAATTTAAAAAAAAAAAAAAAATGCAAGCCAACTATCCTTGTAAGCTACTCTAGCATTTTTTGTAATGATACAATATTTCTGTTTATTACTGTATATTTTTAGGCAAAATAAGTGCTTTAGATTATTATTTTCTTATCATATTTCAGTTTATATGATCAAAATGGAAAAATATTTCTCTTAAGATTTTATGTGAGTAACACATGTTACACATAATTACGCCTAAAATTATTATTATTTCATAGGGGTTCTCTGTAAGTATCTCATTTAAAAATTTATTTACTTCATGTGCGGCAGGTATATATGTATAAACTGTAGAGCTCGTATTATTTATTTTCTTAGAAAAATTTTAGTAAATTATAAATATAAAGAAATTTTCTTTTTATAAACATACTTTCTTGAAAATGACGCTGGGGGTTATGTTGTTGACACTGGTTAAAAATGATGCTTAATAGTATGCTTCAATTTTTATATTTTTTCTTTTACCAATTTTTCTATATTTTTATAGCACTTTTCTCGCTGTAAGAATTTTTTTTTAATTTCTTTTTACGCTTTTAATTAAGCACTTAAACACTTTTGCAAAGTTTTATTTTTCATTGCACATAAATTTTTAATTTAATTTTTTTCTTTCTTTTATTATTAATATTCTTTTAAGAAACTGATAGAAAATTATAAGACTGAAGGACACTTTGAATAAAAAAAACAAATTATTTTTGTTAAAATTTCTTTATTTAAATTTTATAGATTTTTAAAAACATTTATTCACAACTTGTACCCCGAAAACCGAAACATACGGAAACACATTTTGTTAAAGGAAAGTGGTAACAAAAAAGATAAAATACACATACACACACACACGTTTACTTAGTGACATATATCACGTATGTACTCTGGGTAGAAAAGAAAAGCAATATAAATTCCTTTGCTTTATACGAGGAGTGCTGGTCTTATTTTGCTACACAAACCTTTTCGTTTTTATTTTTATTTTGTGTTGTTGTTTTGCAATATACAACTAAACCAGTAACAAGAAAGTAACGAAAGTGTAGTAAAGAAATAAAAACCCAAGAATTTTTAATTTAAAACTTAAGAAAAATTTTTAGAAGCACTCTTTTAGGTGCTTGATAAAATTGAATTTATTTTACTTTATTTTGTATTATGATTACTTTTCTTTTAAGGGGAAATATTTAATTAAAAAATATATTACGTTTATTTTAAAACGTTTTGTTTCGTTTTAAGTTAAATTTTCTTGTCTTTTGCGCGTTTAATGAAAGGAAAAAAAGAAAATGAAAAATTCCGCTTTAAACATCCGTACGTTTTGATGGCAAAATTTGTACTAAAGTTGTTATGATTTTCGAAAATTCGTACAATACCTTTTTGGTATTGGCTTTTAAAAGCTAAGCAAAGAACCCTTACAGCAATTTTGCCAAACCAGTACACACCAGACATTAAGCAGTTATTTTAGCTTGAAAAACTTCACGATTTACACTCTGTTTTTAAGGCATAACGTTAGACTGATGCGAGGTGTTATTCGCTTTCGTTTGTTTTTTGCATAAATTCTCTGCAAATATGCTACTAAAAACGCTTTAAGAACAAATACATCCCTTAAATGTTACTTTACATTTATTACTACAATGTAACCCTAAAAATATGTTAACATTTTTCTCTTAAACTTTTCGGCTCTCTTAAATTGTTTTTAAAGCCAAAACAGCTGTACTGCTAACACTCTCTGTTTACATTCTTGCTTAGTTGTGTTAGCGTGTAAGTGTGTGTAGTATTATTGACAGTTGTGCTCTCTGTTTCATGTTCTCTGATTTCTCTCTTTCGCTCTTCTATGCTCTTCTATTTGTTTTGCAATTTTTAGTACATTCTACACATACTACGACAGGCACCTGTTAGTCCAGCATGATTCCTTTATTTGTTTTTAGCTTTTTTTATTATTCTTTCATACAATAAAGAGGCTAAAAACCAAATGCTGTTAATGATGTTGTTGTTGATAGTCATCATTATGATGTTTCTGGTTAAATGCTTGTGTATTGGTAAACAACACGTGCCACAGATGAGCAAACAATAAAATAAAAATCATTGACAACAACAAAAACACATTCAATTATTAAGGGGTGCACAAAATAACATCATTTATTAACAAACAAAATCACAGAAATAAATCCAAACAAAAGCCATATGAAAAGCACAATTATTTATAATTTAAAATAATAGAAATGAAAAGAAAAAAATGGCATTCGGCTGCCCTTTCCGCTGCATTGTTATTAAATCAACTTCCGTTTCCATGGAGTGTTTTAATTTATAAACTGTGCTCACGTTTTTGAATTTTAATTGGTTTTAAAGCATAAAATTAAGCAAAAAACAACGTTTCCGTTAAAAACCCAAGATATCTTTAAGTGTGCCCTTCAATTATTAACCATTACAGTTCGAGAACAGGTCAGCCTTAAATACTTATGTACACGCATTTCTTTCTTTAATAATTAAATAAAGACATTTGTTAGAGTTGTATAAGGCGGTGAGTAGAAAAATATTTGAAAGGATTGTTATTGAATAAGTAAGAGGGATGAATTGATTCAAAAGCAAAAATCCTACATATATAACAATATTGTGATAACTGGATTCTTCCCAAAGACTTTGTTCAGTATAAAACAATTAGAAAATGAAAATAACCTTTGATATTAAAGACCACTGATTCGGCAGTTGAGTGACTATGGACATACAAGAATATTTAATTTAATCGGTTGCAATTTTGATGCTTTCATCCGAGTTTCACAATCGTCATTATATCGGGTGGGCCACCTATCGGCTTAAATTTGAACTAGCGGTTATATCGAATCTGGCAAAACTTACGTCATTCTATTCAGTCACAAAATTCAGTATATTATCCTCGCTCAAATCGAGTTAAGCTTGTTGGGATTTATTGGAAATTTATTTTCAAAACAAAGACAAAAAAAAGATCATTTTCATATTGGTGGGTACGTTAATAAGGAAAGTTGCCGTATTTGGGGCTCAGAAAACCCAAACGTGGTCTGACAGCAGCCAATATCTGTTTGGTGCGGCTTGTGGAGCGGAGGCATCATTGGCCCTAATTTTTTTGAAAATGAGAACGGCGCAACCGAGACACGTTTGATGACCGTTTAATTAGCCGAAATGACGATGTCAATTGACCGCCAAGAAGCTGCGATTTGACACCGTTGGACTATTTTCTGTGGGGCGCCGAGGGTTATGCCAACAAACCAGAGACAATTGAGCATTTGATGGCCAACACACATAGAGATAGATGTACTCTTGGCTACGAAGCTTGTGCAAATGTCAAGCTATGACGCTAAGATTTAACGGGAATATCAACAACAGTTGTACCAATTAACACAAAAAAAATCAAATCGGAGCGATGGGAACGCCGCTGTGGGGTTCTTCCGGGGACTTTTTAATCAAGGTAGTTTAAAGGTCGACATTATCTTTACTTAAGGAATTACATATCTGAATGGAACTGGGCAGGAGTTATGATCTAAGTGAGTAGTGCCACGGACGTCTGCCAATTGGACCTAATCTGACTTAACCTATTTAAAAAGTAATATAATAGCTATGGTGCTTTTTACAATAGAAGTAAATTTTTTCATTTAAACCCTGTTATCAATTTTTGGAGTTAAAAATGGAAAGCTAATCGTCTCAAAATAGCGCAGCATTAGAAAATTAATGCTTGTAATTGATTGTTTCACTAAAGCAAAGAATCAGTCATATCGGCTACGAACATCTGCTATTTATTTCCTACTTTGAAACTGCAAAAGTCGAGCAGATAAAGTTAATGTTGGTAGAAAGCTGAATGTTAGCAAAAGCGCTAAGAACTCTTATATGGAAAACACATATACATGTTTTCAAAACATTTTACACATTTCAATTTAAGATATCACAGAGTCAGTTTTAAATCGATCTAATTTCTCTACTTATGATTTAAAAAAACAATATAATTCTTAAGCCTTTTTTTTAAATTGTCGATTTTCTTCAAAAAGAAATTAAAAATAATTCATTAATCACTCAATTTGCTTAATTAAAGGATTTATGAAGTATGACGGACTACTACGCAGATATACACTCACACAAGCACACAAACACCTTTACATTTATTCTCTGGAAAACAAAAGAAAATCTATTTTATTAATATTCTGCTTTTCACTAATAATTTATTAAATTTAAACTGAACTCCCACACATAACCTCTTCATCCTTAATATTACTCAGAATACATACAAAAAAAGAATTGTAATTGAATTAAAATATGAAAAAACAAAAACTAATTTATTGCCAATATTTAAGAAAGAGCAACAGCATATGATTTTAAAGCAATTTAAGAGCATAAGTGTTAAGAAAGAGAGAATTATTTGGACATGCGCTGTACAGTGAAACGGTTTAAAATAGTGGTTTTTCTTATAAAAAGGGAGATGGATTTTAAAAACGAAACAACAATGTTGTCAGTTGTATTTGAAATGCGACCGTTGATGGAATCTTATCAGAATCAAATTGTCCGTTATTCTTAATAGGACAAACAGTGATATTCTACTCTGTGACAATTTTTTTTAATTTTTATCTTTTTTTTATATATGAAGTATGTCATTATTTATTATTTATTAGCTTTAGAAACGCTGAACAAAGCCTTGAGTAATTTTATAAAAAAAATAAGTCTCTCCCTTGTACACAAAAATATTTTTTTTTATGTTTTTCCAGTCTTTGAAACCGGTTACAAAGGTCCAATTTTTATTACATTTTTTTAATGAAGCATAATATAATGAGATCGTTATTAAATGAAAAAGTTTTTAATTCAATATGAAACCTTACAGTCCCTCAGGCATTAAAAATGCTACTTAATTGAACTGCTATAGTAATAAAACGGTTCTGATTCACGTTCATTCAACGGGATTTGTCGGAAAATTTAAAGCCTTGTTGCATTACGAGCTTAACGAAAACAACAAAGAAAATTGGCTTCATATTGCTTCTGCATATCTGTCCGCCTAACGACCAACACACAGTCTTAAACAATGTTTTTTGCCTCAAATCATCTCGTGAGATACACATTTCTCACCACCCTCAATATGACTGAGATATTCGCGGTGTTTACAGTTCGTAGTGTGTTTATGATCCCAATACTACGCAATAGCAGTATTGGATTTTAGTTTATCGTCAAGCAACGCTTATCTCTTCAAATACATACACTAATTGTCTATTGGTCAGAAAATGGAAGAACAAGCTGTTCGGGCTGGGTTGTCTGTCGGACATTACCTTAGTTTGAGTCCCTGTGAATAGAGAACAACACCATGATAATGAGTGTAATCTACAACATGATTTCACTTGCAATTTTGCTTTGGTTTATCAAAAGTAGTATATTTAGATTCTTTCTTTAAAAGGCTGCGAATAGGTGATCTAGGTAATCTAGGCACTTGTAGGTTGGCTAAGTTCATATGGCTTTCTCTTTATATGGGACTGGTCATGAGGGACTAACGGACATGAAATGACTGACTGCTTAGCGAACAGTGTGGCTCGCTAGGTTTTTATTGGATGTCCCTTTGGTATACGCAAGGAAGAGAATTCGGTCTATATTATAGGAGTACTTTCGGTGTGAGATAGTCTAAGAAGCTTTTTACGCTTTATTCCGGTAGACCAAGAAAGTTATTGCTGCTCACAAAGAGCGAGCTCAGGGTACCTGCCAAACCCGAAAGTTACTATTGCTCAACAAGAGCGATTTATAGTAATAAAGGGTCTATGAACAGATCACTGTTGTCTTATATTTTTTTTCCTCTAAGGATCAAGTTGATTTTCAAGCCAAATATATGATTAATCTACTGAAGCTCTCCTCCATATAGTTGTGGTGAATATCATTGCTAAGTGGTGGTGATTCTTACTTAGCATTATAAATTTCTCCAGTAGGTGGCGTTTTCTACTGATTATCCGTCTGATGATCATCATCGTCAGAGGTCAGCCGGAAGGTCAGGAAGCTTCTTTGGATGGAATTGCCTGGAGGGTGATGAAGTTACTTTATTAAATACTCGAAACCATAATTAAAGTTTTTTCGTCATGACCTACGCTCGGATTCGAATTCTAACCATTACACCGCGCCACCCATGTATCATGAACATATTTTGGAAAATGTTGAAACAGAGGTTCTGCTTTATGAGTGCCCAACTATTTCGGCTCAGAGGATGAGGTTAATGGGAAATGTTGTGCGGACTCCAAAAGGAATATTTCTTCTCTCACCAAATAGGCCTATTGATTTCATTCGCAGTCCTAATCTGATATGTTATACTTAGGGGCTGCATAAAAGATAATTCAAGTCGCAGGTCGTTTTGGACCTGACCAGCATTAAAACAGTTGTAGGAAACGCACAACGCAATCTACAGCCCATCATATAAAGAATACGTTGAGATTCCTGGAAGTAACAGCTGGATATTGAGTGCTAGGTGCTAGGTGTTTGACTTGGCTTGACTGGGAATCCCTCTTAACGATTATTGTAGCAGTTAAAGTAACAGGAAAACGACCTTAGGAGCTACATAGTGGCCTTAGGCTTGACTTGACACCAAATTGTTTTACGTTACGGCATTTCTGGCAAGTGGTGTTGTCTTGTCAAAACGATGTATTTCACTTTGTTCGCACATTGCGAACTACCACAAAAACCAACTAACCTACACATAAATATGTACATATTGTTAAGAAAATAAGAATGCCTAAAAAGAAAATACACCACATCAGGAAATGTATCGTGGGATTTTAGTCTATTGGTTTGTGTCAAGGTTTTGAATGTGTTTGGTATTGCCATACTGATTTGTGTATTTGACGGCATTGCCAATTCGACCTTTGAATAACACAATCTTACATGGTCAAAATTAATGGACATAAAATAGAGGATGTGAGAGTGCTTGAGACATTTCCGGAAATTTCAAATCTGTAGGCAATTATGTATATAAGGCGGCTGCTTTGCCTACGTCGACATAGTTATCGCTTTGCAGTTGTAAAGTAAAGTCTTGCTTAGGCGTAAATACAAGTGTTGTATAAACGAATATTAAGTGCAAGATAAATTAGTTGCTGTATTAAGATAAACTATATAAAGATAAAGTGAGAAAATAAAAACTGTAATACAAGATCAACGTGGTGTTTATTTTACTTTGATACAAACAAAAAGAATTCAAGTGTTTTAAAAAGGTTAAAACGTAACAATATTTATAAATATACAGTGGTGGATATTTGGTTAGCACATATGTATCTATGAGTACTTTTTGGAATCAAATATTTTTTTCCGAATCGAAAAAATATGCATCCGTCATTCCAGAGGAAATTTTTTCAAAAGAGCAGTTTTTTATTTTGTCCAAGCAGTTTTTTTATGTTTCCTTTTTCTAATTGTTCGCGAGGAGATGTCAATTCCAAATTTTGTTGAAAACTCCGTTGAATTGGAGTTGAGAATTTAACAAAGGCTCTTTATATAAAGGAGTTCTTTTTACGAGTTGTTTTTCTAGGCCCGGCGCAATATGTAATAATTTATGTTCAGTAGGCTCAAATATGAACTAATACGTTGTGCATCATCTTTTTAAAGCAGTTTAATAGGGAAGCATGTCACAAAATATCTCGATCTTATTTGATGAATAACTTTACGCTATCCCTTTGAGCACCTTTTATAAAATATTTTTTTTTTATTGTTTACTAAATTTTTATAAATAATTTTAGCTTAACTAACAAACTGCTCCCTCAAAAATGTAAACAAACAAATAGTGTGTACTTAAGCTAAAATTGTTTTTGCTAAAAATTTGTAACGGTACTTCATATGAAAATGACATTTTAGAGATGATGCGGATGTTGCCATATGAATTCATTTACATATTAAAAAAAAAGAAAATCGAAAATTATGTCGGTTATGCCTTTTTTGTTGGTGGTTACGGCACCATATACGTGGACTATAATTTCAAATGGAGAGCACACATCGAAATGCTCCGTAAAGATTTCGTAAAACGGCATACATGCTAAACCATATCAGTTATTGCTCAACGTACAATGTGCTCAAGCAAACATATATATCGCTCGCTGAATCGTACATAAGGCATAGTATAACAGTATGGGGAATTTCTACCCATTGCAAAATGCTGCAGAAAATACAAAACCAGCTACTAAAAATATTGAAAAAGAATTGCCAATTTATGAATAACACACCATCCCTTAATACTGTTGTCAGCAACAGAATAACGCGCTTCAGAACACAAAGAAATACAACAAATCTGAACACAAGTGAAGTTCTACTCGTATCTATCGAATTAAACTTATTGAACGTGAACAGCTTTTATCGCATGACCTTGGTTAAAAATTTTTATAAGGATGGTCGATTTCTAAGACCTATTGACCACAACCACAACACAAGATGTAATGCACTAGAATGATACAAGGTAGAACGCTTCAACAATGAATTCGGAAGAAGTACTTTGAACGTTACAATGCCCACAATCTTCAACAAAGTTCCAGCTCAGATAATTAATGAATATTTTGTAATGAGAAGAAAAACGCCTCTATTAAAAAAAGCTTTTAAATAGCTCGCAATGAATTTGAAAAGAAGCATAGAATTTATTTTTTTCTGTCTTTTGCCAACTATGTGCACACTTTATTATATTTATTATATTATATTTATACTGTTTCATATACATACATATATATATATATATATATATATATATATATATATATACTTTTACATACATATGAATATGTTTTTTAATATTATTTAATATTTATTCAATTTAATATTCTCTGCTGACAAGCCAATGGCTTAGCAGACCTTTATTGTTAGAATAAATAAATAAATAAAATATATAATAATTAAATAAAAAGCTCAAATGCAAGGTTCTTCAGCATCCGTCGTATTCATCGGAATTGTCATCGATATATCACCATCTCTTTCGCTCCCTGCCGAACCATATAAGAGACCTTAAAAACTGGGTAAGTAGTTTTAGCAAAAGGACATTGACAAACTGATGTAGATGTGGGAGGAGGTGGTACACAGTAACGGCGAATAGACACAAAATTGATTAACTTATTTTTTAATATTGATTTTTGTTTAAATAAAAGCTGCGTTGAAAAACGATACAAATTTGTTCTCTTTTTCCGAATGTATCTTATTTTTGTGACAGTTTCGGTGCCCAGATGAATTCAACACCTTAGATTTACCCCTTGGAATACAAGGAGTACCCTAGTCCTTTACTTTAATCCTCTCAGGCACCAAATTTTGATTACATTGTGGTCAAATAAGATTAAAAAAAAAACTAGTAAAAGATAAGCTTAAAAAATTTTGTAAACATACAACATGGCTCAAAAAAAAGATTATAAAGATCAAGGTTTTTTCATTAGAAGAAAATTATATATTTCTTTAATAATATTTTTTTGTTTCTGAAGTATTTCAAGGGGTTTATACATCTGCACCGTCTGTCATAGAATTATTTCATAATTATTATTATGACTAGATACTATTGCAAAATTCTGCGAACCATTAGATCCTTTTTATCCCCTCCGGCCTATAGTTTGTTCAAAAGATCTAGTGCTTTTCTAATGAACATCAACAGATCTGATATCGTACTTGTGGATATCCAGTGAGACACTTTGTCTACCTAAACGCCTCCAAAGGATTATTCCATAGATTTCTCCAAATTTTTTTTTAGTACCATTTTTGAAACTCTACCTTAATTTTAGAATCCTTAGAAAACATAATGTCTATTTCTTTCTGCTCTAAGCCCTGATTTCTGTAGTTCCTTGGGCACTTCAACACTTTAAAAACACCAGAAATGATCGATTCGTTAGTATGAATTTTTATCAATGGTATTTAAAGTTATACCTCAACAGAATCATGCGAATCAAACCCAAAAATTTGTTCCATTTCTCTTATTAATATAAATATTGCTTAGGACTAAAACTTACTCCGCCCCAAAAGAATTTTTTGTGTAGCCACATAAGTTCCACACATTAAATAGTCGCTGCGAAAAAAACCAGTAATCATATTTGGTGAGATAAAGAATACCTCTTTCGGAGACAACACAGCAAGCTCCAGAAACCTAATTTTCTGAGCTGAGATAACCGAATACTCACACAGTACATTTCCAAAAAACTGGTGGTATCATCGCGCAGTAAATATACCGCTAGTATCCCGAGATCGCTCTTATTGATAAACATATTTGTCATTTTATAGTTGACTAAATGTACAAAAAATTAATTTAAGGGGGTAAAGAGGAATACAAAAGTTTTAAAAATATCATTACAAAATATTAAAGAAAATACACCGTTGATGCGCCATGTTGTATATATGGTATACAACAGTTAAATTATAGTCCCAAAAAATCGTCTGATGAAAATGTTTAAAATTTTTTGTTGTATTTCACTTGTTTATAGACTGTTGTGTCAGGAAAAACATTTTCACAGAATTATCGTAAGATTTTCTAATAGAAGTTAGGCAGTTATTTTTTCACAAATTAGGTATCGAAAAAATCAGCAGACTTAACCGAACGAAAATTACAATAAAAAACACAAGTATTTTTTACTTCAGCTAAATTAGAAGAAAAATTAATCTTAAGGCATAGATTTTCATTTTGTATTACTTCGTTTAAAAATAGAATATCTTTAGACATAAGAAATGTGCTTTCAAATAGTGATGTTGTATGCAAATAACAAATGCATGAAAGGGTTAAGGTAATGTAATAGGTAAAGAAAAACTCACTGTATTTGATCAGAGACGTATTTATATACGACGGATATAACCAGTTTTAAGAACTTCAGATTCTACCCTTTGAAGAAGTTTGACGCTTCGTTGACTACAACTGCCGATTGTAGTTTAGAACCCTTAACGCAGGGAGAGGCTATTAAGCTTGTATTGCAAAATAAGCCAATGATATAAGGTAGTTTTATATATCCTCGAGCAAGAATGAGCGCTTAACAAGATCAGAGACATCGGGGTCATTGATTCACGCATTGTTAGCTGACAATTGTAGAGCAGAGCGCTGTTTTTTCTAAGTGGACATTGACAAATTTAATCTCCTATTTATGTTACCGACACCAAAAAACGTGTTGAGGTACGCTAATCATGTGAATCAGAATGGAGTATTTCTGTTCTTTCGTCCATGTACGTAAATATTTCTACAACAATATGTATGATGTCGCAAACATTATCTGGCACTCAACACAAATTGACCAGGAAAATATTTAAAGAGTGGACTTAGAACCAATGAGGCCGAAGAAAAACTGATCCGTATAGAGACGAACAATACTTTTTCAGATTGCTAAAGTTCCAAAATTCTGCTGCTTTGGTAGTACAACCGCCACTGATGCTGGTGCAGATGAGAACTTATCGAATTGGGTAAATAAGGCGTATCATGAGGTAGAATTTGGCGGTCTTCTCGTACATCGGATGAACCAACTTAAGATTTGTATCTTTTACAAAAGCGTAAAGGCCAAAGCTAAAGCGAGTAACGAATGAAACACTAGTGGTGCCACGGAATATATTTACAGGTAGGGCATGAACTTCGAAAAGATATAGATGACGTCACTCGCGTTTGCTTGAAGGGAATACTCAGAGCAGTAGAAATAGAGGCCGTCCAAAGTTGACGTTGCGCAGATTTATTGATTCTGAATGTATTCGGCGAATATGTGTGGCTATCGTCATTTCTAAATAATCTCTGTATTAAAATCTCTCGTTGCTTTACGCAAGATGCCTTTTTACATTAAAACGTATCAAATACCTTTTTTAATATTAAAAAGTAGCTGTAGTTGTGACTTAGTTTTATACCCTTTTAGTCTGAATACAATTTATAACACTTTCACTATCAAAAGCTTTTTCAAGTTAAAAAAAAAACATCTTTTTCTAGCCATTTAAACATTTATTAGTTATTATTTATAATTTTATAAAATTGTATTTTTTTATATTCAATTTTATTTGAAATTTTTAAAAGAGTTGATAAGATATTTAGGCCCAACAACTCATAGCACATCTAAGTCTACATCCAATGACAAAGTTAAACGAAAAACAACTTAACTACGCCTACCCTGCCTAAATTAAAATTTTCTTTAAAAGAGTAATTTATATTAACGACCACCAACTGTTTAAAATTTTGTGCTTTTTGTTTATTAAACATGAAAACATAAGAAGATACCCAAACAACAACAAGAAAAATATGTTAAATTCAACAATTTTTTATCGTTTGTTACTGTACATCTTACCGAAAAAAAAGTAAATGTTTCCGCAGGATTATCATAATTTACAATTTGTTTTAACCAAACGAACAGCAGCAAACAGCCAAAAAATGAGTAAAAATAAAATATGGGTAAAAAAAAAAAGAAAAAACTAACGAGAAAAATCAACACCCAACAATATTGGGCCCGTGAAATCTTTGCAATTTTTTATCATTTTACTGAGAATATGCACAAAAAGAGCAGAAGACCCTTAAAAACCTTTAATACTTTACGCTTCATCTGTTTGCCATACTTGTATTTAAAAAAATAAATAAAAATGTAGATCTTTTTTTTTTTTATTTCAGCGTGTGTATGAGCGTGTAGGTGTAAGTGAAAAAGGCTAACAGTAAATGTTTATATGGATGTGCTTGTGTGAGTATTTGTTTTTGTATACAAATCCTTTGTGGCATGGCCCAAGATTAACAGAAAAAAAAGCAGCAACTTCATCATAACCTTTTTAATACAAACACACACAAATACAAATATATAAACTAAAATTGTTTGTTGTTGTAATGGTTGATGCTATTACTTTTATATACATACACAGAAAAATAAATACACAGAAAAAAAATCTCTCACAATATTAATAACTTCGAAGAAAAATACCGAAAAATGCAAAAATAAATTGAAAAAGAAAAAAATTAAGAGGGAACAACCAAAATGTGAGCATCATATACGAGTATATTAAACGGAAACAAATTCTACGGACAAGTGCTATAGAACACAGTGGTTTGAATGTAAAAATTAGCAAAAACTAAAGGAATCGAAAGTTAAATGAAGAAGAAAATATTTTAAAAATAAATTGCGCTGAGGAATACACCAAAAAAAAAAAAAAATATTAATTAATTGCTGCATTATAGGTGATTTAAGTCGAATAAAGAATAGATTTGCTAATTATTAATTAACTTTACATATCTTTAGTACGAGAGAAAACACGAAAAGTGAAAGCGAATCCGTAGCGTTATTCCGTAATAAAAATTCCAAATTTTTCCAGTTTTCATCACAGAATGGCTAAAATATATGAAACATCACTGTTATAGCATGTTGAAATGGGACTTTAAGCTACTTCGTCAGCTGTTTGAGTTACTGAAACAAATTACACCCTTCTCATGGCAACTTTGTAATTCGTTTTAATCATTTTTCTTCTTCTTATTGTTATTTTTATTTATTTTATTAGTGTTACCAACAAAGTAAAACCACTTAGAAATAATTTGTATTAAGCTTACTAACAAAAGCTTTAAGCTAAAAAAGTATTGTGATTACTATTGTAAAAGACTTCTTAAAATTTATTTAATAATGAAAACTGAACCATTGTGATAATATCGCTTGTCTATAATATACATTATGTTTAAAGTATAATAACACGGTGCGACAAAAATGAAATACCTTGGAAATGATACTACTTTTCTGATAGGCGCATCTAAACTTTAAAAGTAAATGTGTTTGCTTGAGAAACATACTCAGATTTTTCAAAGCTACAAAAAGAAATACATATCATTTAAAAGGTCAGTTAATCTTCTTTCCAAATGCAACAGGAAATTAAAATCGGATAATATTCAGCTAAATTAATAGCTTATAAGTGTATGAAGGTGCAAAAAACCAGTTTTTTACCCGTAACTAGAGATTTTGGAGCTGTTTCGAAAATATCAAAAACGGATCCTTGTTCTGCTCGGTAGCGTCAATCAGAAAAATATGTTTTTTTGTCGCAATAAGCAAAAAAATTAAAGAAATAAAAATAGTTTTCTAATCATGCTTATAATAAGCGAGAATAAGACATATGAAATCATATTTGTTATCTACACTAAGTGTATTGCAAATATTATTGAAAAGGCATTCTCATGTAAAGCATTTTTTAAGCAGTATTAGAAAGCTGTTCACTTTTTGTATTTAAATAAGTTTATAATAAGTATGTTTAACAAAAGTTGAAGAAAACCACTTATGATAAGCTTATTCTACAATTCATTTACATTTTGCGAAAACTGTACGGAAGTGGGAGTATTTTGGCCGTAAATTAAATAATCAAAATTCAGGAAAAAGATCTGAAGAATTTTTCAAGTAGAAGTTCATGCTGTCAGAAGATGTATACAAACTAACTTGAACAGGAAGTACAAATCGCAGGACATGCAACCATTTGTATAACAGTAGCTCCTATTAAATTCATTCAAAAAATAGGGTGTGTCTATTTGGGTAAACTGAATCTGTTGGGAAGGAACAAGAGGGTTAGCTTTTGCTGGATCCCAGGCTATCTAGGGATTTGTAGGAATGATGAGTAGGCCAGAAAGCAAGCTTTCACACCACTAAGTCTTTAAATGGAGTCGGAAGAGGAGTCTGCAGAGGACTGCCTAGCGAATATTTGAAAAAATTAAGGTGTTTACTCCTCTCCAGCCAAACGAGTTATATTCAGTACAAGCTTTTGTTGGGCAACTATTATAGGAAAGATTTAAGTCTTGCATCAGACTATCTTAAAACAATCTGAGAACCACTGCCGGCCTTTTAACTGACTATTACAGTCTCAATGGGCATTAGAATGACAATACTACAAGGTTAGAGTTTTACTATGATTGGTTGGGCTTATTGTGATACCAAAAGCATAGAAGCTAACTCGGGGCTAAAACGGTCTCGTTGGATACCATATTGACTTCAAAATAAATCTAACAATTGCCATAGCCTTTATTTTGGGGAGTTTAGTCAAAGATGACAACAGACAAAATACCTCCGATAGCAATGGGTGGCACAGTCACAGAACCACAGCTCCTACAAAAATCATGCGACGGATTGCCGAGTCAACCGGCATGCCTTTCAATCAGGTAATGATGCGTTAGAACCGCAATGGTATGGATGGGCATACTATTCAAAGAAAGTAGACATTAAGTTCTCCTCCTACCCAGCAGATCCAGACGATACTGCACAAGACCTCATGCTGCCAACGAAATTGATCCTTGCGCTATATCGACCGAAGAATATCCAGTATAAAGAGCTAAATCGGAACACCAGTTCAAAAGTTGCAAGTCCAATACTACTCTAGCCAGTAACGTAATCTCGTCGATATACCTGTATCCTGGCACCAATACGAGAGTTACGTTCGAATGATCCAAGATTTCTACGAGAAGCCTCCGATATACATGGACAAGGGTAGCCGCTAGGATAATGCTTGTAAGGGATGTCCGAGTAAATCAGACTCAACGAGTATTGCACAGCTTTCAGCCTTCAACATGCATTCTCTTCTGATTACTTTGGGTTGTGTTGTGGCCAATTGGATAATGTATATGATGGTACAGGTTGGCCAGTTTGACTAATGGGACTTATCATTTTAATACAAAATAAAAATAATTGGTTGAAAAACCAACTTTTTTTAATCGCTCCTTCGGACTGAAACAGAAGAAGTTTGTCTTGCTTTTTCTCGAAAGTTATTTTGATAATTTTAAGCCTAAATAGAGTAGATTATATTTTCTATTTCCAAATTAAGTAAGCAATGTGGAAAATTTTGAGCACTTTATTGGTTTTATGGAATTCAAGGAATTACAAAATATTAGTGTGCATCTTGTGTGTTAGCTCTCAGCGAATAAAAATAAGGTAAATCTTTAGCACATTAATGCCTTAGCTTTTGTCTCACAGCAAAAAGTGTTCTGTTCTCCTCAAAAAAATTCTAAAATTCAATTCAATTTGTGAAAAAGAACAAACGAAACTCCGATCTTAAATCAAGTTAAATTAAAGGAATATGGAAGTGGATGGATATACATTTTGCAAACCTACCAAAAGTATCTTCAGAACAGCGTTCGATTGGAACCATCAAGGCAATAGAAGACGTGTTAGGCAAGCAACTACGCGAAGCCAAACAATACAGACGGCAGTTAGAAAGGTGAACAAAATAAAAATACACTGTGGCATAGAGGTGGATGGAAAACCTTGCCGAAGCTCTATGGTCCCTACTTCAGGAAGGAAAAAAAACCGCCAATGAGGATAGCCATGCTATAAGTTCGAATTCTGTTAAAATAGAACATATTCTTTAATATTTTTACTTGCATTGCTGTAGTAATATAATATATTTTATATGCCCGTATTTTCTATATTTGGATGTCATATACCCTTAACAAGCGAAAAGCTGAAACATCTGCTGCTCATACCACTGTAAACCTTCATTTACAAATAATATTCAAACAACCAAAACCTCTAAAAAAATGAAAAACGAAAAGCTAAGCGCTACCAAACTACCACCGCCATCATCATCACAACAACACCCATAACAAAACCGAAAATGGTAGCTAAAGGTACCAACAGAGTGATGATTTAAAAGTTTTGCCACGCAAACACAAATAAAAAATTGTGTTCAAAACATGAGCGCAAAACAATTTCATTTTCAGGTTTTTTTTCTTCTCAACAACTAAAGCGAACAATATATTTGGACTGCGAAGGGGAAAAAATTAGATTTGCTTTGGCAAGCAAAAAAAAGCAAAGCTCTACTGTAAGAAAAAAGTTCCAAATGAAAGTCTCAAAAAGGATTGAAGAAATGGATTAAAAAACAAAAATAAAAAAAATTTAAAATTTTCGAAATAATAACAAAAACACTTTGTATTTCAAAAACATGTTGATGTTTAGGATTTAAAGAGAGAAAACAAGCGAACATTGGAACTGTAGAAGGAAAGCAAATATAAAATGGAAATATTTTTTTTTTTAGTTTATTTTTATTTTCTTATTATCAATTAATCAACATGGATTTGATGGTTATTACAATTTGCATTTTCGTTTTTAAGTAAAAGGAAAAGGTAATTATAAAAGAGATAAAGAAAAATAGTTCTTTATCTACACGATTTCAAGCAATTAGAACAATTTCTATGTCTTAAAGTTGTAAAATATATCGCGAAGATAGCAAATTACTCAATATGACCTGCCATGAATAAAATAAACTCACAAAGATTATAAAAAGAATTATTTTTAGGCCAACTAGATCAATGAATTATATATGTATGTACATTGGGGAGTGTAAAAAAGGTAAAACAAATACAAAAAATAAAACTGAAAAAGTTTCATATAACAAAAGAAGGTAATTTTTTAATATTTTGTTAATAAAAAAGTGCGTTTTTTTAATTTCAATTTTTTTCTGAAAATAGAGTTGGTGTTTCTTTATAACTATTATTCTTTGAAAGTAAAAATACAGCTAAACAACTTTTTGTGTAAATTCTTATTTGATTCTCCACAAATATTATTCACTCACTTGAGTATATGTGTCAAATAATGTGTACGAGTGCACATATGTATGTAGTACAGCGTCCGGCAAACTAATATTAACGCATTTTACAATTGCGATGGTAATTGGAGAGCTCTCACTCAGGCCATTTTGCACTGTATTTTTTCATTTGTTTTCTCGTTTATTTTTTATTTTTTTGCTTATACTCCGCCTATGCGTGTGAGTACGTACGTGTGAAAACAGAGCAGAACAGCTATTCTTTGCGTGAATCTGATGTAGATTGTTTCTATAAATTTCACCATAAGCGTTCCTTTCAAAGATATACCATGTAATTAAACATTTAAATAAAATTAATTATCAAAAGTAGCGAAATCTTCTTATCAACACCATAAGAAAATATATGGCGGTGAAGGCAATTGAGTGCAGATTGTTAGAATGTTCTTAAATGAAGAAAGATATCTGTTCTTTTTTCCCACAGAGGAATTGGTAGATTTTATATATTTCTAAGTTTCAGAATTGTAAATATTTTAATAGTACTGAGTACTAGGTACTCATACAAATGGAAAAAGGGGAGAAATTTACAACAAGTTAGCACACATTTGAAGAGACTCTTCACGGAATTTTTAGAAAAGAAAGCAGTTTATCTGAAGAAAATTTCTTCAAAGGTAAGAAAAATTTAAATATTGGGGTACAACTGAACTCCGTTGAATACCCAATATAGGAAAAACGGTCTTTAATTTTTGTCTAAATTTGTAACCGGACTTTTTCGATTGTCTCAGCGTACGCTTAAATATCCCAGAAGCATTATGGCATGGGGATGCATGCCCGCAAAAGGCTTAGGAAACCTTTGTTTTATAAAATCGACAGTAAATATTTCGCGGTACATAACTATTTTAGAAAATTATTTGTTGCCATCCGTGGCAAGTTTAGTTACATTTGACTAAAACCTGTTTCAGCAAGGTGGAACTCCAGCTCACACCTTTAAAACGACAAAAAATGGTTTTAGGACAACAACATCAATGCTTTGGAGTGGTCATCGTCTAGTCCGAACTTGAATTTCATTGAGTCAATTTGGGCTATAATGAAAAAACAGCTAAGAGCTGATCTCAAAAAACAACCATGTCAGGACCCAAAAAAAATATATATACAGAAAACATGATATTCTATTATTCCTCAAGAATGCTCGGTGATGGAATCTATGCAGAGACGTATCGTTGCAGTTATCAATGCTACGGGTGATGTTACTCAATATTAATTTCAATTATTACAACAGTACTAAACTATAGTGGTAAGAATTTGTACTAAAGTACCTGAATTTTTGTTTTATCAAAATAGGTTAAGGGATGAACAAAATTTTATGTTTGTGGTGTAATAAATAATTAATTTTTGTTTAAAAAATAATAATTTTATTTTAATCGGTCCCATAATATGGATGATAAATAAATAATAAAATAAAATATTCTACGAATCTCAACTTGGTAGAGTAGTATAAAAAAATGATGATGACAAGTTCATAAAAATAAAAGAAACAAAAAATCTGTTACAAGAAATCTACGTTATTTTCTGACATAAGCAAACATGACGTAATAAAAAATAAATTATTTTCATTATTGCTTATTTGATTCAAACGTTTTTAATTTACTTTTAATTTGGTACAACCATAAGCATAGAAATTAAAAGGACAACTAAACTGAGTGACATTAACTTAAAAGGCGATTCAAAACATTTACAGTATCAACGAAAAAGGTTAATGCAACACTAATGATAAATGGTAGACTTAAAACTGTTCATTTTTCGTGGTAAACGCAAAACATGCTGTTCTTTAAAGTGAATTTGTTTGTTCAGAGAAAACTTTCGTATATGAGGAGGATATGCATTAAGAAGCTGTAGAGGCTATGATGAAACCATTTTATTGCATTTGCATTTTCAGTAGAGAAGCGAGTGAAAACAACTTAGTTATAAGTGGGAATAAGTCGACTTGAAAGAAACTTCTTCCTGGCGCAGAGTTATGTACACAGTAAAGACTGCAACTGGTTTAAATTAAACCACAGATATTGGTCGTCCGCAAGATAAACAATAAGTTTTAAATAGTTCTTGATTATTTGTGATGTAGCCCCAGGACTTATTGGTAAATTACTCTGATTAAGAAAATTTTGTATTATGAATCGTACATGTTATTAAAATTTAAATTTGAACCAGCGTTTATTTCAAGTCTGGCAATATTTGTCATTCTATCCTGTCACAAACTTCAGTATATTATCTCCACGGAAAGAAATTAATCGAATTCAAAAACAATGACAATTGGTCGGAAATTGCATGAAAATTTCGTACAAAATCTGATCGCAGAGCAGGACCAACAGTGCTCTTTATACGCAAGTTTCTCGCTAAAGTTCGTGAAACTCGTTTCATTGTTGATGCGCCAAGACGTAAGTGTGCTCGCAGAGAGTTTACACTCGAATATATCGAAGTGTGGCTGAAAGTGTGAGTGAGAATCCATCTACAGCAACTCGTCATCGTTTTGAAGAGTTGAACAATTCACGCACCAGTTTATGTCGAATTTCGCGAAAATGTCTCGGCATGACGCCTTACAAAGTTCAATTGATTCAAGAATTGAAGCCACATGACCATCCGCCTTGTTTCGCTTCGCTAGAAGGGCCAACGAGAAATTGTACAATGATGTCGTTTTGTCAAAATAAATCATCTTTTCGGATGAAGTTCATTTTAATCTTGGTGGCTACGTTAATAAGAACATTTTCTCTATTTTTGGCTCAGAAAACCCAAATGCGGTCTTATAGAAGACAATGAACCCATTACGAGTGACTGTTTGGTGCAGCTTGTGGATCGCAGGCATCATTGGCCCCTATTTATTGGAAAATTAAAAGGGCGCAACCATTACGGTCAATGGAGACACCGATCGCACCATAATAACCGATCTTTTTGTGTAAAACGTTTGATGGCCATTTAGTTAGCCGAAATGTTAATATCAGTTGGCCGTCAAGGAGATGAGATATGACACCGATTTTCTGTGAAGCGCCGTTAAAGACAAGTGTTATGCCGACAAACCGAGCAACATTCGGGACGCCATTTCCGGGATACGACCCCGAATAGTCATAGAAAATTTGTCCGATCTAATGGGGTACTGCGTAACCAGCCGTGGCAGCCATATGAATGAAATAATATTTAATTTCTAACCGGAACAAAATTTCAAACCATTTTTGTTTTGTTGCATTTTTAAATTTAAACTCTTAAGTGGCCCACCCTATAATTTTGAACTATGTACCTACTTATTCCCATTCGATCATATTTTTTTTTGGGTTGATCAAGTCGAGTAGGGAAAAAACTTGTTAAAATGCCAACAAGTTTATCGACAATATGTGCAACTGATAAAATTCAACCAGTTGGCAACTAAGCCTAATTTTCATCAAAAAAAAAACTCTTCATCGAGTGGGTCAATTACTGGATGCATCGGATTGTTAACAAGCAAACTCTTGAATTTAGGACGATACCTATCCACATGAGATCTAAAAAACATTAGATGTATTCCGAAAAAGGCTTTGATTGGTCCATATTTCTTTGAGAACGACTTTAAACAGGCCATCCCACCAACGGGGAACGCAATAAGTCGATGATTACCAACACTTTTGGCATGAGTTTGTTGATATGAGATACCATCGACATGTGGTTGGAAAAGGACTTCGCTGCATGCCAAACATCTTACGACACATTGCATATTCTGGATGAGCAAACATCGAGATGGCTTTCACATTAGGGACTAAAAAATATCAAAAATACCATGTTTGATTGACAGTGTAACGGGTTACTCTGACACACGGGGGAATTGTGTAGCAGACGAACTGGCAAGAGAACGCTTTCTACTTAGAAACGAGGAGATTGACCATCAAGTTGGGATACTACTTCCCTGTTGCAGATTTCAGAGAAGGCTAAGATCGACTACAGGATAGAGAGCCGCTTCAAGAGAAGCAATAGCGATTTTATGGCATGGTAATTATATTTCGATATGATGTAAACTTGCCATCGCAATCGTGCAATTTGACGTGAATTTTCTTATGGGGTTTTTTTAAGTCACAGATCTATGCGGATAAGCCACATATCATATAGGCCTTTAAAACCAACATGCCCCAAGCCATCGATTAAAACCAGACTGAGTTTTGTGCCAAATTCATGGGAAATTAGGCTTTCTGCCCGATATCTAAGGCGTACCATTGAATTGATGACATTTTAAACAAATTAAAATTAAAAAAAATTAAAATTAAATGAAAGACACTTTTGCAACAAACCAATTTCACAAATTAATAATCATTAACTCATTCTGCAGGGTATTTGAAAATTTTGTTCTCTCTGTGAAAAATATCAGCGCAACCATTAAAGTACATTATTGACATAGACATTCATTTTCACTGCTTAATTTTCACTGTATAGTAGTCATAGTCGTACACTCCCATCGTCATCATTTACAAGGCTTCTCTCACTTTTTTTTATTGCGCTTAAGAGACTGCATGCATTTGTTTCTATGTCTTTGGCTGTATCTGTGTCTGTGTTGCAAGTGTGTTTCTGTGTATTTAAATGCAGCATTTTGAGCGCTATTTTATGATCACATTCGCGCCAAAGTGACATGCTATTAGTAATAGTGGCTTTTCCTTCACTGACAAACAAGAATAGATTTTTTCGGTTTAATAGAAACACACACACTTTTAAGCACTACAAAATCGAAATTAAATCGGTGGTTTTAAAAACGCGCCCAAAGTGGGCACGAGTGAAGCAAATGGTAGGAAAGAAATTAAAGAGAAGATTTAAGCCGGAAGCATATGAATTAAAAAATAAATTGTTAAAAGAGCAATAGGCGACAAAGTGTTCTAAATTTTATTTAATTGCAGGAGAGAAAATTTTTTTTTTAAATAAATAAATCTATGAAATACTTATGCTGGCCTTAAAAATTTATTCGATTTCAATTTCACTCAATTATGAATAACAACATATGGACAATTAATCATTTTTCTTTAAATCGTGTGTAGTCGTATTATAGCTGGAAAAAGAGTTACTTGAATTCCAAGAAACTTTCCCCTTTTTTTTCGTATACAAGCACTTGTCTAAAAATCTATTTTCAAAATAGTTCAAGCTAACATTACTTACCTTTCTTGTTAAACTTCTTGTTCGAAATAGTTTCAGTACCTTTTTTGCTTTTACAATCAATATGAATTTTTTTTTTTTTTTTTGTTTTTTTAAAACGTTTTTTGTATATGATTTATAAAAAGGAATTTATTACATTAAACATTTAGAATATGAATGAGATAATTTGCTATATTCACTCTGGGAAATATTTGCACACACTACAAATTTTAATCACAATTACACTTAAAATTTCGTTTTTTTAATTTAAAAATCAAAAATCTCTTAAAACTAAATTTTTTTAGTGTTTTATCATATTTGTTAAAAAATAAATAAAATTTGAAAATTTTTTTTGACATATTAAATTGGAAAAAAAACTTGCTTATAAATGCAAAGAAAACAAGTTTTCTGTACATTAACCCTTAAACGTATTAAGAACATCTATCGTTAGTTATAAATTGGTTTACGTTTAGTTCAAGATGAGGGTGGTAAGGGCACTTTAGAAAATAACTAGATAAAACCCGATGTGCTTCGCCACTTCTATCTTGAATATTACTTTAGATGCTATTTTAGTTATATTTTTTACACTTTTCCATATTTCGTCCCCTTCCGGTCGAATAACAATTATTTGTTCCTTCCAGAAAGACTCTGCAGATTCTGCTTTTTAACTGTATAGAGTTTTTAAACAAACACATATTAATTTTCGTATATAAGATACAAATAGATATAGACATATAGATAGCTTTTATCCAGTGTGCTTTCTGCAATATCGGCTTTTTGGCTGATGTGGTCAGATAGCGCTGCTTCAATTGTTGTCATTTTCCCCATAAACAAAATTCAATATTTAGAATCTAATTCATCTAGTTACTGGCTGATGGTGTGTGTTGTTCACGATTTTGTTTGAACCTAATTTAGAAACTTCTTTTATTACCGTTCTCAAGATATACAAAACCAATATATTCTTTGGACGGGAGGTACCACGCCGACTTGTCCAATTTTGCTCACTTTTTGACTGATGATTTGTATTGATCGTGAAACTAGTTGGACCCAATAATGAAAAATTAGCTTTTACCCTTCTCTAGATATGAAGAAATCAATATTTAGTTTATATGGGAGGTATCAAGCCCTGTCTTCCAATTTTGCGCACCTTTTGACTGATTATTTGTATTGACTATGTATCTATAAGGGCCACATTTAAAGACCTTTTCTGTTACCATTTCTAAGACATAGAAAAAACAATATTTAGTTTGTCTGGAAGGTACCACGCCCACCTGTGCAACTCCTCCCAGTTTTTCACTGATGATTTGTATTGACTATGAAGTCAATCACGCCAAATTCTGAAACATTAGCTGTAACCGTTCTTAAGATATTCTAAACTCAATATTTACTTAGTATGGGATGTACCAAGCCCACTTGTCCAATTTCGGCCACCTTTTGACTGCTAATTTGTATCGACTATGAATCTATTTGGGCCAAGTTTAGAGACTTTTTATGTTGCCATTTTGATGATATAGAGAACTAAATATTTACTTTATAGGGGCGTGGCACCGCCCAGTTCATCGGTTCAGCCGTTTGGCTGCCTATAGTTCACAAACAGACAAACCGACATACAAACACACTTTCATTTTTATATATAAGATTTAACTGTGTGCCCCTATGGTATAGCAGGCAGGAGTTATTTGGTTTAATCCCAGGCCAGGCCATTTGAGAATTTTCCACAGCGACATGTAATGAGTACTGCGATAAGCTAAACTTCTTTAATTAATGCATCTACTGATCGGAGCCGGCGTTAAGCTTTAGGTATCTTTCGATAAAATTGGCTCACCAGTTGAGATGTTGAGGGTATTATGTATGTTTCAATTGGTCAGACAAAAGAAAGTAAGGCACAGTTAACATTATAAAGTGCAGCCTTGTATTCTCGTCAATTTTTGATCTATTGTAAGTCATCTATTTTATTCGATTTAGATCTTCGCCAATGATCTAATCGCTCTATTCTGTTGGTCAAAAGAGTGTTTTTTGTTTAGCCCCATAAAACTTACCCAAATGGTTTACTGTTAAACCAACTGTCAGACTGCACTTACTTTTTGACATTTGTGATCAGTACACTCTGGCGTATCATCATTGACGGTTGAACAATGTTACCAAATTATCAGATTTACTCTGAAAATCAGTCACCAATTCGTACAACTTATGTAAGACAAAAGTAAGTTATTTTTTGGCTTAACGGGCTTGTTAATGGCATAATGACAAACGATACACACTCCATATTATCTAGACAAATGCACCGCTTGATACAGTTTACATACTGGTGGCATCATTGAACCTTATAACTTGAAAAATGAAGTCGTAACTCGCGTTACTATAAATAGAGATCGTTAGCGAACCATGATCCTGCTTAGCGCGAGATGCGATTTCAATAGAATGACTCAACGCAGAATGACTAATCGCAGTCATAAACTTATTGAAATCAACATTGGGCAATTTTAGAATAATAGACCTTATTTGACCTTCATGGTGGTTTGGCTTGACACATTTTGATTATTTCCTTTGAGACGACATGAAGTCACTGGCTTATGCTGATACACCACAAAAATTTGGGTCTTAGAGGCCATTTTTGTTTGTGTTATTCATAACTTAAGGCCAGAACTGATCAAAAAAGAGTCATAAAATTGAATGTACAGAATGCACTGCGTTTAAACAAGCCTTGGTGGCCATGCAATGAAATTATTTTCCATTATTAATGCCACGTGTAGATCTTTCAAATAAACTTTTTGTTTTTTTTATAATTTAAAGTTCTATCGGGTTAAAAAAATTATCCTATATTTCAATTATGCATGCGATGTTCTACACTTCCTTTCGGGCCATTCTGTATATACATTACATTATACATTACAGACGTCAGAAATATAAAAGCCCCTTGAAAGCATGGGACATGATAAGGCATATAATAACATAGCAATATGTATGACTACACTACGTTAAGCAGGAACTCTTACTTTTCCATACCTGAAAGAAATTGAGCTGACTATGTAGCAAACAGTATTCGGTATGGCTTTGACCAAGGGTGACCAAGAAGATAAATTAGTAGTGCAGTAGTGCTAGTAAATTTATGCTGTGTACGTTGAAGAGAAAAACTAAAAAGGTAAAAACAATACACACAAACAATTTTTAAAAGCAGAGCGACATACGCCTGCTCTTATTGAGATCTATTGCACAACTAAATAACATTTGTTGCTTTATTTATTCTCTTGTTATTATCTGCGCATTTTCGTTCGGTTGTATTCATATACCCTGTAGTTGATTCTCAGCCAGATAAGGCTCATACGAGCTTTTCTGTTCAAATATGCTTTAGACTATCCTAGAGGAAAGACGAACGCATGAGATGAGATCGAAATTGCGCAACTCTGCGAGATTGCTAGAATACCTAGAATACTAATGGATTGTTCTCCTACCAAATAAAATAAGTGTTTTTTTTCGAAGCCTCAACTTGATGTAGTGAACATACATAGTTCAGGTCATGTCAATCAATCTATTGAAAACAAAGCGATACTCTCATTCTTTTATAAGCGCAATCGTTTCACCACCTTATAAAATATATTAACGATGATTATTTCTTTATTTATTTTTTTCTTCTTGAGTCCAGCACTCATGCAGTGCGTTGTACTGATTGCAGGAAGATAGGTTGTGATAATGCTGTAGAATGTCGTTGGTGATGTTGTAGATCAATGGTGTTCAAAAGTAAAAATGTAGTTGTGTTAGTGAGAATATGGAAATTGCTCCCTGAGATTTAAGTTTAATGGATAATTAGCATTATTAGTATCGGAATTAATTTATTTGTAATAAAAAGTAAAAGTATTTTTATTTTGTGAACAATTTTAGTATTATCGGAAAAATAAATAAATACGAGGGCGGATTGATATTGAAGCTACCTAAGTAGGAAAAAAACATTTTTTTTTTTTTCAAAAACCATTCATTTCTCAACATAGTCTCCTTTTAGCTCAATACACTTAGTAAGACGATTTTCCATCTTTTTTATACCATCTGAATAATACGATTTTGGGAACTCCTCAAAATACGCATTAGTTTCGGTAATCACTTCTTCGTTTGAGATGAATCTTTTTCCTGCGAGCCATTTTTCTAAGTTTGGAAACAGGGAAAAGTCACTAGTGGCTAAATCTGGACTATAAGGTGGATGATCAACTAATTCGAAGTTGATTTCTCGTAGTTTTAGCCTCGTATCTAATGCTGTGTGAACTGGTGCGTTGTCTTGAAGAAAGAGCACTTTTTTCTTGTATAAATGTGGTCGTTTTTCCTTGATTGCATCAACCAATTGATGCAATAATGCATGATAATACTCTCCTGTGATTGTGCATCCCTTTTCAATATAATCGATGAGCAATATTCCGTGTGCATCCCATAACCTTGCCAACCGATTTCGCTGTCTTCGCCTTCTTCGGAGCACTTCCACCAGCTTCCACCCATTGCTTCGATTGATTTTTGGTTTCAGGTGTGTAGTGGTGGACCCACGTTTCATCAACAGTTATTAATCTACGCCAAAAATCAGCAGGATTATGCTTTATCATGTCCAAACACCGCTGTGAAGTGATCTGTCGAACTCGTTTTTGTTCAACACTCAGCAAACGCGGCACCTATCTTGCTGATAGTTTTTCATATGCAAATGTTCATGCAAAATGTTGACCACACATTCATATGATATGTTTACCATTTCAGCAATCTCACGGATTTCGACCCGGCGATAATTCATAACGATATCGAGAATTTTCTTGATATTTTTTTCAGTAACCACCTCTTTTTGCCTTCCTGTTGATGGTATTGTTGCAGTGCTTGTTCGGCCCCGCTTAAATTCAGCAATTCATTATTTTACCATATAATCTGACGGAGCAGATTCGCCGTAATATTTATCAAGCTATTCTTTGGTCTCTTTCGCCGTTTTGCCTTTCAAATAATAATGTTTAATCACCACACGATATTCATTTTTTTCCATTTTCCAAGAAACACAAAAGTTGCTTACTTCAAAAACTATAACAAATAAACTAATCAATGAATTTGGCTAAAATTTTAACAGCTAACCTTTGACAGATCATAATTTCTAAGAAAGAAAACGTTTTTGTGTTTGTGCTACCATCTAGCGCTAGGTAGCTTCAATGTTAATCCGCCCTCGTAATACAATAAAAAATAAAACATCAGCATATAACCCGTACGCATGTTCACTCGTCGCTGATTTATAGACGACTAAAAGTAAGAGCGTACGAATGCGTGTAAACTGAGAAGCGACAAAAGTCCTATAAAATGTGCATGGCTGCTGTAGATATAACATAGATACATCACAATAGACCGGAGGCTAAGAGTGAAAGCGAATTAAGAAAGTCAAGAGTGTCCTGACAGTCAGTCCACAAAGCCATGACCACATTTTTTTTGTATAAATTCTTACTGGCAAACATTATGCTGAGTTTTTGGTACAATTTGCCGCTCTAGTATGAAAATTAGATCGAACAAAAAGCTATTTCTAAAACTATTGATTTAATATATCGCGCTTTAACTAATCATAGTTTTAACAAACTATTCTAGTAGCGTAGTGGTAGTCGAATGGTGAGTTTTAAAAGACTTTAACCCAATTACACAAAAACAATTAATTAAATTCTAAATTAAATCAATTCTATTATCGCAACTTTTCTATATACTATTTAAATTCATTAGAATTTCTTCAACTATTTTAAAAGCCAAAATCATGCAAGAGTGTCGTGGAAATGTTCGTCATCAAGGAAAATCAATAGACTAATTACGTAAAAAATAAACGAAATTTATTTGACAATTTGAACAAAAAAAAAAAACAAAAACAAAATTAAATAAAATACTTGTGACATTTAGTAGATAAAAAGAAAAACTTAAAATTAAAACACTAATCATTGAACGTTTAATGGGTCAACTAAAATTAAATGTAAAAATAAATTAAATCAAAAAAAAAAGAGAAACATGGTCGTTCATTCTTAAGGCTCAATGTAGGCAAACATTGCAATTGAAACATTTTCGTAGAAATTTGCATATTTCAATTATCAAGAGTTTTGTCTTCTTGTAAGCTTACTTTAACAATTTAAGTTACACACAAAAAAATTATTAAATATTTAAACAGAATTTTTAGCGAATTAATAAACAAATTCAACGACAAAGAACATTGAAACGTAAAATATAAAAACAAACTGATAAGAATATTTATTTAAAAATCGCATGCAGTTAAACGTAAAAAAGCAACAGAAACACTTATTGAAGAGTAATAACAATAATCGGTTATAACTTTTTAGACACCCTACACCAGTTGGTATTATATGATTAAATAAAAGAATGTCTAATAAATATAATACACAAATGAAAATATTTTGTAAATTAAAATAAAATAAATGCTAAAACTATTTTATCCACTAGATGCGCAAATTCTCTAGTGAATCACCCAATAATTCATCTCATTCTTATGATATTTCAACGATAATAATACTTCGTATGCCTGGTTTATATATCTTAACAGTTTTAAGAAACCTAAAGTGCATAAAGTTCGGGTCCAGATGGTTGCATTCTAAAAGACTGCGCAGATATGTTAGCTATCAGTATGTCACACTTCTATTGTTATTTCCTGAAATTTTGTTTGTTCGCAGGTCGCTATATTCCTGTTGCATAAGTTACAAATTACAGGCGAATAGCTAAACTTAACGCAATTCCAATTCGTTCACATCGATTATTAGTTTTATATCTATCTCAGCATGGTTATTGTTGTAGAAGATCTATCACTACAAATATTATGGAACTAACATCTTCTATAAATTTAGGTTTTCTTGATGTCCTCCAAGCTGACGTTATTTATACAGGGTGGGGAAATTTGCGGTTAGGAAGTAAATTGGCTGTCAAATGTTGGAATGTCAAGAATTGAGCTGAGTCAACCTTTAACACTTATTTAGTAAAAAATTGGGAAATTTTAACTGTGGAACGATACACTCTTGAACAAAGAATTTTGATTGTGAAAACTTACTATTTAAACGGCTAAAATTTTACTGTATCACTTCGTAAAATTCGAGCAGTTTTTCATCGTATTCAGGCTACTTCCGAGACCACTGTGCGTAATTAGTCACTAAGTTTGAGGCTCACAGTACTGTTACTGACAAACATAACCGCTGTAAAATAAAATGTTGAAAATGAGCCCGGAACATCATCAACTCGTCGTCGTTTACAAAAATTGGGCATCAGAAGAGATACTTTGCACAAAGTTTTGCATAAAGATCGTCACCTTCACGCTTATAAAGTTCAACTCGTACAAGAATTGAAGCCAGCTGACTATTGTTTGCGTCGAACGTTTGTAAATTTGCTGTTTGAAAAACTGAACGAAAACAACGCATTTTTCAACAAAATTATCTTTAGAGATGAAGCCCATTTTCAATTAGGCGGTTATGTAAAAAATTGTAGCATAGGGGGCTCACAAATTCTGTATTTATTCAAAAATGAGCAAGAAAACTCCGTCACCGTGAATTCTCTACGCTACCAAACCATAATAATCAATGTTTTGTGGCCATAATTGGCTAATATTGACATCAGTGGCCTTTGGTTTCAGCAGGACGGCGCCAAAAGCCACACAGCCAGCCAAACAATTCAGTTATTGCATGAGATATTTCGATTTGGCGATGTCAATTGGCCGCCTTGTTCTTGTGATTTAACGCCGCTGGATTATTTTTTCTGGGGCCATTTGAAAAACCACAAAAAATTGACACTCTAAAATATGAAATTCGGCGCTGCATTGACGAGATAAGCAAAGCTTTGTTGCAAAATGTGGTTAAAAATTTTGTGAAAAATGCGGACGTCTGCCGACGTACTAGAGGTGGACATTTGCCCGACATCATATTCTATTATTAATTCCCATATCTCTGTTTTATATTGGTATGAATAAAACATAATTTGTCAAAAAAAAGTGTTTCTAACCTCAAATTTCGCCATCCTGTATTCATTTTAGCAAGGCTCTTAATTTAATTAAAGCTTAATATTATTGTGTTCACTAGTCCTACTGGATAAATCGTTAGCAGTGTTTTACATATTAAAATTTAATATCTTAACGTCTGGTGTTGCTTAGGAAATCCTTATCGGTCTGCTATTGTTAAGTAAGAAAAAAACAATATTTTGACAAAACTAGATTTTATTATTCAACATAGTTGCCTTCGAGGGCGACACAACGAGTATAGAGATTTTCCAAATTTTCGATATCACTTCTATAATACGATTTCTCTTTCTCATCAAAATAGGCTCAGGAAAAAGTCGCTGGGGCTAAATCTGGAGAACACGGTGGGTGGGAAAGCAATTCAAAGTCCAAGTCATTCAATTTTGCCCTCGTTTTCATCACGGTGACACCGTCTGTGACACGGTGCATTGTTTTAGTGAAATAACACTTTTTTCTTTTGCAAATGTGACCGTTTCTTTGAGACTTAAGTCTTCAATCTATCCAAAACTGCACACTAATAGTCGCTGTTGATATTACTCCGTTTGCATCCCAAAATGCAAACGCCATTACCTTACCGGCCAATTGCTGTGGCTTTGTTCGCTCAGCTGACTATTTTTTGGATTCCGGTGTGTCATAGTAAAGCCATGTTTTATCGGAGAAAAAATTCCATTTTATTGCGGTTTAAGAGCGCCAAACACTCCTCTGAAACATCAATTCGTTATAGTTTTTTGTCGACTGTGAGCAAACACGGCACCCACTTTGTACAGAGCTTTCGCATACCCAAATGTTTGTGTAAAATGTTAAAAATATATCACCTGATATCTTTACAATGTCAGCTAGCTCGGAAAATTTTAATTTGCCATAGTTCATAACCAATTTATGGATTTCTTTGATGTTTTCTGGAATAACAGCCTCATTTAGGCATCCACTGCGCTCTGCATCGTTTGTGCTTGTACGATCACGTTTAAATTCAATAATCTACTGCTTTACTATTTGTGACGACGAAGCAGAGTTCGTATAATATTTCTCATGCATTGTTTGGTTTCCACTGTACTTTTTTCATCAAAAAGCAATATATAATCAAACCTCGAAACTTACTTTTTTTCAATAACAAAAGTTACTTCTCACTAATCAATAGTCAGATTGCTGTCAAATTTATAAACATATCGTTTGAAGGTTCGTACTTCCTAAAAACCATGTGGAAAAATTCTAGTAACGCCATCATTCTAGTAATGCCATGTCATTCTACTGACTTATTGAACGACCTGTTATTGTCTTTTAATGTAGATCGATTGAGGAAGAGGAGGGCGTGGCCCACTTCATTTGGCAGTCCGTCTCTAGCTAGACGTAAATTAATCACACTTGTCTCGCCGTTTCTCGATAGCCTATCGGAACTATCTGTCATTGATGTTAGACTTATAGCCACATTCATTAGACTGTCAGGCTGATTTCCGACGCGATTTAAGGAAGATGTTTTTACTTGCGACCTCTGCATGATCGTCAAGACCGGTTAATCAGAACTTGGCGGTCAGCACAAGGGCTTCACTTCATCTGTAGTATCACAATGGGCCGCTATGTGAGCTCAAGTGTACCTTGACTCAATGAGGCTGCCACTCCCTTCTAACCTAACCCATTTTTGTATCTCTAAATTGCCAATTGCCGCTAACTTTTCAGTATAAACCAATATCATATAAGCAGTGAATAGTTTAAAGGTATCATTTCGCACAATCTTGCAAGACAATTGACAGTTTCATTTCTCGATTTCATCTCATCGTCATATTTTGATCTTAATAAGTCGTATCATTGCGATTAAACCACATCTCGCTCGTATCAGTATTAAACATATTTTCAAACAAAAAATTGTTGATCATGGTAAAGTTAGGATGTCTATTAACCGTAATTCTAGCTCTTTTTTTGGTTCCATTGTGTAAACCGTAGAAAATGGTTTTTTTCTAGGGAGTGTATTGCTCTACTAGGGAGCATATAGGCTTTTTACAAAGAATCCGTTGCTCTGTTTCAGTTTCTTTAATCAATGTGATCTTTCAAGCTAAGTAGATGATTAATTCACTGCAACTTCCTCCACATGACTTTGCGTAGTGGTGAAGATCCTTGCTAATTGGCGGTGGTGATCTTTACTTTAGCATTCAACTTTTTTCCTCAGTAGGTGGCGTGAAAGTCAGGGTGGCTGTTTCTTCATTTTATAGATGGAGTTGTTTGGAGGAAAGTTGTAGCCTCTTTTATTAAACATTAGAAACCACAATTAAATTTTTCTTCGTCCTCCACCGGGACTCTAACCTGGGTTGCTTATGTTGTTATGCGTGCGCTCTAACGACTACAACACGCCACCCCTTTTCTCTGCATGTAATGGAATCTATAGGATCTATTGTGTGGATTATTTTAAGCCAACAATGATTAATTTCGAAAGATAATCTGGATAAGTTGGTAGAGTTATTCAAACGTAATTTATTCATAATGATTTTCTTGAGTATGCTGATCTATTCTGTCCTATATTTTGATATCAAAGTTTAATGGAAAGATAGGCAGACAAATATAATTCATCTAAGTTATAAAAAAATATATATAATATTTTAATGTGCAATTAAGTAAAATGAGCTCAATTAAGGCCTAAATTAAGGTTCATAAGCGGCTTTTGAAATATTGTATGTATGTAACTGACTTTTACATTTATCTTAAATCTAAAAAATTCATATAGGAATAGACATTCAATTAACACTACATAAAATACTGGTGTAGGGTGATAAGATTATTTTTTTTTTTATTTTTTATTTTAAATAACTTATACTCACATATTATTTATACCAACACACAAGAAAATTTCTATTTAAAATTTACAGCTGATTACTTAAGACGTAATTATGTAGCAGACGTAACGTAACGTAAGACAGTGGTTGGACAAGCACTAGATAATATAAGCTATTTGGCCAAAAGATATACAGTATAATAGATTTATTTTTATTTATTTTTAATTAAAAGGTTTATAAATTTTTATTACAAAATTTTGCACTTTAAAGCCACACACACTTTCAACAGAACGTTTAAATATTAAATTTTAGAAATTTTTTCTTCTTTTTTAAAAAATTTTTAGTACAAATTCTTGGACACAACAGGTTAAATGAAACCCCCTTTTAAATAAATTTTAAGCCAAAGTTAATTATTTCCAAAAGTAAATACCACACGAAATCATATATGTACAAGCACAAAAACAAACCACAATATAGTATATCGTTTTATTGGTTTAATGTTAAAAGTTTTCTTCGATTTTTTTCAAGCCAAATATATAAAAGTAGTAAAAGAATAAGACGATTTTAACGCATAATATGACCACCACCACAATTTAATTCAAATGAAGGAGGAGTAAACACGAACAAAATATGTGGACGCAAGAAATAAAAGAACGAACAAAACGTTTAGAAACCTTATCAAGACAACAGACTCTGACAAACTGAATAAAATAGTCAAGCAAATGTGATGAGCAAAAAAGAAAAAAAACAAATTTTTTTAATTTCATTTGTCTTTTTGTTGATTTCCATTCAATACAATACAAAATTAAATAGGGAAACAGTAAATAAATACAATAAAAATTATTTAGAGGCGGTGTTGGTGTTTGTGTGCTTTCCTCTTTTTTATATAAAAGTATTAAAAAATAAAATAAAAAAGTCGATTAATCTGTAAAAACTTTAAAAAAATAAAAAACAGTTTCAGCATCAGCATCAGCAACAGCATTTGACATTTGAAATGATCAGACACTAAACTGTACTGAAATGAATTTTGTATTGATAAAACAATTTCACCATACTCGCACTGAATCCATTCGATACTTTCATATGTTTACGAGTAGATGTGTCTGACTTTGCTTTTACAATCTATCAGATATAGCAAGATCTCTCGTATTTGCTTATCAGTAAATTATAAGCCAGCTTTAGATTAGTCAGACAGCTTAGCAGCAGACTGTAGATTATCTTTCTTTGTATATGCTGATATGAATTGGTGTATCACTGAAAGCAAGTAAGAAAACTACACTGAATCTGGCCATCATTAGATACCCTACACTTTTATATTTTAAAATAACACTGGTCTACAAAAAAAAAAAAAAAAAATTCTGGCCTTTAAATAAAACTATGTAACATATAATGATTTCGATGCGCTGAATTCAAATCCCTTTTCAGTTTTTTTCCATCGGGCTCAATTTTTTTTATGGGCGTGGCATATTTTTCGCCAGATTTGTAGTGTTCTGTCGTTTGTGCCTTCAACACATGTTTCTATTGCCCGTCCATAATGTTTCAGTGCCATTTCTAATATATATATTTATTTCTTTAAATTAAATTACAAACAATAAAAATAAAAATTAAAAAACTAAAATAGAACAACAAAAATTCAAGATCAAAAGTGAAGACAAAAAATTAAACAACAAAAATCAAAACATAAACACACATAATTATAACACTTGACAAATAATTAAGATTTTAAATATAATAAGAACAACATAATTTAAGAGAATTTTATTAAAAACACACTAGAAAAACAGAGAACATAACAATAATTACAACAACTCTTGACAACAAAAAAATAACAAAACAACATAAAATTATCAACCAACAAAAATTCAAAGAGACAATTTCTCAAAAGAGAATTGTGGAACAAAAATAACCAGCAATCCTAACGGAACATACAATAACAATATTAAAATAAATAAATAGAACAAGAAAATATATAATCAATAAGAACGAAAACAACAATATATTAATAACAACAAATTATTGGAATAAAACAAACAACAAAACACTAACATAAAAAAATAAACACACACCTGACAATAACTAATTCGAATACGGACAAGAATAAACATCGGCAAAATGAAAGACTGTTTGATCCATAGGGGAGAATTTAATGATGTGCCCTACCATCGGCAATAGTGCTTTCCCTTCCCCTCAGTATTCCTTTCCTTTGGGTGCGAACCACTTGGAGGGGTTGCAGTTGGATTATTCAGTGGTGAAGGTATAACACTGGCTGCTGAATAATCAAACAGCAGTAACCCATTTCCTTGTCGTACGCATTCAGAGGGGGTTTGTTTGATTTTTGTTTACTCTTTTATTTGGTTCAATTTACGTAATGGCAGGACGCTTTCGGATTGATTTCTGCAATGTGCGTGGGCTGCGGGCGAACTTTTTCTCCGTGTATGCGCACATTTGTCTCCATAGGCCGGATGTTTTCGCCTTATGTGAGACCCAGGTTTCTGAAAATGCTGATCCACAGGATTTTCATATCACTGGGTATCACCTTCTGTCCCTTTTTAATTTTTATAGGGGTCTTGCTATGTACATTCGCAATGAAGTTGTGTACCAATGCCAGCAACCTCTTGGCATGTATGATGCGGAATTTAACTGTCTATGGGTTAAGTTCAGAATCAGGGCACATCTTTTGCACTTCTGGTTTTTGTATAGAAGCCCAAACGCGGGAAGAGAGGTTACCATATCTGGCTTCGACTCTCTTTCCGACTCAATATCGAGTATCCTTTCGAATTATCCGAACAGTGAAATTGTTGTTGCTGGTGATTTCAATGTTCATAATTCGTCTTGGTTACGCCATTCAGGCCGTACAACTCCGGAAGGCCAATACGTTGAGTTATTTGCCGCGCACAATCACCTTGCGCAATTAGTGAATGAACCTACACATATATCGTGTGTAGATGGGCACCAGAACAATACCCTCGACCTTTTCCTCACTACACACCCTGGAAAGTATGTAGTTGAGGTTCTTGCACCTCTCGGAAATTCGGATCATTGGAAAGCTCTATTTTTAACTACGAGGATGCTCGTTGGGCTGAGCTGAACGATTTTTTTGGGCATTTTAATTGGAAACTTTGTTTCCTTGACTCAAACGTCGATGCCATGGCAGAAATGGTGGTGAATATAATAAGGCTAGGGATGGATATTTTCATCCCATCCAAAAAGCTTTCGATTAAGCCCAGAAACAAATCTTGGTTTAATCTGACGTGTAAATTGGCAGTCAGATCCAGAGAGGAAGCATTCAGAAATTGGCGCAATAACAACTAATTTGCTTCGCAAACAGGCGAGATCTTCATGTGCCGCAGTACTTAGACGCGAAAAGGCTTTATACGAGCAGCGCCTTCGTGATAAAGTTCTTACTTTTTCGCGGGGAAGTAAAAACTTTTGGTCATTCGTTAAAAGGCTGAGATACAACGCTAGTTCGGTTCCTGCTCTTATAAAGAATGACCACTCATTCACGAACCCGGTTGAAAAGGCAAACCTTTTGGCCGAAATGTTTGCAAGTAATTCTCACTTGCCGGAGAGCGTTCAACCACTGCCCGAACTTGAAAGAGTATCAGTAACTATGCCTCGTATATCCTTTCGAGCTCGTGCTGTAAAAAGGGTTCTTGCAAATCTCAATGTTAACAAGTCTTCTGGGCCGGATGGCATACCAGCACTGGTCCTGAAGCAGTGCTCTTCGACGCTTGCGCGTCCATTAGCTCACCTTTTCAGTGCGTCATATCGCGCCGGTATTTTTCCATCTTGCTGGAAGGTTGCTAATGTAACGCCAATCCCCGAAAAGGGCGAGGCTAGTAACCCTGAAAACTACCGTCCAATAGCAGTTTGTTCCACACTCTCCAAGGTTATGGAGAGTATGAGTAATCACCACCTTGTGGGTTATCTGGAGTCCAACGATTTACTTAGCGATCGTCAGTACGGTTTCCGAAAGGGCCGTTATACTGGTGATCTGCTGGCGTTGCTCTCGGAGAAATGGAAAAAGTCCATTCATGGTTTTGGCGCGAGTAAGGTTGTGGCTCTGGATATATCAAAGGCGTTTGATAGAGTTTGGCACGAGGCTCTCATTTCGAAACTTAATGCTTTTGGTGTCGGTAATCACTTCTCTCGATTTATATCGAGTTTTCTCAGAGATCGCTCTATAAGAGTGGTTATAGATGGGGTCTCATCCGACGAGTTCAGGGTAAACTCAGGGGTACCGCAAGGCTCTGTTCTTTCTCCTACTCTTTTTCTAATATTTCTTAACGACTTTCTTCTTCTCACTTCTAATCCTATCTACTCTTTTGCGGATGACAGCAACATTTGTCACTCATATTCCTTTGATCGTAGACCGAGCCTTTTGGAGGCTGGGGTAAGAAGGATGAATATGAACGTTACACTCACAAGTGACCTGCTGAAGGTCTCCGAGTGGGGTCGTGCGAACTGGGTCGATTTTAATGCACGTAAGATTCAATGTTGTTTTTTAATACACAGGCGTGGTGGTGTGCTGTCATCTGTGTCAATGGGTAATGTGGATATTGAGGAATCAAATACTCTTGATGTTCTGGGCATGAGAATTCACTGTGACGTTCGTTGGAATGATCACATTTCAAGTGTCGAAAGAAGCATTCAAGTGCCTTGGTTTTTTGAGACGGTGTAAGAAATACTTCACCCCATCTGATCTCCTTAATATCTACAAGACCTATATCCGTCCCAAAATGGAATACAACTCTCATGTATGGGCCGGTGCTTCAAAGTCTATTTTGGAGCTTCTGGACCGCGTACAGGAGAGGGCGAAGATGCTCATCAATGACGGTAGGGTAGCCAACTCTATCGATTCATTGGAGCACTGTCGCAATGTGGCGTGTGTTTCATTGTTCTATCGGTACTATAACGGAATGCGTTCTAACGAAATTAAGGAATTAATTCCCAAAAATCATATATTTTTACGTAGTACTCGTATTTCTCGTAGAGCGCATCCCTTTGTAGTTGATTGTCCAGTAAATCGCACAACGCATTATAGAACGAATTCTCCGTTCTTTGGTCGCACTGTTCGGTTGTGGAATAATCTTCCACCGAAAGTATTTCCTGCCACCTACGACATGAGTAAATTTAAATCTAACGTCCATAAACACTACTCCCTCTGTCCTCCTTCCAATAACCTATTTTCCTAGTACCAGCACAATGCACTGCATGAGTAGGGGCCATACCCTGGGTGCAGGTCTTATATAAAAAAAAAAGTTATGTCAATATATTTCATCATAACTTGAAAACGACATAACTGATTTTGATGCAAGTACAACCTGAACATAATTTTTTTGTATTTTCACCGAAACTGTTGTTATTCACAACTAAGCTGCGAAAAAAAATTGCGCAAAATTAGAGAAATTTTTCTTTTCAAAAAGTCATAAAAATTTTCAGAATGAAAATTTTCGATTTTAAGCACTAAGAGTTTGAAATTTTGAGAATAAATCATGAAAATCGGTTGACTATTGCTGATTTTAGTGAAAAAATGTTTTCTTGCAAAATTAGCGGATATTTTTTTTCCTTGCAAAACCAGTGGAAATTTTTTCTTTTATTCCAAAAAAAAAAAATATATAAAAAAATTCCTAGAATACAATTTTTACATTTTAAGCATTTTAATGAAAGCCAGGTGTGGGTTGAAAGTAAAATAACCCATAAAGGGTTCAGTTTCTATGACTATTGTAAGCCAAAAATATTCTAACGATAAGATTTTTTATTATTGTGGTAAAAAATACAGTACAAAACGTACTTTTAAGAAAGATAACAATTTTTTTCAACACTTGTTTGCGAAACCCAAAAGACAAATCCTATCCGATATTTGATTTCATCAAAACCAGAAGTTAATATTGCAAAGTACTCTAAGGAATATTTATGTTTTTTTATTATGGTAAGTGTTTTACAAAATTTATACATAGAGTTAGTTTATCTATAATGGATTTTTGTTGTAAATTACAGTATATCAAGGGTTTGGACTTGCAAAAATTTTCCAGATTTGTTTTGCTACATCTGTGGGAAATTACCTTTAAACTCACAACGCCATACAATAAGTTCCCAAATTAAGAATGCTTATAAACATTACTTTGGATTTCCTACCGATGAAAGAAACAAATATTGGCTGCTAAAAATATGTTGTAATACCTGTGCAAGAGCTTTAAGAGGTTGTCTTGACGACGATAGAAAGATCATGCCATTTATGAAACCAGTCCTATGGAGTGACCTCAAAATCACGAACATGATCGTTATTTATGCGTGACCGATACGCGCGGATTTACGAGAAAATATAAGCACAAAATCATATATCCAAATATTTCATCTGTCCGACGACCGGTTCTTCGAAACAATAGTGTTTCTTTGGATGTTTTTTTCTGTTCAGAGTGAAACCACATACGCGCCTGTAGGTCATACTTCATGTGCATATAGAAGTCCATCGAGAAAACTGGTTTATAAGCAGTCTAACCTGAATGATCTTGTGCGAGACTAAAAAATCAAAGTCAGAACTATTTGCCTTAGGATTACAGCAATGCAATTTGTTAGATAAGCACACAAAAGTCAAATATTTTCCAGAAATAGACAAGAAGATTTTCTGGCTTATTTAAGCAAAGATGGCAATTTAGTTTTTTTATGATGCGTACTATTACGAAAGCTGAGTTTTTTTGAAAAGGCTGAAAAATGGCGACTCTTTATTAATTCATCATAGAAAAACATACATATATGCGTATGTATTGTTTCACACCAGGCATTTCCTTTCATTATATTGCTAATAATGTATTAAAATTTTTTTGTCAAAGTTAAATACCTCCCTTTATAGGTTACATATCTGGCTTCAACTTAAATGCCTAAATGTAAAAAATTTATTTTAATAATTTTTGTAAAACTTTCTGGAAATAAAAGAAAACAAAAATTCCTCTAATGTTGCAAGAAGACATTTTTTTCATAATTTTGATGAAAGTTATGTACCTGCATTTAATTTTGAATAAATAAGCAATAGCCAACCGATTTTCATGATTTAAAGCTTACTTTATTCCCTTTAATTTAAGTGCTTAATATCTAAAATTTTCGTTCTGAAAAATTTTTTATGACTTTTTGAAGAACGAAAAAAAATTTGCTCTAATTTTGCGCAAAAAAATTTTGTTTTCGCAGCTAAGCTGTGAATAACTCCGAAACTGTTAAAAGTGCAAAAAAAAATGATGTTCAGGTGATTTATATGAATTTTTTTTCCTAAACGTTTGGTTGTATTTGCATTAAAACCGGTAGAGTCGTTTTCAAGTTATGATGAAATATATTGACACAACTACCATATTTTGGATGAAAAATTTGCAACGGCCAGATGAAAAAAACTGAAAACGAATTTGAATTCAACGCATCAAAATCATTTTATTCAATATAGTTTAGTATTTAAAGGCGTTTTTTGCTCTAGACCAGTGTAATTAAAATACTTTTAGATAGTCTTGTACGTTATCTAAGATCAATTATTAAATTATGGGTTAATAAATGCGTTTTTGTAGAATTTCACTCTTACTTTGTATGTTTTGGCAAAACTTTTAAGGTATTATAAATCAGGGGTGAGCTAAGAGAGAGATTAGTTTGTAGTAGTATTTTTATTACACTTAGCAAAAAATTGGTTTGTGTTGCTCTGGTTTGAAGTAAATAAAGAATATTAATATAAAAGAGGAAAAGAAAACAGTAGTTGATTTCGTTATTAATATGATACTCGTTTACTTAATAAAATAGGATATGAGTGCAAAATTGAAATTTTTTATATAAAAATAAATTCCATCTTAAAATCAAAGTCGATTGTAAAATAAAATTAAAAAATTAAATCGAGTAAATATTTAATTTGTAGTGCATTAAATTTTTAATTCTGCGCATTCTGAGGCATTATGATTTTTGGAATATTTTTCTTAATTTCATATTTTTTGTCTATATATGCTTTTAAATTTAAAAGTAAATAATGAAAAGTAAATTTTCTTTAATTTTCAACGACTAAAAGAAGTTCAGGGTGCCGGGTTCTATAATGTCGATTAAGGTTTATATCCAAATTCTTTTTATAACTTCGTTGTATTTAGCTTATTTAAACAAAAGAAAAAAATTTTGCCACTCCCTTTACCACATAACTACTTAAAAAAAGATTGTGCAAATTTTCTAAGTGTCTGTTTCAAAAACAAAAACAGAACAAACTAAAAATCACAGAGCACAAAGTAACATCCATCCGCTTTGCTCAAAAGTTGTGTTTCATTTCTTATTCTGTGTTGATTATTTTCATTTTCGTTCTTTTGTATACATATAAGAAGCCAAATTAAGCAGGACGCTCAAGCGTCCGGATGGTCAACGCTGTTCTAAATCACCTGGTATTGATGGAATTAAACGAATTATTCTCAAAAATATACCAGATTCAATTTTTTATCTATAAATTTTAACTGATATCGAATATTTTTGCAAACTTTTAAAAAAATTCAAAATGATATTTATTTTCAAATTTGTGGAGACTAAAATCGGCAACACGCTGTCGACCTATTAGTATACTGAACTGTTTAGCTAAGATTTTCGGAAAAATTGTTTTTAGTATAACATACTGCCTTGATCAAAAAGTTTCAAGAATAACCCCCATGTGGTGATCCCATCGTTCCGATTTGAGTTTCTGTTTTTTTTGTTAGGCTGATACATCTGTTGTTGACATTCCCGCTAAATGTTAGCGTCATAGTTTGACATTTGCATAAGCTACGTAGAGTACATCTATCTTTACGTGTGTTAGCGTTTTTTTTTTATTTTAGAAACAATTGCTGAAACGCATTCCCCATAATGATTTTTTAACTCGATTTAACAGGAAGAAGTCACAGAGAGGCAAATCAGGTGAATTCGGTGGCTGTTGGATAGTATTATGAGTTTTGTTCTACATCAGGGATGGGAAAGTTGATACGATCGTACTTTTTTTTTTTTTTTGATAGCATAATTGATACTCTCATAAGTATTTTCCTATTTCTAAAGATTTTACATTCTTTTTATTTAAAAATTTTCCGGTTTTTATTTATTTTTAGTAATAATGACAACTCGATTACTTTATATTCAAAGATTGGCACTATCGAATACAATAAGAATCTGTTTCTTAAATATTAAAAACACAAAATGATGAGTTTTTTTGCCTTCATGTTCCTATAACCTAATAACTTAGCTGAATATTAACCGATAATAAGTTTTTAACATGGAAAGAGGAGCAAGAGAAATATAACCACGCGGTTTATCCGATATTACGGGTTGTTCAGAAGCGATATCCCCATATTGAAATTTTATCCCAGGGGAGGGTGCATAACATATCGGTAATTGTTCATGAATCTGGGGTATTTCTAGAAATTTCATGATTATCCTTTCTTGAGTTGATGGACATGAAAACATTGAAAGCAAATGCATGTTGGATGTACTTTAGCAAGCAGATAGCTTTTTGGACCTGAATGGATCAATTGGGAATATTGGTGCTACTCTTTGGCAGAATAGATGGCTGCTGATGCGGAAAGTTCGCCAAATGACGATTACACGATGGGTAACTTAACCTGCTGTGGAACCAGAAGAGGCTACTAGAGCAAATGCAAGGATTATTATTACTGACCGTTGGGCTATTAGCATATTTGCTCAAAGGATAGGAATTGCATTTAATTATCTTTTTAGAAGTTGCAATGATGAAGAGGAGGATATTCGGCTATAAGGAGCACTTACAACGTACGATTTGGACAAAATCCTTGATCATATCATTAGTACGACTGAATGGATAACAGTTGCCAGACAGGACCATGGTATGAAATAGACACAAGCTAATAGAACAGGACCTACAATTTGGATCCAAGTGAGTGTTTGTTGCCAGATTAACCTAACCTAACCTAACAAATTTCAGAGAACAAATATAAAGGCGAGGGATTGTGATGGTTTTTTAAAATGCACCTGAATGTATCATCTGTACTCGGACTGTATCAATTTTAATACACTTTAGGGCTTCTAGAACTGATGTCTAAAAGGGATAAATTAATTGATGTTATCGTTCAAACTTCATAAAGATAAGATGAATTATTAAACGTTTTACTGCAGAAACATCAGCAATGTTGAAACATGAAAACATGTATAAAGGCCTGTCACAAATTTATGTTCTACAGAATACGTAGCAGTGATGGTAAATGGAATTTTCGTTCGGTATCAATAAAAAATATTTGGGGGTACTTATTTGACAGCAAGAGAAACTATTTTTATGAAAAAGAAGATTTTTTCATTAGTTGCTCTACTAAAAAACTGATTAACTTTATCAATTTCCAACGGATTTTTAAATGCAATGTAGCATATTATTCTTGACTAACTTTGTTTCTAGATCGCTGAAAAGACTCATTTAGAATCCCCTTACATAAGTCTGGTAGCCGTAGTAACACACAGTGGCTAATTTTACAAAAATCGTGCTAAAAAACAAAATTTGATAACAAAAATGAATACATCGTAAAAAAACATTTTCACTGAACGTAAATCAAAAAAATTGGATTAAAAACATGGGTGGTAAAGCTGTTCAAAATGGGCAATTTTTTAGAAAAAAAAAAAAAAAATAAATAAATAAATAAAAAAATCATCTTAAAAAAAAAATACATTTTAGAGTTGAAGTGGCAGAAATGTTGCCGTTTTATCATTACTTTTTTGAGATTTTTTAAAAGTATTATTATATTCTGTTAAATAAATACGAAAATCTTCATCAAGACCCTCCTTTTTCGGTGGTGGTCGTTTTTCAGCTACCCCATATTTAGGTTATTTTTGCATAAAAAACAGGGCATAACTAAGAATGTTCACAAATTTTCACACCAATATTTTTCTCATAGAAAAAGCGGACGGAGTTTGCTTTCATTTTAAGAGTATGTAATAAATATGTGTTCAAATTGTGTAAAGAAGTTAAAAAACTCTCCAAACTTTTTCCATCATATAGCGGCGTTGATAGTTCTGTTCTACTTAGACCTCCTCACTCCGTAAAACATTTAGCCTTGGCCTCCTACACCTACTTGTTCAATTGATAATTTTTCGACTTCAAGTTTTGAACGCTTTCTTTATGCAAAAAAAATTGTACACTTTTCTTTCACGAAATGCCATTTTTTATATTACTGACCTTTAACAATGTAATGTCTCTTTAAGGTTACTCCACAAAACTATGAAAAAGTTAACTTCAAAATTGGTTAATGGTATCAGGCGACTTTTTTTTCATTTCATCTAGTAGTCCTATAAATAAACAAAAGTCATCTGCCTTAGACAACCCGGAGGCGATCAAATAATTTCAAAAACAAATGCATATGTATTAGTGTCGTGTGCTTGATGTTTAAAAGGACGTTTTCAATAAATTCGTCAATTATCATTTGCACTTTAATTTTGTAGTGCTTGTGTGATCGGAATGACGATATACTGCTTTTAACATCGTGTGAAATTTTATTAAAAAAAAACAGATATATATTGTTACTAAAGTAAAAGCCATAAATTTTGTATATTTGATATTTATGTGTCACCCTCTCAATGCCGTACTTATTTGTGTATCTGGCAGCACTACCAGTTAAATCATTTCTGGGTAACACATTCTTAAATTTTTTTAATTAGCGGATAGAGGATATGAGATCATTTAAGACATTTCCGGAACTTTTCAAACTGTAGGCAATTAGGTATATAAGGAGACTGACTTGCCTACGTAGTTCAGTTATCGTTTGGCTGTCAACACATTTTTTTCCTTTACTCCTCTTGGGAGCATAGGTATTCCACAAGGCATTTCCATCTTACACGATTTGCTGCTGTTGTCTTTGCCTCTTCACATGTAAGGTTGTTTTGCCTTAGCTCTTGGATAATTGTGCGTCGCCAGGTGTTTCTTGTTCGACCGTGGTACCTTGATCCTTGAGGATTCCAATCAAGTGCCATCCTTGTAATACTACCGTGATTTATCCTTAAGGTATGGCCGATCCATCTCCACTTTCTTTGCCTTATCTGATTCAGTATGGGCTCTTCGTTTGTTAAATTCCATAGATCTATGTTGCTTATGGAATATTTTGCATATGCTTCTAAGGCACTTGTTGGTGAATACCTGTAGCTTTTGCGTGATGGTGTTAGACACAAGCCAAGTTTCACTGCCATACAACAGAATTGACTTTTCACATGTGTTGAATATTCTGAGATTGGTTCGCCTGGATATGTATGAGCTTCTTCATACTGACTGTAATCGTCCGAATGCCGACCTTGCTTTGTTGAGTCTGTTGATAACGTCTATTTCTGCGTCGCCATTTGTTGCCATTGTGCTTCCAAGATAGCAGAAGCTATCTACATACTCTATTAGCCGGCCCTGTAGTATAATGTTTTCTGTGCTATTGTTGTTAATTCTCATTGCTTTAGTTTTCTTAATGTTTATCCCAAGACCAACATTGCGAGCCAGTTTTTCCAGGTAATTTAATTTTGACTGCATGTTGGAGATCTTGTGTGAGAGAAGGCAAATATCATCCGCATAATTCAGGTCCTCGAGTTCTCGTGAGAGACTCCATGCTATACCTCTTCTTTGTTAACAGACTTCGCTCATGATCTCATCGAGTACGATGGTGAATAGTAGAGGTGAGAGTGGACATCCTTGCTTTACTCCAACGTTAGTATGGAATGGTTGGCTGATGCCCCCGTTGTGAAGAACCAAGAGCTCTGCATTCTCGTACATTGCTCGTATTATTCGTATTCTTTTCTGGGGTACTCCTTTTCTTCGCAATGCTTCCCATATAGCAGGCAGGTCAATACATAAAGTTGTGTTAAGGCGGAAATATAGTGAAGTGAATAAATAAAACTGTAAAACAATAAATAAGGTGGTGTTTATTTTATTTTAACATAATTTAAACGAACTCAAACGTTTTAAACAGGTTAAAACGTACCAATATCAAAAGAATAAAATTTAGCAAATACAATTTAACTTGTAAAAAATACAATAACAAATGAAATATACACACAATATTGACGATAAAACAATTATTATTTCTTTTTCAGCGTATGAATGTGTTCATTACTACAATATCGAAGCAACTGAGATAATGCTTTTCAATCACAATGGAAGACGATCAGATGAAAAGTCAACAAATGAAAAATCAAAATTTTTTGATTTTCGTCAATCAATGCCGACAGCGTGTATGTGTAGCCGAAAAAGTACTACACATGTACACATAAAAGGTTGATGAGTTAATTTTATCGTCTCCAGACAGTTTTTCAAAGTATCATCAGCACTCCTGATTTACACAAGGCAAATGCAATGCCATCCATTACTGGCAAGTGTGAATTTTTTAAAATATCACCCTTTCAGAGAGCGAGGTTTTGAGAGAGAGGTTTTGTCCTCACTGAAAGCATAAAAGACAATATCCGTGAAACGTGGTAAGAGCCTATAGAGAACACTCGAAAGAAGTGCGCAACAAATTCTATGAATTTTTATATTATTTACTTATAATTAAGTTTATTTTCTTTAATATGAAGTGAATTTGTGGATTTAAATATTAATTTTTAATTATTTTTTTGTTAATCAAAATAGTTAATTTAAACATTGTCTCCTACAATATGTTCCTAATAAACATTTTAACAAATTATTTATTCTTAAATAAAAAAGTTTAAAAAATATTTTGTTTTATTTCTATTCTAAACAATACAATTGACAGTTTGTGCATAGGTGCAGTAAAAATCGGTCGATTAGTCGTTTCGACTAATTGTTAGTGTTTACGTACAATAAGAAAGGTTATGGTTCTAGGGTTAACTATGAAGTCATTTAGACCAAATTCAGAATATTCCACATTAGCAGTTTTTAAGGTTTACAAAAATATACATATTTATTTTGTGTGGGAGGTACCACGCCTACTTATCCAATTCTGCCTTTTTTTGACTAATGATTTGTACTGCCAACGAAGTTAACTGGGTCAAATTAAGAGCCATACTTTTACCATTTTGAAGATATAGCCAAACAAATATTTCCTTTGAATGGGCGTGGAACGGCCCAGTTAGAAATTTTGAAATATATAGTCCCTTCTAGATATATAGATAGAGATACTGTAACGATTGGTTCAGTCGTTAAGCTGTCTATAAACCTTAAACATAAATACACAAACTCATATCAGGTGGGCCAATTATCGGCTTAAATTTAAACCAGCGATTATTAATTAATCTGGCAATACTTATGTCATTCTATTTTGTCACAAAATTCAGTATATTATCGCCACTAAACGAAATGGATCAATTTACGCTTGAGTAACGTTGGGATTTACTGGAAATTTATTTCCAAAACAAAGACAAAAAATACAAAAAAATCATCTTTTCGGATGAAGTTAATTTTCATCTTGGTGGGTACGTAAATAAGCCAAATTGTCATATTTGGGGCTCAGAAAATCCAAACGTGGTCTTACAGAAGCCAACGCACCCGACGAGTGGCTGTTTGGTGATGCTTGTGGAGCGGTGGCATTATTGGCCCATACTTCTTTGTAAATGAGAACGGCGCAACCATTACGGTCCCGACCTTCATAGTATTGAACTATGATTAGTTTCAACGGTATGCTGCACATTTCATGCCACAATCGATTAATTGCGTAAAACGTTTGATGGCTATTTAATTAGCCGAAATGGTGATGTCGGTTCTCCGCCAAGAAACTGAGATTTGGCACCGTTCGACTATTTTCTGTGGGGCGCCGTTAAAGACAAGCGTTATGCCGCAGGTCAGCATTAGTGATACCATTGCCGAGATACGATCACATACATTCGAAAAAGTTCTCGTAAATTGGTCCGATCGAATGGAGTGCTATGAGGATAGGTAATGCAACCATATGAATGAAATAATATCTCTTTTCTAACCAGACAATTGTACTTCACAACAGAAAATTAAATTTGGCAAAATTGTAAAACTGTTTTTTTATTATTGCATTTTTAAATTTAACTTTTTAATTGGCCACCCTACATAAAGCTTAGTATGCAGTCTATTATTTTACCTTATGAGTTAAAAACTAAACGCAATATAAGCGTTAAAAATAGTTTAATTTGTCTTTACATGACAGTGGAATGCTACTATATAAGAATAAGTGGTAGATGTTACTCCAGCATGTAAATTTTTTGCGCACGTTCATACCACCACAGTCCAAATTCGTCTGAATAGCAGTGGTCATGATATGTACTGTAAAATACTGAAGTATAACAGCGCTAGAATGAGGCAGAAGAGATTTGTAACTGAAAAATGAAAGGTTAAGAATAAACTTAGATTAGTTCTCAAATAGATTTTAGAGTATATTTGACGTAAGTTTTAATCACTGACGCTATAAAAAGTTTTACGTGATAATTGTCCTCTCCACCTTTAGGTGACACAACAATTTCACTATTAATAAGTTTCACAATTCACTGCTTCTAACATGGGCGTAAAATTGGAAATGTGGCAAGTTCATTTTATGACCCACAAACACGCACCTGCAACTTCTCATACATATGTATGTAAAATTAGGTTCATTATACGCAAAGAAATGGAAACAATTAAATTTTACACATGTTGACAAATTAAAAATAAAACAATTTACTGCTAAGGGAGTTTTTGTTTTAATATTTTAAGAATCATTATGGAAGCAAACATTATTTTCTCCCCCTTTTGTTGGTCTTTGGCTATTTATCGAAATTTGTCACGCATTTGTTAAATGGGGGAGGATATAAAGACACACACTCAGAGGCACACGTACATACACATAAATGGCATTAATGATGATGGTGATGAGAATGTGAAAAATAAAAATAAACCATTTTGTTTAATTTTATTTGAACTGTCGTCTAGTTTAAATAAAAAAGAAGCCACATGTTGTATAGAATAAACCAGATGAATGAATAAGCAATTGGAAATACGCCTAAATGCCTCAAACCAAAAAAAAAAAAAAAAAAATGAATGAATGAAAACACAGCAGCAGAATATTACTCATATATTAATACCAATGAAAGAGAGTGAAAAGAAAAAACCAAATTGTAGTGGAATTAACAAGTGGTTGGTGAAATTTTAATACCCAAAAACATGACAGCAAGATTTGCACAATTAATGTTAAAAATGAATGAATAACTACTGAACGTATGAGGGAAAGAGCGAACGACTGAATGAATGTTTAGTTGGCTGAATAAAACCATTTCGGGAAACCAAAAGAAGAGGCATCATATAAATGAGTCGAAATAAATGAAATTTTGTGAAGTAAAAGTTAAACACATTTTATGGTTTATTATACTTAAGTCTTCTCTATACATAGAAAGAGAGAGAGAGCTACCATCCCATACCTATCTTTTTTTTAAAATTGCCCACAAACCAACAAGTGGGGGTTTTCAAATTATTTAAAGCTTTTTTACCAACTTTATCATTTTTGTTAAAAAAATTTTCCAAAAAAAAATATATATATATATATTAACAAAAATGGAATCGCGATTAATATTGGGTGGCGAAAAAAGTTTTAAGGATTTTTTTATATTAGAAATTCCGTGACACTCTTTGATCTAACGATCCTAATGGGGATCGAAAAATATTTCGTTTAAGCCATTGATTCGTTGTACATAAGTTTCCGTACATTTTTGGTCTAATGAAATATAAAAAAAAATCGTTATAACTTAGGTTTTCAATGCATTTGCAAAGAGATTTGGATTTTATTGTTTAAAGCGGGACTTCCCCACTTTCTAAAATTTCGTTGTATGGATACAAATGAATGATACTTAATTATATATGTAGTCTGTAAATTTCAGAATTTCTTCGTTATATCTATAGGGCATTTTTATATGAAAAACTTTGCAATAAAAAGGTTTTTCAGGGAACTCAGCTAAGATTCGTTATAATGTGTTTTTGGTTATAAGAAGGCTCGCTTTACAGTACCTTGAAAGTAAATAGGAATATAAGCTTACAATTTAATTAAGTCTTTTTTCATCCAAGCAAAACCTTAATAAGATTTTAATGATTTGTTTAAAGGCGATTATTTTGGGTGCTCGGTTAAGTTCGTTTACAATTGCCCGTAGATGCCTATTAAACGTAGTAACACTGTTAATCACTGTTATTACATCAGACAATACTGTGACTTTTTTGAAAGGGGTTTTTTTTAAGCTTCACTTTGTTAAAAGACTTTATTAAAGTCGCATTGTTCTGCGAAAAGTTATCAAGGTTTAAAAATTAGTGAAAGTACGAGACATTGCCGTCATATTTTACTTTTCTATTAAGCTAAGTCACAGGCTGCTGAAAAAAATTGTGAAGTTTACGGAGACAATGCTATAGCTAGAAAAACAGCAGCAAAATAATTTGCTCTTTTTCGATCTTATACCTCGCTCTAATCGATTAGTCACTAAAACTTCGATGATATCATAGAAAAATTCGAGAAAGACATTAAAGGCCTCATTAGCCGAATATAGAAATCGTAAATATATCGTAAATCGTAACGTTAAGGCCTGGTTAGCCAAACGTTGATGTCTTAAAAACGGAACGTACGTTAACGTACGTACGTTTGTGTTGAAACGTGAAAACGTGCCGTATGTTAAAAGATAATATAAATAAAAACAAAACAAACATTTTTTGGCATACCGATATAAAAATTAAATAAACAAACAAATTACAACACAAGTAAACTTCAAAATTATTATTTTATATAAATTCCAAATGTCAGTTGTTCAGAATAGTGATGAGGGTTCTTAAGTTGACACAAAATTAAAAAAGTACTAAAAAAGTAAATGTAGAAGCCGTAAATGTAGTTTTGTCAGCTGATCGCTTTTGTTATATGAAAAGCTATGAAAGTGCTTGCTTGACCATAATTTAATATAACTGTAACGTCCCAATCTGTTGAAAATAGAATTTGACGGCAACGTTACATGATATTTGTCAAGCAGTGATGGTCTGTTTGTATGTTAAATTATATAGAGGAGATATGCCCTTTTTTGGCACTTTTTGCACACAATGAAAATGAGCAATAATTTGAACAAATTTAAAATATATTTTAGAAAATGGAATTCGATTTTAATAAATACTACTATTTTTTAGTACAAAATAGCCTTTTATGTATTTTGTAATGTGAAAAAGGAAATAACTAAAAAGATAGCTTCAATAGACATTCCTAGGCTACAAGCATACATTTTCACGATAATGATAGATAAGAAATAATGTATGTATGTAATCTTTAGATCCAATTAAAAAGAACTTTTTATCAACAACGCCTAGTATCCGAGGTGTAGGCCACTTAGTTTCAACATTTAACTGAGAAGTATCTTGAAATTTTGATAAGCAAAAAAGGAAAGATGTCAGGTAAAAGATATTTCCAATGACTTTAATTTGGTGTGCAAAAATTTTGGTTATATTGGTCTATCGTGAACTAGGGAGAAAAACTCTTGTATATTGACTCTTTACAAAAAAGCATTTATTTGATAAATAACTTTATACTCCATATGAGCTTTTTTGGTATTAGTTTGGTACATAATTTGTTGTATTTTATATTTGTAAATATGTACACATATGATTATATTATTTTTATATACTTAGATAAAAAATACTATTTAAGCCTATTTGGTACTTTTTTCAAAGCGTACACAATTTGAACATTTATAATACCCATCACAGTGACTTAAACAGCTGTTTCTTTTCCATTTTTAATTATCTATATACACACTTTTTACAAAAACATATGACACGTCTTTAAGCGTTCTAGAAGTGACAAAACATTTACATTAAAGGTAGAATAAGCCGAACGTTACCGGAACGTAACGCAACGTACGTTCGTTTCTAGCATATGAAAACAATACAAATGATTATCCAAAATAAATGTCACGTTGATGGGACGGAACAACCTGTAGAAACTAGAATTTCTTAACGTTTTTACGTGACATTTGTAAAGCAGTGATGGTCTGTTTGTATATTAAATGAAATGGGGAAATTTTTACCCTTTTTTTTGGCACTTTTTACACACAATTAAAGAGAGCAATTTAAAACGATTGATTAAAGATTTTTTTTATAATTTAAATATAAAATATATTTTAGAAATTTTTTCTGATTTAACAAATATTAATATTTTTTATTATATAAAAGCTCCTACGTATATTGTAATGTGGAAAAGAAATAAACTAAAAAGTTAGCTATAATATACTTTCTTAGGTGACAGATAAGTAATTATATAATTCTTAGATCAAATTAAAAACAAAAAATTTTGTTAAAATGGCCTATAGTGTACCAGGGAGAAAAAATTATAAAATTGCATTTATTTGATAAAAAAACTTTATATTCCACATAAGCTTTTTTGCAATAATTTTGTATATGATTTGTAATAATTTATATTTGTAAATAAATACAAATATAATTATATTATTTTTATATACTTAAATAAAAAATACTATTTAAAAGAAAAAAATTTACATTCAAGCAAGCAATCTAATTGAAATGGCCAAAATTGATCAACAGATAAGGTGTTGTGTTTCATCATGCCAACGCTAGACAATACACATCTTTGGTGACCTGCTGAAATTTCGAGTTTTGATGCATTCAGTATACAACCTTTGTGCCTTCACCTTATCGTATGTTTCAATCTTTGCAAAACAATTGGATCAGTTGTTCGCTCAGGTTATAGCTTTATTCAAAAAATGGCAAAAGATTACACTATGCAACAAATGGAAAGAAATTTTCTGACCTTGGATAACCAATCATCAAAAAAACGTCTGCATTTCAGATTCTATGGATAATTTTTTTTAGGCTTTTTTTTTCTAAAATGTGAGATTTTTGAAGAGGCTGCTTCATTCATCTTATGATAATTTTGAAACCTCTTATTCGATTTCTTTACGCCATATGTTATAAAATTAACAATTTTACCAGCTTTAGGGCATTTTTTTTATATAACCAATATTTTTAGAGTTATTGAGAAACAAATAATAAAAAAGAAAAAATTTTGATTAAGAAACTTTTCTTAGAGCACTAAATATTAGTTTCTATTAATATTAGCTTCTACGAGTATTATTAGCATATAATAAAGTAAAATAAACCATAATTCATGAAAATTATGGATACATAACTTATTTAATTCCCAATAGGGGGTGGAGAAAAGATATAAGCAGAGATTCGATAAATTTGTTATTCCATTATCTTTTGAGCCCAAAAACGGAACAAATAAATTTGTAGTCCCAATACGTAAATTACACTTACTTTTCTTGTAACTAAACTACAAAATTCTTTAAATAAAAAAACCCACCCGGAATTTTTCAAATATAATACCCAATTAAAATCGGGTGGGTTTAATTGGGTTACCCAGTGGGTTGCCAACCCTGCTTATAAATGAACTGCTTATAAATGAAAATATGATGGGGAATTTTATTTGGTTTCTTAAAAGAGAATCAAACTCAGAAAATCATAGAAAACAAAACAAAAGTCGAAATCATTTTTAGATCACACTTTGTTAACCTTCTTTATAAAAACTAAAAATACTTGTTAATTTCATTTTTTAAATGATATTTATTGCATACTACTCAGATGCTACTGTTGTTGGAATTTTTGGAAATTACAGCAAAAAAAGTTTTTTTTCGAAACTAGGTACTTTCACTTTATTGGGAGTAAAATAAGTATTTACCCAACGATTTTCATGAATTTGGGTTTATTTTATTTCTATTATATGCAGATTTATGAACAAATAGTGAAACTGGTCAATATTTCTTGCTTTCTATTTTTTTTTTTTTTTTTGAATTTTTAGAAACCCAACAGTTCAATATTTTTAAAAAAACATTTTTTTTAACTTGTTTCTCAATATCTCCAAGAATATTGGTTATATTAAAAAATGATATTTGCATGACTTAAAGCTGGTACAATATGAAATTTTTTAATATATGACATAATTGAATAAGTAAAAGTCAAAGTTATCATAAACATCGTCTTCAAATTTATCACTTAAAAGAAATAAAAATTCTAAAATAAACTTATTCATAAAATCTGAAATGCTGATGATTTTAGAAGTTAGGCGACCATAACGCATGAAAAAAATATTGTTACGTTTTAACCTTTTTAAAGCGTTTGAGTTCATTTAAATATAGGGTCCGCCATCTAACGTTTTTCTTCAACTAGTACTTATTTCGTGAATAATGTTACCATTCATATCTGATTTGACAGATAATTAGTTTTATCCTTCCGCTGAACGAATATGGTTGTGTATATGCTTGAACAACGCTGGGAATCTGGGCCTGCGATCGACTTACAGAAGATGCCGATTTTGCCAAAAAAAATCATCTTTTCAGATGAAGCTCAAGCAAAATTGTCGCATTTGGGGCACAGAAAACCCGCACGCATACATTGAAAAGCCGATACACCCAAGACGAGTCACTGTTTGGTGCGGATTTTGGTCCAGAGGCATAATTGGCCCATTTTTATTCGAAAATGAGCAAGGAGTGGCCATTACAGTCAATGTCGATTGTTATCAGGCCATGTTGAACGAATTTTTGTTCACAAAAATTTAAGAGGAGGATACTAGCAACATTTGGTTTCAACAGGACGGCGCTAGTGCCACATAGATGAAGCTAAAAATTGCTTAAAAATTGGACCGATCGTGTAGGCTACTGCATGACCAGCCGAGGCAGCCATTTGAATGAAATTATTATTATTAACCGGAAGAATTGTACTTTCAAATAAAAAAAGAAATTTGAGAAAATATTCAGTAGTTTTTTTTATAGCATTTAAAAAAAAAAATTATTTGGCGGACCCTTTAGAATTAAAATTAAATAAACACCGCTTTATTTTTGTTGTACAGCTTTTATTTATTCCACTATAACTTTTGTACTGTTTGTCTTAATACAGCACTTAATATTCGTTTATACAACACTTTTGTTTCCGCTTTAACACAAATTTATTTATTGATAGCCAACTGATAATTAACTTGTAGGTAAAGCATATCCTTTATATATCTAATTGCCTATAGTTTGGAAGGTTCCGGAAATATCGACCATCTTCTGTTTTCATATCCGTTAATTCGAATGTAACGTAAAAATTGGTCGATTTGGCAGTGCAGCCAAATTGAAAGGGTGACATAAAATATATCAAAACCCCACAATACAGTTCTAAAGCGCTGATGTATTGTATTATTATTTTCGTAACAATATATTGAATATTAAATGTATTTTTGCTTGTTGCATAGTGTTACTGATCAAAACGGCACATATTTAATTTAATAAAAAAGATATTTCATTATTGGTAAGATTTTTAACCGTACAGAGTACCACACATTATGTTTTAATATTAGGTTTTTGCATTTGAAGAATATTATTAGTGTAAGTCCTGATTTGCTTATAGTTCTGAGAAAACAAAAATTTTGCTCGGTTTGTTGAAAACTCCCCGATTTTTAAACGATGTTCAAAAACAAGTGAAGAAGTAATAGCGGCTTAAGTATAAATTAACAAATTGTCTAAAATTCGAACACTTAAAGTTCACAAAATTCCAAAAATATAGACTCTATACCTTTTCACGAATGTTATGAAAATTAGTCTCTAATTGATTCTAATTAGTTGTCATAAAAAGCTTGATCCCATAAGAATACAAATTAAAAAAAGAGATATCAGCAATATTTTAAAACAATGATTTTTTCCCTCACCTAACAATGTTGAAAAACACGTATAAATACAATTTAATAAAACCAACAAAAAACGAAATAAATTATGGCCATGTCTGTTGCTATATTGCACATATTTACTGGTATTGGTTAAAGAGACATCATTAGAATTGAAGCCATCTTTTCTCTACAACAGTTTTCATATGAATTTTTGAAAAAAAAGCCTGCCATTTAAGGTTTGAGGTTAAGCTTTGTGGTCTGTGAACCTTTTTTTTATTGTATTGCTTACTTTGTGTTGTTTTATATGTTTGAGGGATTAGTACTAATGAAGGCTTATAGTAGTGGGCTTTATCAAAGAAAGAAATACAGAAAAAAACAATAAAATTAACAAATGAAAATAATCACGTACGTTTTGTTGGGAGTTTTTGTTAACAAAAGTTGATTCTTCAGTTTGATTGAATTAAAAAACAAAATTAAAATGATAAAATATTTAAATATATCTTACGAAAAATTTACATCTTAGGAGTTAAATTCAAAGATTGTTATGGACTGTCTGACATCCCTCAATGAACTTAATTAAGGTATGTTGGACCCGTGGTCATTAGGTCCACCGTGGAAAGGAAAGAGTTGACTGCCTAGCAAACATATGAGCTAAACGGGATTTCATTCAGCCTCAACTATTTTTCAGTATTGCTAGGGAATACCTCGGAGGTAAGATCAACTACTCAGCTAGAAGAGAGAATCTGCTTAGCTATAGGCCAATGACTCAGAGCAAAGATAAGTGAAGTGATTTATTTTACGATCTCCTACTATATTCTGGAAGTTACTATTGGTTAATTAAAGCAAACTTAGAAAACTAACTAATCTCTTTACCAGGCATTGTGGTTTTAGATACCATGAACATATCTTAGGACATGTTGAAACTAATGAATGCCGATTCTGTACTTTTTTTCCTAACTTAATTCGACATTTCTTTGATTCAGTGTTTGACAAATTCAAGAATGGAGAAATACACAATTGAGCAGCGCGTTAAGATTGTTGAAGCTCTTTACGAAAATGGGCGTTCAAATCAAAATACATTTCGTCCACTTCGTGATTTTTTGGCTAGATAATCAAGCAAATGTGTCCACAATCGGGAGAATCAAGCGTAAATTTGAACAAATCGGGTCTGTAGGAAATGTGGACGTTCGCCATTTCTTTCTGCTGAAAACATTGCTGTTGCATTATGCCCAACAATTGAACATCTCACGAATATCACTTACACGAATTTTGAATAAATATTTGAATTTACACGCCAATCTTACGCCTCCTGATCATTTCAAGCTTCGTCAATACGCCGAATGGTTAGTTGAACAGACAGAAATGAATGGTGACTTTACAAAGGAAAATCAAATTCAGCGAGGAGGCACACTTTCACCTCAGTGGATTCATTAACAAGCAGAATTGCGGCATTTGGTCAAATGAGAATCCACGAGTGAATCTTGCAAAGCCGATACATCCACAAAGAATGACTGTTTGGTGCGGTTTATGGGTTAGCGGCTTCATCGGGCCACACTTCTTCCAAAGTGAGTTCGGCCAAGCAGTTACCGTGTATGGTGTTCGCTATCGCGAGATGATAACGGACTTCTCGTGGCCAGAAATTGAGTATATGGATCTGGACAATATGTGATTCCAACGGGATGGTGCCACTTGCCTCAAAGGCAACGAAACAATGGCTCATTTTAGCGAGAAATTCAATGGCCCTGTTAATTGGCCGCAACGATCATGTGATTTGACACCGTTGAACTTCTTTCTTTGAAAATATTTAAATTAAAAAATGTACGTCAATAAGCCAAGAATAGAAAGAAGGAAAGGATGAGATAATTCGGCACATTAATGACATTAAACCTCATTTATGTCTCAGAGTCATTGGAAATATGGACCGAAGCCGTGGTGCCGATATTTTTTTTCACACATAATAGATGTAATAAAACCTTCTACCATAATAAAAATATTAAGATATTTCTCTTAAAACTTTTTGTTTTATTTACAATTAACATCGTGCGTTTCAATTAGACCACCTTTTATAAAACGTTTGAACACATACGAGTATTAATTAGTAATTAAACTTCAGACAATTTAAGCTTGCTAACAAATTAAGAATTTTGTGCTCCATACGTTTTACTAATAAATCCTAAAAGTTTATAACGCCTTTATCAAAATTTCTGAATTTTAGTTTTTTTAATACAAAAACAAAATATTACACATTGCGAGTGTGTAATAACAGACGTTATCGAATATAACAAGAATCTGTTCTTGGAATTTTCGAAACACTTTCAAAATCTTGATCTGCGGGTAAAAAAAAACGGTTTAGATAAATATTAACCGATATTATGTTTTCGAGCTGACTTGGAAATTAACGCATAATGGGTAACTTAATATTTTACTTCGGCCTACATATATACATACATACTTCCCGCGACATCCCAAGAGGGACAAAGGGGATTCCTCTCAATCAATGAGCTGCACCTGATTCTATTTTTAGACTCATTGAAAGGGACCCACAATTTAACGCCAGTTCCGAACAGCATATGCATTAGTTAGAGAAGTTTTTCGTAGCGTAAATACTTATAACCAGTCGCTAGCAGTGCTATGAGTGCTATGAGGTGCCGCTGTTGAAAATTAACTGATGGTCTGGTATTGAACCGAGGTCCTCCTTGTAAGTAGGGGGGTGTCTTACCTACCATCCCACCTACCATAACCACCACAACCTCGACCTACATGTAGATAAACACACATAAAGAAAAATGATGCACTGTTAGCGTGTAAAGTTCGTAATAATCATCCATAATAATTTAATTAATATCAGCTGTATGATGTATAGCTAAGAATAATCCTGTTAGTATTTGAATAATTAAACAAAGAAATAGGAGAGAACTAACGTTTCCTATCACAAACCAAGTTTGCACCCATTTTGCTGCACGGAGATATCTCAAGTTTAAAAAATATTGTTACGAAAATAAAAATGCAAGACTGTATTGTGGGATTTTTATATATTTTGTGACACTTTGTCAATTTGACAGAAAATTAAAAGAAGAACCGATTGTTAACATTCAAGCCTATTTTAAGCATGTAGAGAAGCACTTGAATAAATATTTTAGTGTTGAGAGTTTTTTGATGAATAAAGTAGAGTTTTTCACAATCAGAGCAGAGACTTATTGATTAAGTCATCACAGTGCATTAATTTTATTTCTGCCGCATAGCATGTTCACACGAGACTTAAAATGACTTTTATTGCTGTTTGAAATATTTAGAGAATTACTAAGTTCACGTGGCATTGGTTTAGCTTGTTATTTTTATTTATTATTTTGTTATTTGCCGGTAAATTATATTTTAAAAATTAAATGCGGTTAGAAAATTTAGAAACCAATAAAGTGTGGTCAAACATCTGTTAAAAATTAGATATTAGATTATTGATTTAGTAATTCACAAGGTAATTGAACCTGAGTTATTTACAATTTGGATGATTCGTTTTTACACTTTTTTGTGGGTAATTAAGTAATTCAGGTTATAATTGGGAGTGGAATGATGAATGAGAGTGCGAGTCAAGAAACTAACACAGTCGTATGAACTTGGCATAAAATGTGGGCATAGTTTATATATTAATAAAGCCATTTGATATATAAGGTTCCTTCGCGGAGAGTCGAGATACCAAATAAACCTTACTAATGATCGTTTAAAATATAGTTGGAATCCAAATACTGCACAAGGTGCTGACTGATCATACATAAACATACTATTACTGATATATTCTTAGGCATAGAATACTTGTTTATGTTCTGGTCTGCAAGAAACCTTTTGAAGATTTAATGCCAACAATTTGTATATTTATAGATATATGGACATGCTTCTTTTGACTCGATTTTTGAATTCTGAGCGCATTAATAAAATTAATGGTGAGTCTAAAGCAGAGGTCGGCAAGCATTTACCCCTGCTCATATAAAGATTCACAAAAGAGAGCAAAAGTCCTACTTTTATATTCCCTTTGTGCAGACCACTGTTTTAAAGTATTACAAGCATTAATAATGGAATAATTTCTTTTGATAGTCATTTTAGTAAGTGGCTACTAAATAGTTATTGCATTCACTGTAAATTTGGTGGCTCTATTTAAGTGTGATTATGAGTGTGTGCGAATGTGTATCACAAAAAAAATTTGTCAAGCACTTATTAGACTAAGTGAGTGTAGATGTTGGCAAAACGGAAGCGGAAATGTCAGAAAATTAGTTTATGGTTTCAAGTATGACAATGCGCTTATATGGTGGCAGAATACAAACTTATACATACGTTCCCTAATAAACTTCAGTGAAGCATAAATTTATGACAACTATATGGCTCTCATCATAAAAAGCGGAAGCATATAGACTTAACTATAAAGATTTTATGAGTTTTCATTTTATACTTGTATGGACTTGTCTCCCTGTTTAGCACACAAAGTACATTTCGTTGAAAAGTTATAAAAAAAGGCAAACAAATTTTTAACCAAATTTCCGCTTTTGTTAAGAATATGAACAATAATTTTAACCACAAACCAGACATGTTCTCTTTGTAATCTCGATGATAAAACTCAACAAATTAAATCAACAATTTTTCTCTCTTTTTTTTCCTTTTTTGTAAAATAAAAACAATATGAAAATTATGTATGTAGAAAAAGATGCAGTCTCACGTAATCGCAGTAGTAAATATAAAAACCGAGAATAAAAAGAATATGTCTCTAAAATTATATTATATGAGTAAGAAGTATTATGGCATAACATAACATACGGTGTGCTAAAACATGACATACACACACCTAAAAAATATAAAATGCCGCCAACAACATTAAAGCAATACCAACTTACCAGCCAGCCAGCCATCCAGCCATACAGCCAAACACTTAAAGCAATAAAATTTAACAATCCTTTAAGCAAAAAATTGCTGTACAGTCAACTTCATACATCACACTTGCACCACCGTATTCATTTATATTGTATAGACTTATACTCGTACCACACTGCAGTGTAAATGCAACATCTAAAGTCACTTCGTATTGCATCTAACAAATCTCAGCTGTACACTTTTGCACATATTCAAATATTAAATAGTGCCTTTGCTTCACGGGTCGTATATTTGATCTACACAAAGCCATGAAATGAAAACAAATGCGTCCTTTAGGTTAAACACTCACTACGAATTCAGTCACACAAAAGGCAGGGATGGATATAAATTCAATTTCCGACACTCTCTAAGTGGCGGGTAAATGTAATAATAATTTCATTCAAACTGTGATGCATTAAAATATGCATTTATGCCCATCAGCCTTTCATTGACAAAACGATAAACAACGACTTTGCCAATTAGCAGGTGAAGTATTTTTAATGTTGCGCAAAAGAGAATATTTGTGATTGATCATTTGAGGCATATTATAACATTATTGAATTAAATTTTTCGCATTTGGTTACCTGTGAAAAGCATTTTGAAGTAAGATTTTAGAATATAAATATATTTTTTTAATAATCCAAGTACTATATTTGGCATGTTTAATAGTTTTTTAGGGAAACAAAAAACGTGACTTTATGGCTTAAACAAAATGTTCTATGTTAGCCACCTTTACCCTCATTTGGCACGTATGCTAGCATAGTCTCTAAAAATTGAATGCACTGGCAATAAATGCTGCAGACAAGACTACTTTCTGAAGTCTTGAGATTCTTACTCGACCTTATAGTTAAATGGTGTCAAAAATGCGTGTTAGGATATTAATCGACAAAAACAATATCGTAGACAGGCTTTCAAAGCCAAAAGAGAATTTAATTCGTTATCAAATGAAATAGAAATAAACAAATTTCCAATTCTATAGTCCAATTCTGCTAATGAGAAAAACAAAATGCAAGCTTTTGTACCACCTTGATCAAACAGTTACCATACCCTTCAAAATAATCCCCATCGACCGCAACACACTTATGCCAGCGCTGGATCTAAAACTCGAAGCATTCTTTATATTCGGTTTTCAGTACTTCCTGCGATTTTTCCACTATTTCCTCTCGGCTGCTGAAATGCGTTCCCCGTAATGGTTTTTTAAGTCGATTGAACAGAAAGAAGTCACAGAGAGACAAATCAGGTAATTTGGTGGCTGCTGAATAGTATTTGTGCATTTTTCGTCAAAAAATTTCGAATAATGATGGGGCGCTTTGCGACGGTGCGTTATCATGGAGCAAAATCCACAAGCTTTCTGCACACAATTCTGGTCTTTTTCGGTAAATTGCTTCATGCCAACGTCACATAACGCCCAAAAAATACTCTTCGTCTACTGTCTGGCCTCCTGGCAAAAATTCATGACGCACAACGCCGTTGTAATTCATGAAAACCGTGAACAATGCCTTCTTTTTTGACTGAAAACGATTTGTTTTTTTTTGTCTTGGCTCATTTAGTGAACGCTATTAACTCGACTGATGTCTGGATTGCGTGTCGTACTCATAAACTCACGTCTCGTCTCCAGTGAATGTGGGATCGGATTCAGCCCCGCAAATCATGTCTTTTGCGACCTCAACATGGTCTCTTTTTTGCAGGAAATTGAGGTCTTTTGCTACCAACGGCTATCACCCTGATGGTTGAATTGTGGCTATTGACCAACATTTCTTTTACTTGATCAATGTTTTCGTCGGTTTTCGATGTCGATGGTCTGTCACTGCGTTCATCATCTTCGATTGATTCACGACCACTTTTTAACCGCTCGTGCCACTGGTAATCGACCATCTTTAGGGAATCACGCACCATTAAATCCGTTATTTACGTTGTTGAAAATTTAAATCCATTTCTAAAATTATAAAAAATCACCGACACACATAGAGATAAATGTACTCTTGGCTACGTAGCTTTTGCAAATGTCTAGCTATGGTGCTAAGATTAAGCGGGAATATCAACAACAGATGTACCAACTTATCAAAAGAAAAAAATCTTAAACCGAAATGATGGGACGGACACACGGGGATTATTCCGTGATTATTAGCAATTTTTATTTTATTTTTTTCCTAGCACTGTTTTTGGCAGGTCAGCTATTGCCGTGTAACATGTTACTATCAAACATGTTCAATTTGGTCTATAATTTAAACATGAATCGACTGACAAATGAACAACGCTTGCAGATTATTGAATTTTCTTATCAAAATTCATGCTCGTTTAAGAAAGTTCATCGTTCATTTCTTACATTTTATGGTCAGTTTTCGCAATTTACATTATTAGACATTAAAACACCAACACGCATATTAATTGTGCGGACAGAAGAAAACATCGCAACTGTATCTGCCAGTGTTGTTGATGACCGTGAATTATCATTTCGACGCTGTTCACAGCAATTGTGTCTCTGTTACTGCACTACAAACAGCGACGTGGAATATTTTGCTGAAATATTTGGGTGTAAAACCTTTTTACTTAGAGCTGGTGCAAGAATTAAGCCACTTGGCCTACTAACGCGGCTATCTTTTTGGAGCGACGAAGTTCGTTTCACGCTGAATGGATACGTGGACAAGCGAAATAACCATAACTGGTGTGAAGAGCAACTAGAATGCATTCTGAAAAATGCACTGTTTTGTATGGATTATGGGCCGGTAGTATCATTGGACGGTATTATTTCAAAGACGACAAAGGCAGGAACGTTACTGTGAATGGCAAGCGCTACCGTGCGATGATAACAAAATGTTTGCCCAAAACGTTAAAGCCGGACTTGGCTGACATGTGGTTTCAGCACCCGAAAAAATGGCCCAATTGAGAGGCGAGTTCGGTGTACAGTTTATTTCACGTTTTGGCTGCCTATATCATGTGATTTAACAATTTCAGACTATTTGTTATGTGGCTATGTCAAGGTTCATGTCTATAGAGACAAGCCAACAACGATTGACACACTAGAAGCCAATATTGAAGAATTTATTCGTGAGATACCGGCCGATATGTTGGAAGGAGTACGCCAAAATCGGACCCAGCATATAAATCATTAGAGGTGTAGCTGCGGTCAATATTTACATGAAATTATATTGAAATATTAAATTATAAAGATCGTTATATCGCCGTAAATAAAGATTTCATACATTTCCCTAACTTTTATATATATTTTTAATCAAATACGAAGGCTCTTAGAAAATCACCCAATATATGGTACCCCACAACTGTATCTCTTATACCGAACTATACACAAAGTGCAAGCAAATATCAATTGAGAAAGAGATGGCTTGTAAAAAAGAAATAGATTGGAAACTTATATATTATTGCCTGACAAGCTTTAGACTAACACGGGCACCGGTGAAGAGGATGACCTAGAGGATCATGGCATAAAAGCCTAACGAATGACATAAAGTCTTAGCTGTACACAAATCAATATCTAGAGATTAGAGTAAGTTGTCAAAATTTTGTGCACACAAAGCGACGTGTATACTTTAGTAATAAATAATAATTAATTGTACTGTTGCTGTTTACAACAAGGTACTAAATTAATAATTATGTAACTTCCACTTTTACTATGTAATATCAAATAGTGCTAAATATTTAAACTTGATCATGAATTCAACAAAATCGACATCTTAAGCTTTAGAATCAACTAAGTTACACATTGACTGGGTTAATGTCTCATCAAATCAGTTCTTTTTATGGCTCTTCTTCTCTGGTGAACAGAGCTTGAAAAAAATCCATCAAAACTAGTGCGAACTATATAATTCGTTATACTATGGAAATTATGGTAAAAAGGCGGTGACCCATCCAATTAATGGCTCTGTTAAGCACTTTGAACTATAACAAGCGTACTGAGAACCATATGATCAAAAGATCTTTTAACTAATTTGGACTGGCCCCCTCAAGATATTCTGGTGGCACAAATGGCGAGGAGGTTAAAGGTATCTGATGCATCCCTTCAAGTAGATGGCGGGGTCTGACATTGCCGCATTACTACTTTTGTTCAACATTAATTTATTGTAATAATGCTGCAGTCAAATATTGGGTGGGCCATCTATCGGATTAAATTTGAATCAGCGGTTATTTTGAATCTGGCAAAATTTATATCATTCTATTTTGTTACAAAATTCAGTATATTATCTGCACTGAACGAAATGAATCTATTTACGTTTGAGCAACTTTGAGATTTATTGGAAATTTATTTCCAAAACAAAGACAACTGGTCGGAAATTACACGAAAATGTCATACATAATTTGATCACAGTTAAGGTCCATCAGTGCCCGGTATACGCCAGTTTATTGGCAAAGTTCGTGAAACTGGTTTCACTGTTGATGCACTAAGATGTCAGCGTGTTCGTATAGTGTGTACAAGCTAAAATATCGAAGCGGTGGCTGAGAGTGTGCATGTGAATCCATCGACATCAACTCGTCACCGCCCTGAAGAATTGAATATTTCACGTACCAGTTTAGGTCGAATCTTGCAAAAATATCTCGGTATGACGCCTTACAATGTTTAAATGGTTCAAGAGTTGAAACCGCATGATCATCCGATTCGTTTTCGCTTCGCTAGATGGGCCAACGAGTGCTGCACGATGATATCGGTTATGCCAAAAAAATCATCTTTTCGGATGAAGCTCATTTAATCATAGTGGATACGTTAATAAGCAAAATTACCGTATTTGTGGCTCAGAAAACCCAAACGTGCTCTCACAGAAGCCAATGCAGTCATTACGAACGACTGTTTGGTCCGGCTTGTTGAACGGAGGCATCATTGACACACATTTCATTGAAAATGAGGACGGCGCATCCATTACGGTCAATGAAGACATCTATTGCACCAGGATAACCGTTTTTTTTCTGAACGCTCTTCATGGTATGTGAGAAATGTTTAGTTTCGACAAGATGGTTCAACTTGCCACACATCTCATGCCACAATCGATTTAGTGCACCAAATGTTTGATGGCGTTTAATTAGCTGAAACAATGATCTCAGTTGGCCGCCAACAAGCTGCGATTTGATACCGTTGGACAATTTTCTGCTAGGTGCCCTTAAAGGCAAGTATTATGTCGACAAATCTGAGAAAATTGAGCATTTTAAGGCCAACATTCGTGATGCCATTGCCGAGATACGACCACATACACTCGAAAAAGTTCTCGAAAATTGGTCCGATCGGATAGGGTACTTTGAGACAAGCCGCGGCAGCCAAACAAATGTGATAACATATCATTTTTAATCGGAGCAATTGCACTTTACAACAAAATATATCTGGCAAAATTTCAAACCGTTTTTATTTTAATGAATTTTTAACTTTAAGCTATACATACATCAAAGCAGGTGTAACAGGGAGCCTGGATGGCCACTTTGTCTTCTCGCAGATAATTTGAATGAAAATTAGTTTCCACAGAACTACACTGAAAGTCTTTTCAACGAAGGTTTAAACATGAATTCCTTGTCGTTTGAACCTTCCTTGTGTGCCGCTGTGGTATGGTAGGTAAGACACCCACCTACTAACCAGATGGTCGTCGGTTCAATATCAGGCCAGACCAATTTAAGAAAGAAAGAAAAAAGTTGTTCGACAGCGGTATCACCTCATAACATTAGCTAATGACTGGTTATGAGTATAAATACTATTGGAAACTTTTCTAAATGCATTTGCCGTTCGGAGCCGGCGTTAAACTGTAGGTCCTTTTAAAGTGCTTAGAAATAGAAATGGGTGCAGCTCATTGACTGAGAGAAGTCCCCCATGTTCCTTCATGGAATGTTATGGGAATTAATAATAAAATAATAATACACTGAAAGCCTCACAAGTGAATACAAACACTTTAAACCGTTCTTTGAAAGAAACAAGGATTGACATTATTTTAGTACTCCAGTAGCATCTACTGGGCACCGCTAAAGGACATAACAAACAGCATTAGAAGGGTAACCCAAGCTTTCGAAGATGTACAACATATGTGGATATTACAACAAATCTACGCAAATACTAAATTACTATATTTCTTATAGTCATTTCGTCTACTGTAAGATTCGAGTCTTGGAACAAGGCAACTCACTATAGACAGTCTTTAAAAGTATACGTCAAGCGCTGCTTAATAGCCATTTAACAATGAACCACATTTCTGTGAAATGTATAAGAGCAGCGTTTTACAGACAGAAATTATAGTCAATCAGTATTTTATGTATTACGGAATATTCAGCCAGAATATCTACATCTTTTCGAAATTTAAGAGAGTGTATAGGAAACATTCAGCGATTACAAGTAAGTAGGTTTCTTGAACTTGGCGGAAAACTTCATGGGAAGTGAAAGCGTAAGCAGTTACCATTTTAGATTATAACGGTTGATTTAGAGCTGCTAAGTTAATTCTTAAGATTATAATTAAGACAGAAGTAGCGAAACATGACGGGCTTTATCTAGTTACTTTAAAAAAATGTTTGCTTTTTAAAAGAATCTTTGACTCATTACCCTTCTAAACTTGATATTATCAATTCAAAGTTAAATTTATCAATTCTTCTAGTGCAGATGTGTATGAAGATAAATTTAAATTTAACTAGCAAAGACGCAAACTAGGTTTTTTAGCTCAGCCATTTTTTACGTTAACAGAGCACTGTTAACGCTTTAACAGTAACTATAAATTAAAGTAAAAGAATTTGTTGCCAAAATATATATGCCTGGAATATGGAGGAATAGCACATCCTTGTTGGAATTGTGCTCCAGACCTTCTTTCGTAGATCAGCTTTAGAGTCAAAACTTTAAAAATTGTGGAATAGCAGAAAATGTATTTAAGAAAATTAATTCTTTAAAATGTGGTACATTGGTTATCTCCATTCCATGGGAAACTCAGAGATGGCCGGAATACCACACTATATGTGGAGAGTGGTCCAAGGGTTCCCTAATGAATCTGTACTAGTGGTATTCCTGAAATAATTTTGGAACTGGAGAAATTTAAATTTGAAAAATTTGTATTTTAACGCGTTTTGCCTTGAGAGGATGAGTGGTTATTGTGGGAAAACTAGAGATGGCCGGAATATAACACTATATGGGGAGAGTGGCCCAAGGGGTCCCTAATGAAACTGTGCTAGTGGTATTCCTGAAATAATTTTGGAACTGGAGAAATTTAAATTTGAAAAATTTGTATTTTAACGCGTTTTGCCTGGAGAGGATGAGTGGTTATTGTGGGAAAACTAGAGATGGCCGGAATATCACACTATATGGGGAGAGTGGCCCAAGGGGTCCCTAATGAAACTGTGCTAGTGGTATTCCTGAAATAATTTTGGAACTGGAGAAATTTAAATTTGAAAAATTTGTATTTTAACGCGTTTTGCCTGGAGAGGATGAGTGGTTATTGTGGGAAAACTAGAGATGGCCGGAATATCACACTATATGGGGAGAGTGGCCCAAGGGGTCCCTAATGAAACTGTGCTAGTGGTATTCCTGAAATAATTTTGGAACTGGAGAAATTTAAATTTGAAAAATTTGTATTTTAACGCGTTTTGACTGGAGAGGATGAGTGGTTATTGTGGGAAAACTATAGATGGCTGGAATATCACACTATATGGGAGAGTGGCCCAAGGGGTCCCTAATGAAACTGTGCTAGTGGTATTCCTGAAATAATTTTGGAACTGGAGAAATTTAAGTTTGAAAAATTTGTATTTTAACGCGTTTTGACTGAAGAGGATGAGTGGTTATTGTGGGAAAACTAGAGATGGCCGGAATATCACACTATATGGGGAGAGTGGCCCAATGGGTCCCTAATGAAACTGTGCTAGTGGTATTCCTGAAATAATTTTGGAACTGGAGAAATTTAAATTTGAAAAATTTGTATTTTACCGCGTTTTGACTGGAGAGGATGAGTGGTTATTGTGGGAAAACTATAGATGGCTGGAATATCACACTATATGTGGAGAGTGGCCCAAGGGGTCCCTAATGAAACTGTGCTAGTGGTATTCCTGAAATAATTTTGGAACTGGAGAAATTTAAATTTGAAAAATTTGTATTTTACCGCGTTTTGACTGGAGAGGATGAGTGGTTATTGTGGGAAAACTATAGGTGGCTGGAATATCGCACTATATGGGGAGAGTGGCCCAAGGGGTCCATAATGAAACTGTGCTAGTTGTATTCCTGAAATAATTTTGGAACTGGAGAAATTTAAATTTGAAGGATTTGTATTTTACCGCGTTTTGACTGGAGAGGATGAGTGGTTATTGTGGGAAAACTAGAGATGGCCGGAATATCACACTATATGGGGAGAGTGGCCAAAGGGTTCCCTAATGAATCTGTACTAGTGGTATTCCTGAAATAATTTTGGAACTGGAGAAATTTAAATTTAAAAAATTTGTATTTTACCGCGTTTTGACTGGAGAGGATGAGTGGTTATTGTGGGAAAACTAGAGATGGCCGGAATATCACACTATATGGAGAGAGTGGCCCAAGGGGTCCCTAATAAAATTGTGCTAGTGGTATTCCTGAAATAATTTTGGAACTGGAGAAATTTAAATTTGAAAAATTTGTATTTTAACGCGTTTTGACTGGTGAGGATGAGTGCTTATTGTGGGAAAACTAGAGATGGCCGGAATATCACACTATATGGGGAGAGTGGCCCAAGGGGTCCCTAATAAAACTGTGCTAGTGGTATTCCTGAAATAATTTTGGAACTGGAGAAATTTAAATTTGAAAAATTTGTATTTTAAAGCATTTTGACTGGAGAGGATGAGTGGTTATTGTGGGAAAACTAGAGATGGCCGGAATATCGAAAGAAGGTCTGGAGCACCATTCCAACAAGGATGTGCTATTCCTCCATATTCCAGGCATATATATTTTGGCAATAAATTCTTTTACTTTAGTTTATAGTTACTGTTAAAATGTTAACAGTGCTCTGTTAACGTAAAAAATGGCTGCGCTCAAAAACCTGGTTTGCGTCTTTGCTAGTTAAATTTAAATTTATCTTCACACACATGTAATGCAGTATAATTATTTTTTTAGATTTGTTCTTGTCTATTAAATGACTTATATGCGTGCATATAATGTCCCCTTAAGATCTAAAAGTCATTACACTTAAAAAAGATCCATATATACTTGCATGACTTTGTGTGCTTTTAAAATAATAAAATTTCTTGTAATTTGATTACATTCATTGCTAGTGTTTTTTTAGGGGTTTTTTACACTTGATAACCGTCAGTTTTTGCCTAAAAGGTTGTTTAAAATATAATGTTTCATGACAATTTCCACCAGGAGATACGAGCATATGAATATGAATACGCTTATTGAAGAAAAAAAATATAGTTTTGTTTAAAAAAATTGTTATTGTTTTTTTTTTTAAGGAACAAAATTTTTAAATTTTTGTAAATTACTTAAGGTTTTCTCATCCTTTTTCTATAAATGATAAATAAATTACTTTCCATTTAAAGAGGTTTAAGGGAGCTTGTATTTTAATCCACAAATATATTTTCTTATGAATATTACTAGTAATGACCATTATATAAGTCATAATTTACACTTATGCAAAAACTTAAAAGACATATAAATTTGTTTAAACAAGAAAAAGTTTTATTTAAAATAATTTTTTCTTTAAGGCAAATGCTTATCATTTGGCAGCAGTAATAAAAACAAAAGCCAAGGTTGTATGAATGTTTGGTTGGTCGTATGGTTTATGGTAAGAGTTTTGTCGTGTTTGTTTTTTCTTTGAATTTACTTGGTGCCAGCCAACCACTACAAATACACGGTCATGTAAAGTAACGCAAACACCTTTAGAAGGCTTAAAGTCACTGGATTGTAACCAAGTAAGCTTTTATTTTCATAAATGAGTCATAATTGGGTGTATAATTTAATAATGCGAGTTCATGTGTCTTGAAACGTAAATATTTGTCTTTTATTCTCACTTAGTCACTACAGGAATTAATGATTTTAACAACAAAAGACATAAAAAGCCTGCATAAGTTAACAAAAAAAGGTAGAAAATGATGATTGAGGGTGCTACTCTTTTAGATGCGCATAAGCCAAAACTTGTTTCCATTGACTTTTATGCAATATAATGATCATCTTTGCCTGCAGCGCAATGAGCCTTAATCTGGATGTTGACTATTATGGATGTCGTAGACGTCTTTGGAACGACTTTATAGTCGCTGTCATATTAAGGCGACTGCTCTGTAGTCTCGTCAATTAAACGGTATTAACTAAGAGTGTTGCAGCGACAACGTGTTATCGATAAATGATAAGAAATAAATATCATCTCTAAGTATTGTATGGCATTTGCTCAATTTTAAATTTAGCTAAAAAAAATGTTTTTTATGTCGCTTGGTAGTGAAAGATATGATAGATAGATAGATAGATTTCAGACATTTTTAATTTGCCGAACAGCAAGTACGTAAACAAATGATTTGTTACAAAATTATAACGGTCCGCCATCTAGCGTTTTTTTTTTTCAACCAGTGCTTATTTCGTGAATAGTAACACTTAGCTCATGTCTGATTTGACAGATAATTAGTTTTATCCTTCCGCTGAACGAATACGGTTGTGTATACGCTTTTTTCGCTTCGCTAAATGGGCCTGCGATCGACTTACAGAAGATGCCGATTTTGCCAAAAAATCATCTTTTCAGATGAAGCTCAAATTGATCTTGGCCGTTACAGTCAATGGCAATCGTTGTCGGGCCATGTTGGATGAATATTTGCTCACAAAAATTGAAGAGGAGGATATTAGCAACATTTGGTTTCAACAGGACGGCGCTATGTGCCACATAGCCGAAGCTATACTCGATGTTTTGCGCTCTGTTTATAAAAAAAAAAATTTATTTGGAGGACCCAATATATGTGTGTATATTGCAAAAATGGGAGTTAAATTTTAATATATTTTAGATTCATTGGTTATTTTCGCTTGGATAAAACAGCTTTCAAATTCATTTTGACACAAATATAACCCATAATGAAAAGTGTAGTTTGTTCAGCGTTCATACCGAACACAATGTTTATTATATTCAGGGAATTTTTGCTGTTACTGGCTTTTCTCCTTTAAAACTTTATTTAATTCCGACATTGGTTTTGAAATATCCTGAAATATTTCTTTTTTCACCGCACTATTATTTTGCAGCAAATCGTGACGCCCTTCATTGACACAGATTTCTTTTCCTTTTTTTTTTTTTTTTTTTTGAAGTGTTCTCTCGTGTTTGAATCTCATTTAATGAAGTTGATGCCACATTTTCACAATCGTTTTTAAAATTGCAGGGAGTTCCACCTCTGCTGTATCCTTTAGTTAAACAAGGCTTACTTTCCACTTCAGCAGGTAATGTGTCAAATTGCTCTTTCCATTTTAAAACTTAAAATTGTTGTCTTAAAACAGTTTTAGTGGTTTTTTGGTCACTACTAACTTTGAGTCGCTGCAAAGTGCGACGGCTTAGAAATAGCAATTTTGTGACAACGGCGACTTTAAGGCGTTTTTTTTAATACCAAGTAACCTTCAAAAACAGTCGGTCACTGTCAACGACGACTTCGACAATAGCATTATTGAGACGTCGGTGTCATTTCTTGTCGCCGGCGATATACATAATAGGGATGATTATCTTTGTTTGGATCCCTGCGCATAGGTACCACTATCGTGAACGAGCGATTTTAATAGCAATTTTGCTGGTATTTATCAAAACAAATATCTTCGGACTTTTTTTTTCAGAAGGCGGAGTACAGATGGTGTAATCTGAATTGGACATTTGTAGGATATTTAAGTTATTGTGGCCATCTTTCATGGTCTAAGTCTGGACTAAATGACCTATTCAGATATCTCACTATTACAGGCTGGATGTAATACCATATTGGTGCAAATTTGACGAGCTTAATGGTTTTGTCAAAAGAGGGTTCTTTCTTTTGTTTAAAATATTATTTTATTTTCTAACTAGCAAAACCTAGCGTGATTCGCTACCCCCGTCTTGGTTCTTCAGATAATTAGTATGTGCTTAATATGGAGAGCACCGCCCCCTCTGACCCTATCCGCCCTAAATTTTTCACTAAATCAGTTTCATAGGTAAGTGATTGGGACAAAACTTTAGGTCTCTCGCTGCAGAAGTTCTGAAGATATTCTACAATTAATGTTTATTATTTAAGAGGTTAATTTTCCTCCTCATCCTATCCCTCCTAAATTTTTTTTATTATTTTTTTTAAAGGGGTTGGAATAATATTTTATTGATATCAGTGTAATAGTATTCGAAAATTAATATTTGCCTTATATGGAAGTACCTCTCCTCGTGATTATATCCTGCCCTACATTTATTACAGTAAATTAGTTTCATAGAAAATAATTGGAACAAAATTCGAAGACTATCGTCGCTATAATAGTTTTTTAGATATACGATAATTAAAATTTGCTTGGTATGGGGTATACCTCTGCCCATGATTATATCCGCCCTAAATTTGTTTGCAATTAAACAGTTTCATGCGAAAGTAATTGGGGCAAAGTTTCATAAGTATGGCTGATTAGTTCTTTAGATATGCGATTATCAATATTTGGAACCTATCGAAAAGAAAATTAGCCTGCGTGTCCTTTCAGGCATACAGTATGATGCAGTAAAAATATCAAGAAAATCGGTTCAGTCACTTAGCCGTCCATAGACTTCAAACACGTATACAAACAAACACACATTGATTTTTATAAATAAAGATTTAATTTAAACTCAGTCTCTTTCAAAATGTTTGCTGGTCGTCTCTCGCTGCAACATAAAAGAGTTATGTGCGGCAGCTTGAACATACACAGCATCAAGATTTAGTTGTAGTGGCTCGTAGTTTTATGCTGCCATGGTTTGTTCTTCGACAAATAAAAAGAAATGGAAAAAAAATAATGGAATAGGGGAAACAGGAAACTTATTATATGATGAACGATACCAGAAGTGGTCTTTAATTACAGAGGCTGTAATTTATTAAGAACTTAGAAAAGTCAAGGTGTGTACGAGTATATGGGTTTACAAGTACTTCTACTTTCTACGAGTATCTGCAAAATTATTAAGAAATTTTATAAATTTCTTTACTGAGCCAACAACACACTTTGCAGAAAGGACGAGATGGCAGAAAAAAAAGAAAAAAGGGAAAAAGAAAATGTTGTAATTAAAGACAAGTAAGACATACTCGTACTTATAGATGAATGTGTAACCTGGCATAAATCCTTTAAGAGTTAAAGGATTTAATTTTGAAAAATTATAGAAAAACATATAAGAGAGCGAGACAAATAGAAGAGGAATTAAGGTTTTAATACTGTTAATTGAGATATACAATTAAGTTAATGATAATTTCATTTCATTATTTTATTTTATTTTTTATTTGATTTTTCTTTTTTCCTTTTTGGTTTTGTATTAAAGCAAGTCATTTGGCTAATTGTCAATTTGGGTCTTTAACGATTTATTTGAATTTATTGGATTATCCATTTCCTATCAACACTGTTAACGAAAACATCAAATAAATGAAGTTTTATAACTTAAATACGAATTAAATAAATTGCTATTGACTTATGTAATGTTAAAGATCAATAAAATAAAAAAAAAATAATAATAAATTAACTCTCCAAGCAATTCTATTTAAGTTTTATTAGTTTCAACTTTTCTATTTTTATATTTTTGTTACATGAGTATTGTAACTGAAAATGTATTGCATGTTTAAATGTTATTAGTTTTTCGTAGAAAAAAATCAGTTTAACAAGTTTGTTTTCTATTTATCTTTCAGTTGTAATAGAAAAACTTTATGGTTTTTAAAACTGATTACAGCGAGGCTAAATTCAAAATTCACTCTATTAGTGAATACAGTGTATTATCGTGTTCGTACTTATTTTTGTTTCTTTAAAAAGATGGTGTTCATGTTGCGTATAAGCTATATTTAATTCAACTTGCTCAACGTATGAATAATTTACGAAAATGTTAAAAAAACAAATTAATAAATTATTGCCGTTTATTTTCCATAACAAAATCAAATCTGTCTCCAATCTGAAGCCTAAAATTCAACCTATAGGTTATAGGTTTTGTGACGTTACACGAACAAGTGCAGACCATTTAGTATTATTATTATTATTGTATAGAAGCATTGTAGTAATGCGACCTCTTTATTAGTTTGTAGAGGCTCTCTAGAATATCCTTCCAAAATTTATCAGCTAATGAATTTCAGATGCCTAATTTGTGATCGAAATGAAATTCGAATCGAAAATATTTCGATATTGTAATATTCTCCAATGATGTTACTCCATACGAAACGAATAGAATTATAGCTTAAGTATTGTAAAAGGATTACGAAATGAGTTTTCTAACACTTGATAATTAAAATTTGAAAAAAAAAAAAATAAGTGGCTTGGTATAGTAGTTATAGTGCTCTAATAGAAGACAAACAGTACAGGCTCAAACTCCAAAAAGGTTAAAATAACTGTTTGTTCTGTTTTGGATTTTCTATTTTTATTTTTTGAAATTATGTTGAGCTTTGTTGACGAAAGCGATCGAAAATCTTAAACAAATTTTAGACCCTCGGCAACAACTTCTAAACCTACTGCAGGCAATAGCACCAACTGTTTTTATTTTTGATCAGCGTATACCTAATTAAGTGTTATTACTTAAAGTAAGAAAATATTTTTTTTGTATGTTACCTTGCACCACAGCTTGGAATCTTTTGTGGGTGGTTTTAAATTTATTGGTAAGGTGCTCCCTTGTTTTCCATGACAAATAATTGGCATTAAATTTTTTTATTTTATTTTATTTTATTTTATTTTATTTTATTTTATTTTATTTTATTTTATTATTTTTTTTTTTTGCTAAGTCTGTTTGTTCTACAACAAGTATCTCCTAAGTATTTTCTTTTGCAATGAATTATTTTTTGCACTTTGGACCTAAAGTTACTAAATTTATTAAGTTGTTTTTAAAATAAATTTGCAACATTTTTTTTAAATTAATTTTTTATGTAAAAACTTTACTTTGCATACTTCTTTGCTTACGTAAGGTTACGTTCCAATTGTTGTTTGTTATCGAAAGTCATCATAAGAAATTTCTTTTTATTTTATTCGAGATCGAATAAAAGAATTCGAAATAGTCAAACACTAGTTCATTCGAATAAGTATTAGTTTCTATACGAATGCGAGAATTAGCCCCCAGGTTATCGGTTGGTACCAGTAGTGATAACTCGCTATTGTCGATATGCCTACTCGTTAGTGGCATAGGTGTGTCTTTCTAATATGCATCAGTGGCATAAAAATAACAAGTAAATGCTCGGGAGATTCAGTTCCCTCCTCACAGATTCTACAAATTGAACTGGAAACTATTCCTGTTATATAAAAATGTTCATTCAGTCTTGCACTTTATTTTGTCTAACCGTTTATAGGGAGTAATTTAATGATGTTGTTTTGCTGACAATGTTTGATTAAAGTATGTTATAGTTTATGTTTATTATTATCTTAAATTATTATCTTAAATGTTGCCTTAGTTACATTCTTCAACCTTTTTTCCCATTCGGTCTCCTTCCTTTCCAAACTCAAACATTTGATTTAGCCTATAATTCCTTCCAGAAAACACTATAGAATCTCTGGATTACAACCCATACGGTCTTTAAACAAACACACATTAATTTTTAAATATTATACGTATATGGATAGCTTTTATACAGTGTGCTTTCTGCAATTCTTTTTTTTTGGCTAGATTGGATATATAACGACTTTAATAGTTTAATAGTCTCTACGCATACAAAATTCAATGTTTAGTATGAATAAAAGGTGCCACAACCACTTATTCAAACTCGCTCAGTTACTGACTGATAATCACTATGTTGTTTAAACCAAATTTGGAAACTTCTACTATTCTCTCTCTCCAAATATACAAAATTTAATATTTACTTTGTATGGTAGGTATCACACCCACTTTTCGAATTCCGCCTACTTTTTTCCCGATGACTTACATTGACTATCAATCATTTTGGGCCAAATTTGGAACATCTGTCAGTTACTCTTTTGAGGATATAGACAAATAAATATACACTTTGTATGGGTGTGGCACCACCCATTTGGACTTATAAAATTTTTCTAACCTATAGTTCCTTCAAGACTCACAGAGAGATACTGTTAGCATATCAAGAAAATCGGTTGCTGTACATAAGATCTAAACCAACAAACAAACTTATATAAAGAAAAACACACTTTCATTTTTATATATAAGAGATGTAAACTTCATTTTGTTATTACCGTCTATGACTTTCTGCTAGGCTAACACATTGCCCTATTACAAGTTCTTGTATAAATTGAAATGCACAATATCTCTACATGTAATACACAAACCACTTTGAAAATTTGCAACCAAAGTGTTAATTTAAAACCAATATAAGCCCTTATCAATATACCCACTTAGACAACATCCACTTTTATTACTCGTAATTCAATTTACTTTTATACATACATATTTATTTTTTGATGTTTGTATGGATATTGATACACTTTCTTTTCAAAAGTCAATAAATCCTATGGTTAATTAATTAAACCAAAATTGTTCGATTGAAGTCGTATGATTCTTAAAATAATAAAGATTAAACCTATAATAACCGCAAAAACCAGAGTAAATTTCAATAAGAATTCACGCAATAATTCTATTAATTATACTTACAAAGAGGATGAAAATACAACAGACTTTCGTCAAAAATTTCTTTATCGTTTCTATTTATTTTCGTCTTTTAATGACTTACTCGTATTCGTTTGATTTGAAAGAAAGAAATAAAGTCTTGATGGCATGTTTTGGGATGATTTGCTAGCGCAAATATAAATAAAAATAAATTAAGTTTTCCAATAAAACCAATAAAAATACCAAAGAAATAGGTTTTTGTTTTTTTTTTTTCTTAGTCTGTCTGTTTGTATTGAACTCTCCTCTTGTTTTACGAATGAATGTAATCTTACATTAGAAAAGTTGTTAACTTGTTAACAGACTGATGAAATGACATCGATACATTCAACCAAATTAACCATCAAAATTATTTGAGTTTAATATTGAAGAAAAAAATTGGTACAATTTTTTAGTTTACATATCGGTTTTTAAACAATGTTTAACTCAATAAAGAAGAAAAATTGAAACACAAAAACGAAAGTTTATAGTTGATAAGATAGAAGAACTGGTCCTGTTACCGCCGCTTCTCAACACTGTATTTTACAGAGCGTACATATATATATATCTGTCCCTCTTTTATATTACTTATTGTAATATTACAATATCATTTGAATATCTAAGAAAATATGTTAAAAAAAAGAAAAAACTGTGAAGAGCATAAAATTGTTAAAGTTAACGAATAGTTCGTACATTTTCTTGAAAGTATTCCTGAAAAATCCATTGGTTAAGAAACAAGGAGTAATTGATCTTACGCATATTCTTGGCTACTGCACCAAAATGTAAGAATAATAACTATATTGAATTGAATTGAATAATTTACATATTAATTAATATAAATAATTATAATTTAGAGGAAATTTAATGCAGTCTGACGAATAAATTTGAAAATAAAAATTTTGTGTTTTATTGTGGACTCATTCAAATTCAAGCTATAGACAAAGATCCGTATCGGAGTAAGCGCGTTTTACGTTTACAAGTCCTAAGAACAGCCAATAATGTAATTAAATCTATGATTTTTAATGACGTAGAATATAATAATAATTTTTAAATGGTCGAAAAATTAATAACTACTTCATAAACAGTATTAGGGAAATAAGCGACTCCATCAAAAACATGCAAATGAATATCAAGTACCTGTGATAAAGATTTAAATTCCGTGCAATAACTTTATTGGAATTAAGAAATATATGTAAGAATATTAAGAAAAGAAAAAAACGACTACAGAAGAATATTCAATAATTTAGTATTGGACAACTGGAATTTAGTAGGTAACATATTGCTTAAATAGATGAGCTGGGACTGGAATTTTTCCTGATAATTGGAAGGAGTCTTTAACAACTCCGATGGAGAAAATTAAAAATACTAATAAATGGGAAGAATTTCGTCCAATAACTTTATTAAAAACATTCGAAAAAATTCTAGAAACAGTAGTTAAGCAGCAATGGAAAAAATACATGGGAGAAAACAAGTTATTGTCAAAATACCAATCTTATTTCAGAAAAAAGTTTTAATATTGAACTGCTGTCAGTTATGTAGTAAGCCGATGGAAAAATATAAAAAATAGGGTCCGCCAAATAATTTTCTTTTTTTTAATGCTATAATAAAAAACTACTGAATATTTTCTCAAATTTCTTTTTTTATTTGAAAGTACAATCCTTCCGGTTAATAATGGAAAATACTTTCCCATAAATAATAGTCCAACGGTGTCAAATCGCAGCTCCGAGGTGACCAAACGATATCAGCTCTGCGGCTGATAATGCGATCTTCAAAAACAGGGCGCAAGACATCGAGTGTAGCTTCGGCTGTGTAGCACGTAGCGCCGTCCTGTTGAAACCGAATGTTGCTAATATCCTCCTCTTCAATTTTTGTGAACAAAAATTCGTTCAACATGGCCCGATAACGATCGCCGTTGACTGTAACGGCCACTCCTTGCTCATTTTCGAAGAAAAATGGCCCAATTATGCCTCTGGACCAAAATCTGCACCAAACAGTGACTTGTCTTGGTGTATCGGCTTTTCAATGTATGCGTGCGGTTTTCTGTGCCCCAAATGCGACAATTTTGCTTGTTTACATACCCGACAAGACCAAAATGAGCTTCATCTGAAAAGATGATTTTTTTGGCAAAATCGGCATCTTCTGTAAATCGATCACAGGCCCAGATTCCCACCGTTTTTCAAGCGTATACACAACCATATTCGTTCAGCGGAAGGATAAAACTAATTATCTGTCAAATCAAACATGAGCTAAGTGTTACCATTCACGAAATAAGCACTAGTTAAACAAAAAACGCTAGATGGCGGACCCTTCAATAAGATTGCGGCTATTTTCCTGGATTTTAGTGATCGATAGAGACATCTTGCTGCAAAAAATGATAAAGTGCGGGATAGAGAATGAAGAGCTATTGGGTTTCAAATCAAATTTAATGAACTATAGACAAACTAAAAGAGTAAACAACACCGAATCTAGTCCAATTGCGGACAACAATTTAATTTTTACCGAAGATAAAACGGATAAGTTATGTCACCAAAAGTTATCAAAGGATATGGAAAATACAAAAATGTAAGTGATTAAAGATGAAAAAGCTCAAGCTAGAGATTAATATGAACAATAATATGTAGTGGGCCATCTATTGGTTATTTCGAGTGTTGTATCACAAAATTCATAATATTGTCTCCACTGAACGAAATGAATCACTTTACGCTTGAGCAACGTTGGGATTTACTTGAAATTTATTTTCAAAACTAAGACAATTGGTCGGGAAATACACGAAAATGTCGTACAAAATTTGGTCGCAGAGAAGGACTAACAGTGCCCGGTATACGCAAGTTTATTGCCAAAGTTCATGAAGCTGATTTCATTGTTGATACGCCAAGACATAAGACCTGAAAATATCGGCTATGACTGAAAGTGTCCATGAGAATCCATCAGCATCAACTCGTCTTTGTTCTCAAAATTTTAACATTTCACGCACCAGTTTACATCGAATTTTGCGAAAAGATCTCGGTATGACGCCTTAAAAAGTTTAATTGGTTCAAGAGTTGAAGCCGCATGACCATCCGCTGCGTTTTCGTTTCACTAGATGGGACAACGAGAAACTATACAATGATATCGATTTTACGAAAAAAAAAATCATCTTTTCGCATGAAACACATTTTCAACTTGATGGATACGTAAATAAGCAAAATTGTCGTATTTGGGGCTCAGAAACCCAAACGTGGTCTGATAGAAGCCAATACGCCCATTACAAGTGACTGTTTGGTGCGGCTTGTGGAGCGGAGACATCATTAGCCCATATTTTTTTTAAAAACGAGGGCGGCGCTACCATTACGGTCAATGAAGACTACTATCGTACCATGATAGCCGATTTTTTGTGCCCGCTCTTCATGGAGTTGTTGTGAACGATATTTGGTTCCAACAGGGTGGTACAACTTGCCACACATCTCATGCCACAATCAATTTATTGTGTCAAGCGTTTGATAGCCGTTAATTAGTCGAAATTGTGATGTCAGTTGACCGCCAAAGAGCTTTGACTTGACACCGTTGGACAATTTTTTGTGAGGCGCAGTTAGAGAAAAGTGACATTCGTGATGCCATTGCCGAGATACTACCACACACTCTAAAAGTTTTCGAAAATTGACCCGATCGAATGGGGTACTGTGAGGCCGGCCGCGGCAGCCGTACGAATGAAATAATATTTCATTTCTAATCAGAACAATTGTACTTCACAACAACAACAACAACAACAACAAAATAAATAAATTTGGTAAAATTTTAAACCGTTTTTGGTTTATTGCATTTTTAAATTTAAACTAGAGTTGGCAAACGGTCAAATACCGCACCCGATGTATTTTTCGAAAATTGCTCCATCTGACTTGTGGCTGTTTCGACGGATACAATATCTTTTGGCATGTCACCGAATCCCTTCTTTTGAAGATTTGAAGAAGTATACAATTGGCTTCAAAGCCAGATCGCCTCAAAATACGAGAAGTTTTTCTGAGACGGGACTCGGAAATTGGAAAAGATTTAAGCAATGATTTGATAAATTTAATAATTCATTATCTTTTTTTAGCTAAAGTAAGGATTGAATTAATTTGTACTCCCAATACTTAAATTATGCTTATTTTTATTATACATAATCTACGAAACCCACTGGTTACCCAGTTGCCAACCCTGGTGTGTATGTTTGTTTATGCCTTATAGACAGCTAAGCGTCTAAACCGAGTATCTCTTTGTATATCTGAAGGAACCATAGGCTATAAAACTTCGAAAAATTCCAATTGAGCGATGTCACGTTCGTTGTATATTTATTTGTCTATATCTTCAAAACGGTAAGAGAAAGTTTATAAATTTGGCTCAAATAGACTTACAGTCAATACAAATCATGAGTCAAAAAATAGACTGAATCAAATATGTGGACGCGGTACTAGCCATACAAGCTGTATACTGTTTTCATTATATTTTGTAAACCGTAAAAAGCTAAAGTTTCTGAATTTGGTCTAAATGACTGTAGTTAATACAAATTATCAGTTAAAAGCTACGAGGAATTAGATAAGTAAAAAAATAATAATAAAAATTGATTGACTTATACCTGGAGAATGGTTACAGTTTTAGATTTTGGTCTGAATGATCTCATAGTTAATACAAATCATCAAATTTTAGGAATTTTTTGTTGGAATTCTCAAATGAAAGTAAGATTTTAACTTTTTTTCTGCTTTGAAAATATCTTTTTTTACAAACTGTATGTAGTATTGTCAAACTCTTTCTTCAAAAGCCTGAGAATAGACTGCGTAATCGAAGAGTGATTAAATTAATTCTATAGTGCTTATAAAAAACGAACTATGCAACAATAAAACACATTTCTAGGTGAACATAAAGCTGTATTATTGTCACAGTTACAATTAGAGGCACGCCTGACCTTAGCTGTTAAAATAAACTATTTTCTAAGCAGCTGTATACTGTCCAACATTGGTGAGTTATCTAGTTCAGGATCGAATGACAGACTGAATTCAAACCACTTTTTGTTACAATATAAATTGCAATAGATCTGTGGAAAGGTGTGGTCTTGTCAAAACTGGAGGAAAGAAATTAGAACTCAGCTCAGAAGTGTATTGATGAACTAATGTCAGCTGCTGCAGTACTTATAATTGTTTTCATATTCTCATTAATAACAAAATATGTATGTACTCGTATATTATTAAATTTCAAATAACATCTTTAGAATAAAAAAAACTTGAAGGTAAAAGTGTTTATTTAAGAAGGTACACATATATTTAACATGGCATCAGTATGTATCAGTATTTACAATTTTCTTATTTATCTTCGCTTTTTAGAAGAACTTGTGTTTGCGTTTAATTATTTAAGTGAAATATAATAAATTTTAAACAACTTAATTGTCTATAAGGGTTACATCAACTCAACTCTAAGCTCTTTGCATTACTCGTACTGGGAAGAAAAATTTAAGACTACTTTTGCCATTTGAAGACTTTCAATATGTGTGCACAGAAACATAGAGTCAATCGTTAAAGATGGAAAATTCTCAGTTGGTATGAAAAGAGAGTTAAAATCTATTTAAAAAGTTGTTAAGCTGAAAAATTTGTTTGCTTAAGTCAACAATAACTAGAAAAAAAGTAACTTTTGAAAAGCCTTAAGTCACTTTAAACTAAAACCCAAGAACAATTTTGTTAAAAAAAAATCACTTTAATACTCTTTGGTTGTTATTGTTTTTCTTATAAGAACAACGTTTTTTTTTTTTTTGTTTTTCAAAGTTCATTAGCAACTTTGGTAAAGTAAAAAAGAAGGGAAAGAAATCAAAACGACCACATGGTCTCGATTTAGAAATTTGGGAGTATTATTTTAGGCAAGAGATTATGAAACGAAAACGAAGAGTTAAATATAAAGAATAAAGAGAAATCTTAAAGAAACTAAAACAAACAAACAAATATAGCCGTTCAAAACCGACCGTGTGATAACATTCCATCTAACAAAAAAAAAGGATAAATTTTCGTATTTCTATGAAAATGTGTAGTTCTGTACCAAATTTAACTAAAAGGCAATATGGGTTAGCTATGTTGTACATCAATTTAAATAAATCCAGTACACGGTGAATGATAGATATGATTTTTTATGTAAATTTCATTGTTGCCACTTCTGGAATATAAAATCAGAATTTCGCTGCAAGAATTACTTGGTTAACATATTTAAAAGTTATTTACAGTGATTCACAGGCTATATATTTTAACAAAATTATTGATATCTAATAAAAAGCAAATCTGATTGGCAAAAGTATTAAATATCTTAAGCAATGAAAAACAGATAAATTATTTTCTTAAAATAAACCACAAAATTTTGAAAAAATATGAAAATACATCTCACGGAGAAAGTGATATTAATATTTTATTGGGCCATCTTTTGCTGAAATAAGAGCTTACAGACGTCTAGGCATCGAATTCAATAAATTGTAGGTATGTTTTCTGATATATTGGTGAAGATAGTCTCATCAATTTTCAATAATAATTACGTCCAGAGATTTTACTTGAACTAAAAAGGGATATTGTATAGAAACGCATTCTACAATTTTACAATACTTGTTGTATTATTTGGGTGTTTGGCTTTTTGAGAGCGCCAGCTTCAAAAAAGCCCCATTTTGTTTACTGATTGCATCAAATTATCTTCTAATGGGTTCAAGTATGCGAAGTGATTCGAATTTGTTTTACTTAAAGCGTTAATAGGAACCTTATAAGCCCATGTTCAACAAAAAACCATAGCTGCCTGCTTGAACGTGATCCAACACTACGCTTTAAAATTCCGAAAAGGATTTCATTAGAACTCAAGTCTGCTAATTCAGATAACTAATCTAAGACTTGAATCCATTCTTTTACCAATTTCGACTAATATTTTGTGTAGTTGCCGTGCTGAAACAAGCACACATGGGCATTTCTTATTCTGTTAGTTAAAAACTTCATAAAGGGTGGGCAAATTTGATGTTAGGAAGTAAATTGGTTTAAAAACAATTTTTTTTTTTTTAATAAATTCAGTATTATACATACCAATATAAAATAGAAATATGGGAATTAATAATGGAATATGATATCGCCCAAATGTCCACCTCTAGCACACCGGCAAGCGTCCGCTCTTTTCACAAAATTTTGAACCACATTTTGCAACAAAATCATCTTTAGTGATGAGGCCCATTTTCAATTGTTGCATATGTGGCTCACATAATCCACAAACAGTCCTCGAAAAATCATCACGTCCAAAGAAAGTGATCGTTTGGTGCGGTTTGTGGTTAGGTGGCACCATTGGCCCGTATATTTTCGAAAATGAGCTAAGAAACGCCGTCACCAAGCCATGATAACCAATTTTGTGACCACAATTGGCTAATGTTGACATCAGTGATCTTTGGTTTCAGCGAGATGGCGCCACAAGCCAAACAGCCAGCCAAAAAATTCAGTTATTGCATGAAAAATTTCCCGGTCGCGTAATATCTCGATTTGGCGATGTCAGTTGGCTGCCTCCTTCTTGTGATTTAACGCCGTTGGATTATTCACCCTTGGGCCATTTGAAAGACCGGGTTTACGTAAACAAACCATAAACAACGACTTTCTTCTTCTCACTTCTAATCCTATCTACTCTTTCGCAGCATTTTTCATTCATGTTTTTTTCATCGTAGGCCGAGCCCCTCGAGATTGAAAACAAGAGGCGGAATATGAATGACATACTTAGCCAATATTTCAGAGTGGGTGCGAATAAAGTAGATTTTAATGCGCAAAAGACTCAATGTTGTTTTCTGATACACGGACGTGGTGGTGTGTATCGGTAATGTAGTACGCTTTTTGCATGTTCAAAGTACTTTGCAAAGTTTTGAGTTTGTAAGGGAGAAGAGAAAAGTGAGCGGGGGTGAGTGTTCTTCGTTCATATTTATACGTAGTTGTATTTGGTTACATGTTTTATTTGACATTTTCTTTTATTTTTTATTTCGCACAGTGAAGTTTGCTGTATTTTGTTTTGTTTTTATTTGTTGTATTGGACAAAGCAAAATTTGAGAAGCGAAACAAAGTTTAAAAGAAAAAGTAAAAGGGTTTGAAAAAGTACTTTGAATGTGCAAAAGGCTATTGAGAAGTCAGATACTCTTAATATGCATTTATTCCTAGTACCAGCACAATGCACTAAAGCGGTAGAGATCATCGCCTGCGTGCTGGCATTTAGCTATCCATGGCAGTTGTTTTTTGAAAATTTATCAATATTTTTAGTATTAGAAGATCGCTTAAGCTCGTTTAAAAACTTTAACAAAAATGAAAAACTTTTTCCTTATATTGGTATTGAATTTTATTAAACCAAATACATATACACATATGTACCATTTTGATCGATAACGTTTTCACATTTTCGGAATGAAGCCATTTTAGGGTCTAGGTTTTCTAAGCCAAAGATTTATAGTGAACTCATTAAAGCATTGCAGCCAGGATCTCTCAAGATGTGTGTGGTGTGGCGTTATCATGACGGAATACAACGCTTTTTCTGTCCGTTTTGATTAAATTACTTGTTTCATTTACTATGGGCAAAGCTTTACCTTTCTTTGTCCAATATCGTTTTTCCACATCCTTGTCGTAAGTGATCCACCAATAAAATATTTTGAACTTTCATTCGGAACGTACACATTCAATGCTACCAAAGTCCATAAACACAAGCCAATATCGAGGGTAGATATGTTATTGACAGAAAATAGATGTCATGGTTAAGAAACACAGGTCGTGGATTTGAATACGATTCTTAGGTAAACTGGTCAGGGAAATATCTGTTACTGAGCAGTATGCACGTACAATACATAGCTAACATTCTTAATGGGATATGCATCAAGAATAGAGAGAGAGAGAGAGAAAGAGAGACAAAGTATGCACGTAGCAGCATAATATTGAAATTTATCTCATTTCTGTTTCGAAAGAAGAACTCATGCAGTAACGGGTGTCCAAAATTGCGGTATCATTTTAATCTTGCTGCCCTTTTCTTTCTACTTGTAACTTTTTTTTTCAGATTCTAAACGCATTCCGGTTAGATAATATGAAACGCTACACGAAGGAATAATGTGTTTTTATTATTAAAACATTTTTTTTTTTAATGGTAAAAGTTTTCAAGATGTAATTAGGAAATTCGGTGGAGAAAATGCTCCAACAAATTGTGTTATCAAGCTGATGGTTAAAAAATTTTAAGAAACTGGATCAGTTCATGATAACAGAAACAGAATTTATCAACGTAGTGGTCGTTTAACCGATAATATAGCGGCTGTGAGCAGAAGTGTTGAAGAAGATCCAGAAGCATCAATTCGTCATCGTTCGCAGCAATTAAACATCAAACGATCCACATTATTCAACATTTTGCAACGTGATCTCCATTTAGTGGCTTATTAAATTCAGCTGACCCAAGAATCAAAGCCAGCTGACTACGCACTACTTCGACAATTAGTATCTTGGGCTATCGAAAAATATGAAGAATTTTTGTTAATAAAATGATCTTCACCGGCGAAGCCCATTTCTAGTTCAATGACTACTTTAAAAAACAAAACTGCCGCTTTTAAGGTCAAAAGTATCCAAGAGTTATCTTAGAACAACCATTACGTCCACAAATAGTTACAGTTTGTGGTCAGGAGTAATCATCGGACCATAGTTTTTTCAAAATTAAAATATAAATGCGATTACGCTCAATGGAAATCGCTACAGGGGGATGCTCGAAGGCTTTTTGTGGCGGAAAATTGATGATTTAGACGTAGAGAATATGTGGTATCAACAGCATGGTGCCAATTTTCACAAAGCAAGAGAAACAATGGCTCTTTTGACAATGTTCGAAAATCGCATTATTTCTCGTAGAGGAGGAGTAAATTGACCACCAAGATCGTGCGATTTGACACCTTTGGAATACTTTTTGTGGGGTTTTTTGAAATCAAAAGCGTACAGCAATAATCTCACAACAGTTCAGGAGCTTAAAACCAACATTTTCGAGCAGATATCAAGTGGATATGTCAGTGGAGTCACTGACATCAATTTTAACCGGAACGTATTTGTAATAAATTTAAATAAAAATATCTTTAATATCTGAAAAAGAGTCTTTTTTTATTAATATTAAAATGATACCACAATTTTAGACACCCGTTGTAAGACTATAATGTACACCATTCAGCGTAACTGCAACTCATACCACAACTCGAAATAAATATTGACCGATTAAGCTGTTGACGTACCATTCACTCACAAGGATAATTATTTTTTTTGTATGAAATGGTGTCTCAATTGAAAAGAGTGGATTTTATATTCAGCAATTTTGATTGCTGATGTTTTCTTTTAAGCACGAATGTGTTCGCATTTCCATTCATCAACACATTTCTATTCATCGAAGCGGAATGTAGTTTATGGTTATTTGCCAAAACTTACCGAAATCAAACGCAAAAAGTAGTCACAGTTCAGAGTTTTACATACATTGTTGAGATGCATTATTACTCGACCGGTTTTTACTGTTTTTTTATTTTTTTTTTGGTGGAATACGGTTTTTGAAAATGTCCTCTTCTCGAATACCGAATAACCGGTCAAAGTAAATGTGTGTAATTTTTATAAATTTATAAAATTTTTGTTGCAAATATACCCATTGTTTAAGTACTTTTCTGAATTTAATACGAGTATATAACGTCTTATTTTTATGCTGGAACTTTTGAGAAAACAAACTGTTAGACATAGTGAAGGACGTTCATTGATCGGGAGGACTCCCTGAACAACGCTCGAAAAATTTGATATCTGCATTGATAAAATGTTTCGGATGTTGTTCAGGGAGTCTTCCCTATCAATAAACGTCCATCATTATGTCTAATAGTTTGTTTTTTCAAAAGTTATGGCGTTTTTTTCCAAAAAGTCAATTTGGAGGTTTTCCAGGATAAGGATCCTTTTTCTCTTTTTTTAATTTGGTATTTGCCAAACAGCAAGCTTACCCAAAGAAAAAATACGGGTTGTTTAATGCATGAAAAATAAAAATAATACACTCATTACCCATTTACCCATTTTTTGTGTACGGGAACTCATTTCGGTAAAATTGGGACCCTGAGGGTGCCCAATATGGAGCAGAGAAACAGACCTATTATGTTCGAAAATTATGTAATGAAAACAAAGAGAAGTGATATTTATACATGTCTTATTTTTTAATACAATTTCAGGTAATATAAGCGCAAAACTAAATACACATAAGCATTTGCTATTTTACATCCCAAATTTTACATACAAAAGTTGCTCGATTAATTGATACAGTGTTCGAATTATCTGTTACTCGAGATTGGCTATTTTCATTATTCGATCAAATAATGACCAAAAAATTCTTCGATTAATCGAGTGGATACTCTAGTTATAGTAATTAATCGTACGGCCGAAAATATAATAAAATTTAATAATTTTTGTACGTTCTAGCGTTTAGTATGATTCCATTATAAAATTTTATTAAATTGCTTATTGTGTAAAAAAATAAATAAATAAATAAAATCTCACCTGCTAAAAGACACACCCTTTACATTTCTCGCTATAATTTTTTAAATTAAACTTTTATTCGTATTATACACCGCTAGGGCATACAATTGTAATTCTGGCCTTTGTCTCTTCATCGAAAATAGCACTTTGAATTGGTTTAAGCTCTTAAAAACAAAAACTTGTGTATTTCATTTAATTTTCTACCATCTGTGCTGCCAATATACCTTTTATAAGTATAATAAATGTTAAGAAGTTCGAAGAATACAGCACGAAACGAAGTCTTTTCCCTTTAAACAAAAATTTTAACTTTTTAATGATTTTTTGGCAATAAAAAGAATATTCAGTTTTCCTTTTATAATTTGTTTTTCGTATGCAATTAAAAACTTTTCAACACATCAATTCAACTATTAAAAACGGAAAAATATTAACGAAAAATAAGTAAAATTTTAACTCAAGCTTCTTTCCCTTGACGCGCTCTCGTGAAACCAAAAAAGAAACCCAATATCGAATTCAAGAGTATTGTGAATACAATATTGTATTGAATTTTCATTAACAACCCAAAACCCGTAAAACAAAGGATGGATAAAAAAAATAAAAATAAAAATGAGCGAAAATGAAAACAACTAGTAAAACGAGGGTAAAAGATGTACTTCCTCAGTGAAGTAAGTGATAGGATGCGATGCGATGGAAGTACGAGTCGAGTAATCCATTAATTAATGTTGCATTCAATGGAAATTTATGAGCAAAAGTTTAACGAAATTTGTTGCGGGCTTGTTTTATTGTTGTTAGACATCTGTAAAGTTGGTTGGTCGCATACACCATTGGCTGGTTGGTTGGCTGAATGGCTTGGTAGATGGCTAGCAGCCTGTTTGACTTGTTGGTGAGTTGATAAGTCCTTGGGCTGAATTTTTAACTGGTTGATTGTTTGAATATATCAAAAGAAGCAACTTTGTTAATGTATATACTCTCTCTTGCCACTCACAAGTATAACGAACGGTGTATGTATACGTACGACTACACATTTTATTCAATAGATGACTGCAATTATTGTTATTACACACTTTTCAGTTGTCGTACAAAACATTGTTGCAATAGAGTTGTACAAACTCATACGGAACATTATAGACATTTCCTATTTCCTGTTCATGTTCATGTTTAAGTTGAACATTTATTAATTACTTCCTCTTTACTATTCTAGTCTGTTCAGTTTTGTTCTACTTCATTTTGCTCCTCTATAATAATTTTTATTTTTTATCGTTTGTTGTTGTTAGTTTGTACGCTGATTACTTTTTTTTCATATTTCAAAATGCATTTCATATTTCACTGAATATATTTCATAGTTTCTGCAAAGAGAAATAATATTTGTACAAAGAAGTAAAGGGTTGGCAGAAGTAGTTCTTACTTTTGAAGGAGTATTGCCAAACCAGTCTTGAATTGGTCGAAAAAATGAGCTGTGAATATAAAACGATTTTCTTCATCATCTTCACTAAATGGGATTGAAAAATTGGGAGCCCAAGTGCCTCACGTGGTTAAAGAAAACAAGGAAAAAAATTTCGTCAAATCAATTCCTAACATCACCCCCGTTATTAAGCAATACGCGGTGATAAACAGCGTTTTTTGTGCCAAAGTATCATAGGAGATGAGAAGTTATGTCTAAAGGTGTTCGAAAAAGTTCGATTACAAATTTGACAAAAAATTAAACAACTTTTTCTTTTCCTTGAAACGTGCTTTATTAAATCCACTATGTGCCGTTTTGATCGATAACCTTTTGCCATTATTCCATCAGATCTTCTACACCATTAAAAGAGTTCTGCAGAGAACAAAGCATATGATAAATTGAAGGTGCAGATCAGGAATGAACGGTCGATACTTAAAAACTTCCCAGCTAATCTTTCTCAGTTTCTGCCAGATCATCGAAAATGTGTGTGGTCTAGCGTTGTCATGATGAAACACAAGTTGATCACAGTTGATCAATCAGTTGATCAATTCTTACCTTTTTAATTGAATTGCTTACTTTAATCTCGTTAAATGCTGACAGTAGGGATCTGAATTAATGGTCGGATTGCAAAAACTCATAATGAACAATTCCCTTCCAATCCCATCAGACACGCAGGATTACCTTTTATGTGTCAATCTTGGCTTTCGTCACCGTCTACGAAGCTTCATTTGCTTTGCTTAAAAATTTTGGCACATAATTGTCGCACGTGATACACTTTTCTTAGTCATTGAATTTCCCACCACTAATTCATGTTGCACTAAAATTTCTATGCATCTTTGTGCATCTTTGTAAATGCAGAATCAATGGCAATTTTGTGATTTTGTGTAGTGGTGAAAATCCATGCTAATTGGTGGTGATCTTTACGTTAGCATAGTAATTTTTTCCTAATAAGTGGCGTATTTTCCTGATCATTTGTCTGATGTTTGTCATCATCGCCAGAGGTAAACTTTAAATTCAGAGGGGCTTCTTTATTTTTTAGATGGAGTTTTCTGGGGGGAACTCGAAGCCATTTTAGCTAAACATTCGAAACCACAATTAAATTTTTTTTCGTTATGTCCTCTGCTGGGGTCCTCTCATTGTTTTTCATTACGCGCTTCTTATTTTTAAATTTATAGAAAGCAAATTGTGAGTTTTTTTTTTTAATTTTTTAATGGTTTAAAAATCTCCCAAGAAAACGTTATCATTTATATTATATAGGGTATAATAAATGTTTACGTTAATTTTGAAGATACACAATTACTTTCATAGTCTAATAGTTAAAACTGTAAATATATGTATACAATATTTGTGAAATTTGTGTGTAAAAGTGTACAAAATTAATAAACCTTTAGCTAAATCGACTCACTACTCTTTTCACGAATTCATCTTCTATTATACAGAAGCACATTTGGCCATTGTTGCCAAAAGCAAAGAAGTAGAAATTGTGAGAGGAAACAGTGGTTTGTTAAGGTTCAAAAATAAAACGCATTTCAGAATATCAACTAAAATTCTGTTTTATTGGCAGAGAAAGGAAAATAAAAAAATAATATATAAAATAAAATATATATATCGCTCATTTATTGCAACAGTGCCATAACTCAAAAACTCTGATTTTTTAGTTAAGTATTCTCAAATATTCGGAACATTGTGATGTATATTGTGTGTAAAAGTCTTTGCGATTCCTATAAAATTATGAGCATAGGAGCAAAGAGTTTATTCCCATTTCAATGTTAGGTAATGGGATATTGAAATTTAAGACAGCTCTCCTGAAAAATTTTGTTTTTTGAGTTATGACGCTGTCGCAATAAATAAGCGATATATATGTATGCATTTATGCCTTCATTACTACTTATTTATATATTTTTTTACATGATTAAAGGTTATAATACTTTTAAGTGAGATAATTTTTAGCTTAACGTTTTAGAAGCTTGTCTGCCATCTAACGCATCAATAGTTAAAGAAATGCCTTGTAGATAAACTAGGCAGGTGATTGATCAAATATCACCCACAAACCAAAATAAGCACCGAGCTGGTGATCGTTTGTTTCTTACGAATCTGAAATCTCTCTCTGGAGACTACAAACTGGCAGCCCAAATTAGAGAATAAGGTACTAATTACTAGGGAGATCGGACGGTTATTATTCGACCGGTTTTAACCGGCTTTTTTGGTTTTGTCGAATACGGTTTTTTCCAAATTTTCACTTTTCGAAGATCGAATAAATCGGTTAATTTAACACGATTAACCGGTTAACTTAAATATGTATAATTTTTATAAGTTTGTATATTTTTTTATTGGAAATATGCTCATCGTTTAACTGTTTGTATAAATTTAATTATTTTGGTATATATGACAACCTTGGCCGTCTCACAAAGAACGTGAAAACCAAGGTAGATCAATTTATTTATTTATTTAAATAAAAGAACCGGTTAACCGATAACATGAATTATTATTAACCGAAAACCGGTCTTTACCCGTAATTCAACCTTCTGAATGTGTTAAGAAAATTTCTAGAACAAATTCTTGTTGAACTCTATGGTGCCTATCAGAAATATTATATCACTTTCCACGTATTTCTACTTCATTCTCTTTTGTAGAATAGTGTTATTTAGAAATTTGTCTCAACACCAAAGAGATCGCTTTGATCTGTAGAAGATAAAACAAGTAGTGGCACTATGTGGCAGCTGATATTAATGAGTAAGTTCGGTTTGGGGAATTAGGGGAAGCACTACTAAAACTGTTACTGAATTAAAAAGAAATATACGAGTAAAAAAATAAAACTGCATGGGGAAAAATCGTTTAATTTAATAAATACTCAACAGCCTAATGACAATAAATTATTTTAAATTAAAGTAAACACCTCCCTCTGCAAGGATAATTTTAGTTCAAATTAATACGGAATAGCTTTTCAGGGCTTTAAACTCGTTTATGTTGTACTCTATTGTTACGTTTTTACCTTTTTAAAAACGTATATTTATGAGTTCGTAGATTGTAGTTAAAATAAAATACATCTTGTGTTTAGTTTTAAATAAAAGTCCTTTATTCAACACAGTTTTCTGCACCAATAGGCAATAAAAATTTTCTATTCTTAATCACTCCGTCTGTTTGCAATCTTCTAAACTACAAAAATTACTCGAGAGATTTTTTTACTTACAGATCTTTCAACCCGATCGTAGTTATAACTTACGAGTATGTTGGATCACAACCTTTTCAACCAGAGGTTATCCACTCTTAACTCTCTTTACTGCGTTAGATCAAACTAACCTAAATTTTTTACTTTACGATTCACTTCACGAGTTTACTCCTTATAAACTCTTTTCACACAAACTGTAATAATAATAAAAATTAAAATAATTGAATTTATCTTAATCTATAAAAAACACTGTACATTCAAAATTTTCAACTGTTCTATTCTTCTCTATTTCTCTATTTCTCTATGTCTGCCTATATACCTTTATGTCTGTACATACAATCTTTTTTTTTGTTTTTGATATGTCATTGTCAACAAGCACTTAACGTTTTGTTGTTTTCATGCTTACGGTCAAATGTACCGCCATCGGAATCATCATCAGCAGTAAGGACAACGTCATCGTTATTGTCATTGCCATTTACATGTTAAAGGCAAAATATTCAATTGAATGTTGGGTACAAGTGCAATAGTATTTCTAACAAAGGCCTGAAGTGGTTTTGTCTCGGGTTTTAGGCTAACGATAATAATGGGAAAAGATTTTTTGTTTTATTTTTTGCTTTTCCACGTATTGAATTTGAAGTGGAGAATAGTATTCGTTAAAAAAAAAAAACCAAATCAAATTGGACTTTTGCAATAGGAAGCTGAGGGCAAAAAACAGTGTTACAGTTTGAATTTAATCATCTAATGCTTAAATTACATTTAAGTTTAACGAAAATAGTCAAGGATCATAAAATACTTTAAAAAAAAATAATGTTGTCTGATAGAAAAGCAACATAAAAATAAGATTCGGTAAATTTTAGAATTTAAGCTCTATAAGAAGTAGTAGTTAGTCGACTATTCATATATTTTGAATTCATGGAGAATGCTAACAGCTAAAGCTTTTTTACCTATCCACATCAGCCAAAAAGCCCGTATTGCGCAAAGTACGCCGGATAAAAGCCATTTATATTGTATACCATATGTATGTATCCATATATATGAAGGATGACAAATAAGTCCGTTGAAATTGATGTTCTCTGTTCTGTAGGTCCATGGGTTCACAAATTATTGATTGTAGAGTGAACACCTTTGTATTGCATATTTTTTACTTGAAAACGAAATTTGTGTGAGTTAGAAAATATTTGTAAGACTAGTTATATAAAAATCATATGTAAAAAGCTTTCATTTGGTGTGTGGCTTCATTATTGTTCAAATGGGCGGTGGCACGCCCATATAAAATTTAAAACTGTAATAGTAAGAGTATTTAAATTTGGCCCAAATAATTTTGTTGTCAATACAAATCATCAGTAAAAAATTAGGCCGAATCAGAATTCAATACAAAATAAATATTAATTTTTGGAACGGTAATAGTGAAAGGTGCTGAATTTGGTCTAAATAACTTAGTAGTTAATACACATTAGCATTCAATATATAGGCGAAATTGAATAAGTGGCTGTGGCATCTCCCATACAAATCAAGTATTGATTTTTGTATATCTTGAAAATGGTTAGAGTTGAAGTTTCTAAATTTGGTATAAAAACCTTGGCAGTCAATACATACAATACAATATTTAAAAAATATAATATATGGAATTTTGCATGTGTAGCGGAACGTTAACAGTTAAAGATTTCTTTATCTATCCACATCCCTCAAAAAGTAGGTACACGACAAAGGATCCCAGCAACACGGGAGGTATTTCTCTACTAAAAAAATAAAATTAATTATAAATTTTGTCTTATAAAGGGCCCGCCAAATAATTTTTTTTTTTTTTGGAAAATGCTATAAAAAAAATTACTGAATATTTTCTCAAATTTCTTTTCTTATTTGAAAGTACAATATTTCCGGTTAATAATGGAAAATAATTTCATTCAAATAGCTGCCTCGGCTGGCCATGCAGTAGCCTACACGCTCGGTACAATTTTTAAGCACATTATCAATTGTATGCAGCTGTATTTAACCAATGGCTTCACGAATATTGTTCTTTAAAGCGTCAATTGTCTCTGGCTTGTTGGCGTAACACTTATCTTTGACGGCACCCAACATATAATATTCCAACGGTGCCAAATCGCAGCTCCGAGGTGGCCAAACGACATCAGCTTTGCGGCTGATAATGCAATCTTCAAAAACAGGGTGCAATACATCGAAAGTGGCTTCGGCTGTGTGGCACGTAGCGCCGTCCTGTTGAAACCTCCTCTTCAATTCTTGTGAACAAAAATTGATGTAATGGCCACTCCTTGCTCATTTTCGAAGAAAAATGGCCCAATTATACCTCGGGACCAAAATCCGCACCAAACAGTGACTGGCTTTTCAATGTATGCGTGCCTGTTTTCTGTGCACCAAATATGACAATTCGTAAATTCGTCTTTAGGCGTAAATAAAAGTGTTGTAAAAGCTATTATTAAGTACAAGATATATAAAATAAATTGTATAAAGATAAAAACTGTAAGGCAACAACAACGTGGTATTTATTTTATTTTACACAATTTAAAAGAAATCAAACGTTTTAAAAAGGTTAAAGCGTAACAATATCAACAATTTTAAACATTATTTTATACTATCGATAGGATCTCGATGTTTATTATTATTATTGGCTCTCGATACTTATTTCCAATTGATAGTACCATGAATAGTTTCCCATCACTAATATGTATACATAGAATATCATTTCTTAAACATAAAGTATTTCCTCGAGTACAGTTCTTTGTACTTTCTAAACCATATAGAAAAAATAAGAAGTATGCTACAGCTTCTGTTCAATACTATCCCCTTTTTTAAACTCGTCTTTATTTTAAGAATCCAAAATTGTATGGCATTATCGTGCTCTGTTTTTTTTTTTTGCACTAACCAATTTACACTCAATTTAACAAATTTATAATAATTTTATTAATATTTAATGCATAAAAATTTATCTTTTTTGGGAAAGTGGAAGAAATAATAAAATAAAAATTAAATTTTATTTTAATTTCGCTGTAAAAAATATAAAATATTATGAATACAATAAACACTTGCACACATTCAGATACTATATACATAAGTATGTATTTACACATGAATATAAATATAACAAAAAAACTTGAGTGTATGTATTTGCATATTTAATAGACATATATATACGAGTGTAGTTAAATATTACAGTGACACATTGCATAACTAGAGCAGTAGCTTTTAATGTAATATTGCTCTCGTTAATTGAAAATTAGACAACTGAATTTCGTGTTTTGTGGGTACAAGAAATTATGTCGAAAAGGGGCTCCGAAATAGACAAAAACAAGACAGATTTTTAGAGTCATCAGATATACTCATCACAGACTAAACGTTGCACCAAAGCACAAATGCATATTCAAATCAAGCGCAAAAACTTTCCTCTTCTATGGAGGTGAAACATGGTGCACGTCTGTAGGAGCCTTAGGCAGAATCTCGCATTTATTAACGTATTCCATAACCTCGAAACAACATCTATGTGAAATTTGTAATAAAACGCTAATGTATAAAAAAAATAAAGCGGCGTTGGACAGATACGACACTAAGAAAATCTCAAGTTAATATTGCCAAAGAATTTTTTGATTGGAATGCGGCCACCCAAGCAGCTGATGCAGTGGCAGACCAATATATGTCCAAAGTCAAATTTAAAGCGAACTAATCATCGCAAATTAAATATATGTGAAGTATGTAATGTGATAATATTTGACTTCATCTCTATTCGGTACATTACTTTTTGCATGGATATTTGAAGGCAGAGCGCGGTGTTCATAACACCGAATATGCAATATAAAATGGTTTTTTAAGGCCAAGGCATCTTTTACTATAAGACACACTCATTCTATAAGCTAACGATACACTGTCTAACTACAGTGTTCATGGCTAGTATTGGTTAAAATGCATTTCAAATTCAATTCATTGGCACTGTACATAGCACATAATTCAAAAAGAAACACACCTAAATATTGGTATTAACTTAAGATTCTAAAGCTCTCAGAGCCCGTGGTATCAGAAATAAGTAAGAGAGGGCTATCTAACCATAATTTCTACTTCTGTGGTTTAAATCTATAGTGTGAACCAAAGGGAAGCAAAGTTTTATCCTTCTATTACTATCGAGGTATAAAAGTACTGCGGCCCTCCGATCTATTATATAGTCTACCATCTATACAGGGCTTCCCAACAATATCTCTTCAAACCTCTTATATCTTAAGAAATTCAGGATGTCGGTTGGTACTAAACGAGATAACTCTCTTTATAGTACTGATAGGCACCCTGATTCTTCCTCCTGGACTGCATCAGTTCCTTACATGTACAAAGTAAGTGCTCTGGTGATTCGATTTCCTCATCACAGAATCTGCACATTCAGCTTGAAACTAATCCCATTTTACTCAGATGTCCATAAAGCCTGAAATGATTGGTCAAAAGCTTGGACATGTCTCTCGACATGATGATTCGAATCCTCATTTTTGTTGAGTATGCTCTTTCAGGCCCCACCAGTGAAGCTGCTTTTCAAGCCAGTTCATTGGCCCTATCATTCCGTGGAATACTTATTTGATCCGGGATCAAGCATAAGATGACCCTATTATCGCTGCCCAGCTGGTTCAGTTTACCCAGACATTCTCAAGCTAACCTCCAGTAAACCTCATAAGAGCCAAGTACTCGAATAGCGGCCTGCCTATCAGATATGCTATGTCCTGTCCCCTATATTTCTTCTCCAGGTTGAATAGAGCACATATCTTAGTTGTATAAAATTCCACCTGGAATATGCCTACGTGTTTTGCCATAGTTTCCTAATATTCCCTTATGTAGCTAAACACTCGCGTCTGTACCACTTTCCTTCTCTAAAGAATTATGCAGTCTCCAAGCCTTTCCACTCACTCCACAGGACAGGGTTGACATGATCCACGCATAACCTTGTAGCCAACTTATATCCCATTATCCTTGTCATTGTCTCTACGGCTCTATTTCTTGCTGCCAAATGCAGCAGACTAAGGTCCAATAAAACCACTAGTGCAGCCGTGGGACAAGTTCCCTTTATTCCAGTTATGCTTAAGCGCGCTAATCCTTATTTGGCCTGCCTGTACTCTTTCCGAACTAGTTCTTACCGCCCATTAAATGCCTCAATAGTTCTGACCATCATGGTATACATACAGTATAATATTCTTGGGTTACAGTCCTAAAATCTCCCTGCAAGGCTCCTGCACACCATAAAAACATACCTGGCTTCTCTTGAGACAGTCTGCACTTGAGCTTTCCACATCACCCCACTATCTAGTACGTTTAACCTCCTTCCTTGGTTGTATTTTCTCACTGTGTAGTTGAATATTCCTCCACATTGGAAGTTTTCCTTCCGTAGTGTATAGTACTATCAAAAATTGCAAAATCCTAGATGAGATTATGTCCATCACCCAGTTGAAGTTTGCAAAGTTACGCCTGCTCTTGCACAGAGCCGGGAATTCACACAGAGCCACCGATTCCTCACTGTCGTTTTCGAAACACCTTCAATATATAATACTTCTGGCTATTTTCCCAACGAACAGTGCTCGTGTAACTGTCACAACCCGAGAAATATTTCTTCTTGAAAGTGTTTTGATCGAAATGGGGCATATATGCATACATGTCTTTTCATCTACATTACGACTTTCTCAGAAATGACAGCCATTAATGTTGCCCGATCGCTAGTAATGGGTTAAGGACTCGCGTATACTGAAGGATGGATAAAGCATTTCACTCTCGAGCCAGCATGCCGGCTATCTCGTTTCCCTAATATTACAATATCTAGGTCTTGAAAATAGAGAAACAACACTTCTAATTCTGATGTTCTTGCTGACATTCAGCCTTATCACCACCTTATCGTCCATCTGTACCGTATAAGCTTATGCTTCAACAAAATTCGTAGTACTCGCGTACTATATGGATCAGTTTCCGGAATTTATTTAGAAAATTAAAAATAAAAGTTTATTCATCTAAATATATATTGTTCCCTTCAAAGTAATCTCAATTGACTATAACACACTTATATTCGGTTTTCGGTATGTCCATCAGTGCTTCCTGCCACTTTTGCATTATTTCCTCTCAGCTCCTGAAACGCGTTACCCGTAATAATTTTTTAATTTGATTGAACAGAAAGAAGTCACAGGGAACCAAATCGCAAATCATATTTTTTGTTACCTCAACACGGTCAAAATTGTAAGAAATCACCAACACACATAGACATGGATGTACTCTTGGCTACGTAGCTTTTGCAAATTTCAAACTATGACGCTAAGACTAAGCGGTAATATCAACAACATTTGTACCAACTTAACAAAAAAAAAAAAAAAAAAATCTCAAATTGGAACGATGGTGCTGCCACACGAGGGTTATTCAGGGAACGGAAGTCTGTAAATCTTGTTAGTGTTAAGTTACCCACAATACATACTAATTTTATCCTCCTTTTTTGAACAATCTGCATCAAAGTGGATTTCTGCACTATTCTCCCTGTTGAAATGCGATATTTCCTGAGGGTATTCGGAAATTGTAAGCCGTATCGATATTCAGCGTTGCTTTCTTGTAGTCCAAGATTATTAAAAGGATCCCAGTCAGCTCGCTCAGAATGTTAAAGTGACCGCCAGACCTCCGGAGTTACTTACTGGTGTAACCAAATCGAACAGTGCTATAGCAAGCAATGTAAGTTATATGAAAATCAGTCGCCAGTAGATGGAATATCAAATTCAGAGCTGCACGGCAGCATTTACAATAATAACTCTCCGCCAGGCAATTGGTCCATGATATCAGTGTTTTTCGATGCACACAGAATTTTTTATATCGATTACCTTGAAGAGTGTAGAACACGCAGCAGCATTTACATAGATTTTTTGAACAAACTTAACCCTCTAACCAACTAGCCTACCTTTAAACGTTGTATGTTATATGTCTTGCTATGGTGTTTTATTCATCTGCCGTGAATCATCTGTTGACTGCTGTAGTCACATTTTTAGACAAAGTAAGTATAAAATTGGCCGGTTAAAGGGTTAGTATTGATTTGAGCACAAACGATGCTAATTAGAGAAAAAATTTGTTCTTTTAAGACGAGTGCAAAACCGTCTGCTACCCCATTTAAGCCTAAACTTTAGATGTTACTCCTTACGATGATGGCTAAGTGGTAAAAGATTTAATTCAAACAAAGAAATAATTATAAGAAAAACCAACTGTACTTCACGAGAGCCTTGAAAGTCTTATAATTTTCAAAGACTAAAAAACTATAAAAGCGATGAACTATATACATTGAATGTAAAGAAACTAGCGTTGCAAAATCAAATATGCTTTTTTTGACAAAAATTAACAAACTGCTCTCGTATATAGACGTATGCATGTATGTATGTATGTATATATTAAAATTACTACACAATCATACATATGCCTAAATAAACATTCACGCAAATACAATATATACATACGACTATTTACAGTTTCTCATTTACACTTTCATAAAAATACAATTCACAACTACATATATAAATACAAAAACAAATACAGAAACACTCACAGCCATTAACACTTGTGCGTAAAAAATATGCGTAAAATACGTGTAAATTGCATCACATTTATGTGTAAATAATTTTTCTTTTTATTTTTTCTGTATAAATTTTGTGGGACATTTTGAATTGTGTTTTAAATTTTAAATATTATATGTAAAACAAAAATGCCTCTTATGTTGTAATGCAAATTGTACGTACACTCTTTATATTTTTGTACTATTATTTCGTTTAAGTGTTGACTATCTTAAATGACAACCTCATCTGTCATGGAGTTTAACAAGTGCGTAAGCAATTCATTTACTTCTACCGCTACTGCCAACCATAACTATTCGACATTCATATACAAAATTCATTTGCTGGTGTTTTATTAATTCTTAAATATCTCTTTAGTATCGTACATCAAAAGTTATGGGAAATTAAAATGCACTTCGTTATAATAGCAAAACATAACCCATTTAAAAATCTTTTAAAATTGTTTAACAAATAACAAAATTATAGTGAGTAAATTCGAGTTTATATAGTAAATGTAATACAAATACAGCTGCTCACACGTAAAATGAAACATACGTAAAATCTCTCAAAACTATACTTTAGATCGCCAAATACAATAAACGCTTAATTAAATTTATGAACTTTTCAGTATAAGAAAGATTCAATCAGTTCTGAAAAAACATGAAAATTAGACATTTTGCATATACCTCCTCCGATGTCCACACTCAAAGGGGAACATTATATTTTTCCTTGAGGAAAACGTGGAGCACTTTTAAACTTCAGGTTCAATATAGTGCCATTCTTCTACCACAAATCTTTCAGGGGAAAATAATTGAAGACCTTCGTTTGGTTAATTTCTTTTTAATTTTTGTCCACAAATGTTCGATAACATTTAAGTCTGGAAACTATGGAGAATTCTTAACTACTTTTAAGCACTGTATAGCAGCTTTTTCGTGCAATACAAGACCTATGTTTTGGAGTCAATGTCCTAACATTTTCCTTAACTGTTTCTTTCAGATTATCAATACAATATTTTGCATTCATTATTCCGTCTACACTCTGTATTTTTCCACTCCCAATTCGGACATATACCCCCATATCATACGGGAACAACCACAGTGCATGACGGTTATTTTAATAGCCTATGAACATACATATTAATAGCCTATGAACATACATATTGAATATATTCTGTAGGTAAAGCGAAATTGATAATGATCCTTTAGCTTATGGTATGTAAGCAAACGGAAAATTCTTGATTCAAACCTCGTGCTGAACTTTAAGAGAAGGATATTTAAAAAGCCATAAATTACTGTGTTGGTACCCTTATAATATGTGGATGTATGCAGTTTCCAAATCCTTCAGAAGTGAACAAGAAGAATTAATTTTTATGGTTAATTTTCCGTATCCTTTATATGCAGGATCATATGTGGAAAACATCTCAGCATTGCCGAAGAACTAATTGTAAAACGTTGTTGAAATTTATGGATCCCAGATTCTAGGTTTAGAATAGAGTTGTTCGTCTAAAGGATCACGCATTAGATAATCATAGAGAGGGAAAAGTGTCACAAAAAAAAAAACAATCAAATAAATAGCGAATGGAAACGAAGACTGTGGTAAAAAATTGTTAATGCCAGTAATGAATAGAACATGAAAATCCTTAACAGATTGGACAAAATTATAGAAATAAAAAAACAATAGAAGTGAAGGTAAATTAACATTGACCCACGACCTCCACTCGAACAAACAAGAACATGATCTATTTACTAGCCTGCCGGTGCATAGAAGAAGTTTGCAATTTTTTCTTTAATTATTTTGTTTTCAAAAAGTTTTTTAAAAGTGTCGAATAACTTTTTAACATAACTTTCTATATTGTTAAGTTTTTCATCTTTTCAAAACGCTTATTTAATGAATTCGTAGATTGCAGATAAAATAAAATAAATTTTCTATTTGGTTTTTAGTTAATAAATCTTTATTAACACAATTTTTTGTTCCACCTCACGTAAAGTTTTCACGAGCAATAACAATATCTATTCTTAACTACCCTCTCTGTTTACAACTTTGTAAACAACAACAACAGATCTTTTTACTTAAAAATCTTCTAACCCGATCGATGTTGTTCTATTTACCCATTCGAATGTAAGCATCTGCTTCTTTCAGTTCTTGTTGTTTGTTATTGTTTGTTGTTTCGTTACCTGCTTGCAAGCGAAATCAATTGCATCTGGCAATCATAGACAAGTACAATAATAATCCAAGAGACAAATACGCTAAAGTGTGACCATTAATAGATTTTTGAAACAAACGTTTTATACAGTTGTGTTGTTTTGCCCATAAATTAATCATTGATCTGGAAATGAATCCATTTCGGAAGACACTTTTTATAGTGTTTATTAAGAGAAACCCCATTTGTTTCCCCACTTTATTAAAAGGATATCTTTATTAGGAAATGAAACTATTGTCAAACTACTATATCCTGCAGCTGTACAATACCGCCCAGAGGTGAACATCTTTCACTATTGCGAGGCCATATGATGCTATTTAATAAGGCTTGTATCACAATTAAATTTTCAGTTTTATTAGTTTTTATGTTTAAAAAGAAAAACAAAACTTAATTACACATAAAACTTCATCCTTAATTAAGGCAATAAAACAATAGCGAATAAAATTGTACAAAACACAAAAACAATAAAATTCTCACCAAATATTATGTCGCCGTTTACCACTGTGTGTTTTTTATTCTTATTCCCACTCTATTTGCCATTTCATTTGCGAGTGTTATTTTTACACATACTCCACTACATTGTTATTGTTTTGATTTGTAAACAATGAATCTGTTCTCATTGCTGTTGTTATTATAAGCAGAAGGCGCACAACGGCACTGTTGCGCAAGCTGCGCTGCCTATTTGGCCACCAGAATTTTGTTAAACACCTTTAATTTTCTAATTTTTTAAAACTTTTTTTTAATTTTTTATTAAAATGTGATTGCTAAACACTTTTATTGTAATATTTTTAAAATATAAAATGATTTTATTGACTTTTAAGCACTTTTTTGGCAGCATCTACAACAGCCCGCCTATGTACTATCTCAAAGAACACTTTTTCACTAATTTTTAATTTTAATAGTTTCTTTTTTAATAAACTTCACTTTTAATGCACTTTTTATTTTATTACGAATATATTTTAATACTATTTTCATTAGAAATAACATTTAATTAATGATTTTTAATAAATTCAACACTTTATCACGAATTTCACAAGTTAGAGCTGCGATCGCGCGACGAAAACTGACGAAAAGATAATGTTAATTAGAACAGGGTGACACAGATATTGTAGCTTTACATAATTTAGTGAAAACAGTTACTTTAAGTATGTTTTAAATGAAATAATTTAAGAATATAAAAACGCTTAATTTAAAACATACGAAGAATTAACAGTGCGGCCCACGATGTCGAAAGAAAATTTAGAAACACTGTCTTAAGGTAGAATTACGTACAACGTTTTAGTACGCGTGTAAGTTCTAGACTTCTATCTAAAGAAGTTGAATTAGTGTATTTGCAAACAACAAGTTACATAAAAAATATTTTGGGCGTTGGCGGCAGAAAGTTAGTTAACTTTTAACTTTTTTAAGCGTTGCGTATTTTTGAAAAGTTAACAGCTGGCCATAAAAGAATAAATTATATATGTATATATGTATGAATTATTTTTCTATGTAGTAATAGGAAAACAAATAAAAAAGCTGACGGAAAATGTGTTTTTAACGCGTGTTATGTAACTCGCAAATTTTCATGCGCCTAAATTTTAAAACGCACGATTTTTGTCTACGAATTAACGCGTGTTATTAACTAAAGGGTACGCCATCTAACGTTTTTTTCAACTACTGCTTATTTCGTGAATGGTACCACTTAGCTCATGTCTGATTTGACAGATTATTAGTTTTATCCTTCCGCTGAACGAATATGGTTGTGTATTTGCTTGAACTTCGCTTCGCTAAGTGGGCCTGCGATCGACTTACAGAAGATGCCGATTTTGCAAAAAAAATTCATCTTTTTAGATGAAGCTCATTTTGATCTTGGCGGGTATGTAAACAAGCAAAATTGTCGCATTTGGGGCACAGAAAACCCGCACGCATACATTCAAACGCCGATACACCCAAGACGAGTCACTGTTTGTTGCGGATTTTGGTCCAGAGGCATAATTGGGCCATTTTCTTCGAAAATGAGCAAGTAGTGGCCATTACAGTTAATGGCGATCGTTGTCGGGCCATGTTGAACGAATTTTTGTTCACAAAAATTGAAGAGGAGGATATTAGCAACAGGACGGCGCTATGTGCCCCACAGCCGAAGCTACACTCGATGTTTTGCGCCCTGTTTTTGAAGATCGCATAATCAGCCGCAGAGCTGATGTCGTTTGGGCACCTCGGAGCTGCGATTTGACACCGTTGGACTATTATTTGTGGGGTGCCATCAAAGATAAGTGTTACGCCAACAAGCCAGAGACAATTGACGCTTTAAAGGACAATATTCGTGATGCCATTGGTAAAATACAGCTGCACACAATCGATAATGTGCTTAAAAATTGGACCGATCGTGTAGGCTACTGAATGGCCAGCCGAGACATCCATTTGAATGAAATTATTTTCCATTATTAACTGGAAAAATTGTAATTTCAATTAAAAAAAGAAATTTGAGAAAATATTCTGTAGTTTTTTTTTATAGCTTTTTAAAAAAAAAAATTATTTGGCGGACCCTTTATATTCAGTATATTTTGTGACATCTTTTGTTGTGCTTTGCTGGAGTTTTGAATATTTTTCCAAGGTGAGTGCCAAGTACAAAATTCTTAAAAGTCTTGATTATCGTCTTTAGTTTAAGCTTTATCTGATTTTTCAACAAAATGAGTCCACCATCCTCTACATCGCAAGATGAAGCAACAACAACATCAACAAGTATCGAAAACCCAATGAGCCATATGCCCAAGTATGATGTTATTCTCTTTGGTGCGTGTTCTGATTTAAATGATCTTAATTTACCAACCGTGCTCGATATCTTGAGATATTATTTTTACTTGAGCGAGAAAAAAACAGATTTCCTATAAATCATTCACTACTTAAGTAGCAAATAAGTTGATTGGAATTTGAAAAAACTTGGTATGGTATAATGCAGAAAAATAGTGTATTGATTAAATAGGATAGATTGCTCAACAAATATCATTTCCATTCCATTTCCCATTTCCAGAGTATGTAAAATCCCTGAAAAAATTTTTTACATCGGAAAATGTAAATGCAATTTGAAGGCATCTATATGTACATGCGAATTGATTCCAAAGAGTTTATGCACGATCAGCATAGTCAGGTACGAGTAAGAGTCGATGCATTTGTGATGGAAAAAGAAGAGCAAGGAGCAAGGGTTATGTCATCAATGCCAAAGATGATACCGCATCTTGTTATTTTGAGAGATCCAAGTTCTCAATTGTTTGATTACGTAAGACTGGAATATGAAATGGCTGAATATAAAACAACCAAATTAAATGATTTTTTCAACGATAAAAATATATCATTGGATGCATTAATTGGTATATGCACTGATGGTGAGCCAGCAAACAATGGGCCACACGGTGCAATTATACGACGACCTGAAATGCTGTTAAAAAGACCATTGCATTGATTCGCTTGCCTTCTACACTTCAACGAACTTCCGTTTCGGAATTTGTTTCAAGCTTGGGATAAATCAACCAGCACTAGACCAAGATCGGCAATTGGAAGACTGAGCAATCAAATCGAAACTTGTGCGATTCTTCCGGTAAGTAATAGCTATCCCTTATTTATTATAATTGTCAACCGTTTTTAATTATGTGACTACTTTTTTAACTATTTTCAGCTGGTGAGACGGCTTTGAGAAAAATGCGTTGTTAAATATGCCCCTGCTCCAGAAAAAAAAAAAAAAATGAATTTTCTACCGCTTCGAAATACTTATACGACATTGCCCTTGTAATCTCTAGCAGCGTTATTTCGGTGGATCTGGATAACATCCAACCAGGGAAAATTTTACATTCTCGCTGGCTCTCCAAATCCGCTAGATTATTACGATTATATGCGACAACGGAAAATCCATCCGAAAATTTACGGATTCTGTTTGAATTTATAATTAATATCCTTCAATATCAAGCATTACACCTCTGTCGTGTACGGTAGTGTATTATTTTTGGAATTCTTTAGTTGGTTACGGTTTCTACAACCTCCTCTACTCAGTACTGTCAATCAAGTAATTAAGGATAATTCATATTATGCGCATTCGGAAAATATCTTGCTATAAACATTGTTTGATGAAAGCAAAGAAAAGCGAGACTATGCTATAAAGAAAATTCAACGCTATTGTACCGATGCTGAAGACCCAACGGAACTTAGAGTTTATAAAAAACCAGATATAAATTTTCATTGCACAAATTAAAAGGAAATGATTAATTTGAAAGATATAAATCACGCAAAGCATTCCGTAAGATACATTGAAAGAATGTTTAAATCAAGATGATCCACGTTTAATGATCGAAACATTCAGTCACATGTACAAGCAACGAAACGACATGTTCAACTGCTAGCTAGCGTTTCCAAACGAGTTATACCGGAAAATGTAGACGCTCTTATGTCGACGACATCAGAGAGCCGTGCGAAATTGCCAAGACTTGAGAGCAAAAATGATTTCAAACAATATTTTTTTTTAGTTTCTTTTCTATTATTAAGTTGTATTAAAAAAAAAAATAAAACAAATTAAGTCTTTTGGCAGATTGTTTCATGTAAAGTGCCAAAAATTGGAGATTTTTTGAAATTTTTGTATGGGGACCTCCCCAGGGAGGTTCGAAGAGGTGTGCCACTAACACGAGTGGGTCGGCCATCCAAAGTTAGTGGGGATCGGTCATACATTTAGACTCGATTGGGGCACTTTAAATTGGTCAAAGGAGTATTTTTTTTTAAATATGACCTTTGGGTCAAAAGAAGTAACATCACAATTCATTTCAGACGTATGGTTACTTGGGCTGAGTTTCCTTATCACTTTTGCGATTTTTAAGTCGACCCGCCCTAATATACATATATAAGATAAAATATGTAACTGGTTCCTAATTTTTTTTGTTAAATCGCATTCGATTCATGTCTTCCCATTTTCACCAATTTAAAACATTGTGTAGTTGTATTATAAAATCAAGTGTAATTGTGTATATGTATAGCTATTTAAGGGAATGTAAATTGTATTTAACATATCAATGCTACGTGTACAACATTAACTGACTTTTAACACTAACAGCAGCCAACAACAACAATAGATATGGCAAAAACAACAAATTCAGGCGTAATGGCAAAAACCATCAGGTTACTGCAACTCCGTGTGTCGCTATTTGTATGTATATTACAGTAGTAGAGAGTATAAATGTGTGCATGCGTGTATTGTAAAAGTGTGTATATTTGTATTAAATATATTTTATGTTTTATGTCAATATTATTTTAATTTCATTGTACTCGTATGAAAATGTCATTTTTGCAATATGACTTATTCGGTTATATATTCTTTTTTTTGTGCTTCTTTTTGTTGCTCATTTTGCATTGCCATCAAATTGTAACAAAACAACTGAGTGAAAAAAAAATTTTTACAAATTTTATGCCAATTTTTATAATTTTTTTTATGTATCTCACACTGACATAAACCACTACTGACATATATTTTATAAATTTATTATTTTAAATAATTTATGAATTCACTTACATACACGCATACCTATGAATAAAGGAATTTTTCAGTTTTTTAAATGAAAAATAAAAAATAATCATCGTTTTTTTATTTACTGGAAAACAAACAAAAGAATTTTTCTTATTTATTAAGTAATAAATTGACTTGAAAATTGCTTTTAACAATAGTCCAAAAAAGGTTTACTTACAAAAGGTTTACTTGAAATAACAATTGTAATCAAATAAAGAAAAAAATCAAAATCGGGGGTCTATTTAAAAAATAAATTACTAGTTTGAATAACCGCTATGTTTAGCACAATGGATTTTAATTGCACTATGAATAAACTATAGCAATACAATTTAACAATAAATTTCTGAAACTATACGCTAAAAATATATAAAAAACTTATATTATACATAGCACCTTTATCAAAAAGTTCCCGAAATAACCCCAGTGTGGCGGCCCCATCGTTCCAATTTGAGTTTTTATATTTTGTTAAGTTGGTACATCTGTTGTTGATATTTTCGCTAAATCTTAGCAAAAGATACATAGCCGTGTGGATGTTTGCGATTTTTAACCATTTTAGAAATTGATTTAAATTTGCAACAACGAAGTTGTTTTAAATTTTTCATAAAAAACGTATTTAATGTTGCGCGAAAGTTAGAAATGTTAGAAAAGTGTTTCGGTAAAGATTACCTAAAGAAAACGGTCGTTTACCAGAGGCATGAATGCTTTAAATGTGGTCTAGAGTCAATCGAATATGAACACAGTGGCAGACCATCGACAACAGAAGAAAATATTGATAAAGTAAAAGAAATAACCGAAATTTAACTATCAGAGAGATAGCGGAAGACTTGAACATTGCCTATGGATCCGTACAAGACACTTTGGTTAATGATTTAGGTTTCGATCGTGTAGCAGTAAAGTTGTTGCCAAAAGACCTCAATTTCATGCAAAAAAGAGACCGTGTTGAGGTTGCAAAAGACATGATTTGCGAGGCTGAATCCGATCCCACATTTATCAAAAGAATCATTACTGGAGAGACGTGGGTTTATGGGAACGACACGCAATCCAGGTATCAGGCAAGTGAAAAGCAATGCTCAAGGTCTTCATGGATTACAGCTGTGTAGTGCATCATTAATTTTTGACAAAAGGTAAACAAAGAGTATTATTTGGGCGTTATGAGATGTTTTCCTAAAGCAATTCGCCACAAGCGACCAGAGTTATAGGCAGAAAACTCGTAGATTTTGCACCATAATAACGCACCGCCGCGCAGTGCCATCATTATTCAAAATTTTTTTTTTGCAACAAATACCATCCAACAGCTAACGAATTTACCTGGTTTGGCCCCCTGTTCAGTCGAGTTAAAAAACCACTACGGGGCACTGATGGACATACCGAAAACCGAATATAAGAAATGCTTCGAGGATTGGATCAAGCGCTGGCATAAGTGTGTTGCAGTCGATAGAGATTACTTCGAAGGGGACAATATAGATTTCGATGAATAAACTTGTATTTTTAATTTTCTGAATAAATTCCGGAAACTTCTTGAACCGTAGGCTAAGACTTAAAGAGCTAAAATTGGTTGCCTTTCTAAACGTCTCTGTATAACGTCAAAGCAGTGTATAAATTAAACAGTAATACCTTGCAACACAGCAAATTAAATGCGTTGTCATTTTAAAAATTTGTAAAACTTCAATTTTTTAATTAAAATTTTTATTTGAACTAAAATATTAACCCATATCTTTCCGCAATTGTTTATAAAAAGCATTGAGAATTTTTATAACGCTTTAGTTGCCTTTGATTAGGTATCAGCTAATAAAAGGATAATTTTGGAATCAAATACATTGCCGAAGTATGCAAAGTTGCGTTTAGAAATATGTGTCATTACACCACTGCAAAGACACATCTGATCAAAAAACAGCCATAAAATATAAAGCTTTTTTTTCGTTTGAACTCAGAACTTAGGATATGACCCCTTATGACTCCTTACTAATATAGGGAGGATAGAGGGAGTAGTGTTTATGGATATTCGATTTGAATTCATTTACAGACAATGGTGCGGCCAAAAAACGAATTCAGTCTATAATACGTTGTGCGAGTCATACAACAATCAATTAAAGAAGAAAGCGCTCGACGAGAAAAACGCGTACAGCGTAAAATATCAGATTATTATGAATTAATTCTATTATTCATTCAGAGCACATTCCGTTATAAAATCTATAGAACAGTGAGGCAATGCTATAACGAATCGATAGAACTGGCTACTATACCAACACTTAAAAGCACAAGCGTGCTTTCTTGAACGCGGTTGGGAAGTCACAAAATACACTTTAAAGCACCGACCTATAAATGAGAGCTGTTTTCCTTCATGGTCGGATATAGATCTTGTAAACATTAAGGAGATCAGACGGAGTGAAGTATTGAATGCTTCCTTAGATACTCCAAATTGTTCCAACAAACGTTGCAGTTAATTCTCATGCCCAGTACATCAAAAGCATCTAACTCCTCTTATCTATATAACCCATGGTTACCACACCACCAAGTTTATAAGTCAGAAAATACTATTGGTCGTAAGACCCAATTAAAATTAAAATCGATAATGTCGCTGTTAGTGTTTTATAGGTATTCCGCCTTTTCGCCCCAAACTCGTAAACACTCGGCAATTTATTTTAAAAACATAGCCAATTGGTCGGAAATTGCACGAAAATGTCGTACAAAATTTAGTCGTAGAAAAGCTCCAACAGCGCCAGGTATGCGCAAGTTTATTGCTAAAATTCGTGAAACTGGTTTTATTGTTGATTCGCCAGGATATAAGCGTGCTTGTATAGGGCGTACACCCGGAAAATATCGAAGCTGTGGCTGAGAGTGCATGTTAGAACCCATCAACATCAACTCGTCATCGTTCTCAAGAATTGAATATTTCACGCACCAATATGGCGCCTTACAAGAGTTGCAGGCGCATGACCATTAGCTTCAATTTCGCTTCACTAGATGGGCCAATGAGAAACTGCATGATGATGTCGATTTTGACAGAAAAATTATCCTTTCGGATGAAGCTAATTTTCATTTGGGTGGGTACGTTAATAAGCCAAATTGTAGTGTTTGGAGTTCAGTAAACTTAAAAGTGGTCTCAAAGAAGCCAATTCACCCATTACGAGTGACTGTTTGGTGCGGCTTGTGTAGCAAAGGCGTCATTGACCCATTACTGTCAACGAAGACACCTATCGCATCATAATAACTGATTTTTCTGTTCCCGCTCTTAATGGTATTGATGTGAACGATGTTTGGCTTAAGCAGGATGGTGCAACTTGCCACACATCACATGCCACAATCCATTTATTGCGTCAAACGTTTGATAGCCGTTTAATTATCCGAAAGCTGCGCTTTAACACCGTTGGACTATTTTCCGTGTGGCGCCGTTAAAGACAAGTGTTACGCCAGAGACAATTGAGCACTTTAAGGCGAACAGTCGTTATGCTATTGCCAAAAAACGACCTCATGCACTCGAAAAAGTTTTCGAAAATTGGTCCGATCGAATGGGGTACTGTTAGACCAGCCGTGGCAGCTATGAAATGAATGAAATAATATTTCATTTGTAACCAGAAATATTGTCCTTCACAAAAAAAAAAAAAAAAATAAAATAAATTTGGCAAAATTTCAAATACTTTATTGCATTTGTAAATTTAATATTTTAAATGGCCCACCCTATTATGAAAAAAAAACGGTCCAAAAATATTTCCGTTTTGTATTATCATTTTAAGTTCTCAAGTTCTTAAAAAGCAGCCTATACATTTTCTTTTTAAATCTTTCATTTTTAATTGATAGCCTTCTATCACCATGAAGGTAAAATGCTTCCAATTTCGTTACCCAAAAATTGATTAAGAGTTTGAAAAATATAACAAAAGTGTAAAGTTTTTTCCAAATCCTTTTCTTGTTTTCTTATCTTTAAAGTTTTTGTTTTAAATAGTAAATACTTGTTGCAATAGAAGAAAAAATTTTAATGAAATGTGTTTAATTAATCAGTTTAAGTCTTACAATCACAAACTCAACTTCAGTCCCAGTTGTTACTTTTCAAGTTTATGTTGCCACAATCTGATTAGTGAGAAAAAGTTTGCAGTAAAAGAAACAAAATATTGTAAATTTGAAACTTTTTATTTGGTTAGAAGTTATTTATATGAATGTGAGCTTATGCTGTGTTATAATTACACTATGCAATAAGCAAAAATACCTTTGATATTCAATATAATCTTTTGATGCGCTACAGTCGCCTTACTTCACAGATCATCGTCATTTCAAAGTAATCATAAGATGTATGAAACAGCTTATTCAAAAATCTCACATTTTAGAAAAAAGTTCTAAGAAAAAAAATTGATCCATAGAATCTGAAATGCTGATGTTTTTTGAGGTTAGGCGGCCATAGACCATAAAAAAATGTAGTGATTATCCAAGGTCAGAAAATTTTTCTCCATTTGTTGCATAGTGTTATATATAAATGTGCTACACATAAATCTTATATATAAAAGGTAATGTGTGTTTTTGTGTATGTCTGTATATATGTAGGTTTGTTTGTTTATTTGTTTTTTTTGTGCCTTATAGGCAGCTAAACGACTGAACCGATTATCTTGAAGCATCTGATATTTTAAAAATAAAACATATTCTACTATACTTATGGAAGTGTTATGCACACAAAACTTAGAAAAATGGGCTGGAATACATAATGCAATAGCAACATTCATGGGAAACTGTGGGCTTGGAAATCATGTCTAGAATATAAGTCACATATTTGACAATTACAATTATAGTTGCTGTAGTAAGAAGATCGAGTGGTTAAAATTTGAACCATTTTTTGGAAATTTATCATCATTTAAAAACATCTTTTCGGATGCAGTTTATTTTCTTCTTAATGGGTACGTTAATAACAACTTTTTCCCATAACAAACGACAAACTGCTGCAAAAAGGTTCCTTGCAAATCTCAACGTCAACAAGTCTTCTGGGCCGGATGGCAGTGGTCCTGAAGCAGTGCTCTTCGACGCTTGCACGTCCATTAGCTCACATTTTCAGTGCGTCATATCGCGCCGGTATTTTTCCATCTTGCTGGAAGGTTGCTAATTTAACGCCAATCCCTGAGAACTACCGTCCAATAACAGTTTGTTCCGCACTCTCCAAGGTTATGGAGAGTATGTTAATCACCACCTTGTGAGATATCTGGAGTCCAACGATTTACTCAGCGATCGTCAATACAGTTTCCGAAAGGGCCATTCTACTGGTGACCTGCTGGCGTTGCTCTCGGAGAAGTGGAACAAGTCCATGCATGGTTTTGGCGTTTGGTAGAGTTTTGCACGAGGCTCTCATTTCGAAACCTAATGCTTTTAGTCACTCCTCTCGATTTATATCGAATTTTTTCAGAGATCGCTCTTTAAGAGTGGTTATACATGGGGTCTCATCCGACGAGTTTTGGGTAAACACAGGCGTACCGAAAGGCTCTGTTCTTTCTCCTGCTCTTTTTCTAATATTTTTTAACGACTTTCTTCTTCTCACTTCTAATCCTATCTACTCTTTTGCGGATGACAGCAACATTTGTCACTCATATTCTTTTGATCGTAGACCAAGCCTCTTGGAGGTTGGGACAAGAAGGATGAATATGAACGACACACTCACAAGTGACCTGGTGAAGGTCTCCGAGTGGAGTCGTGCAAAGAGGGTCGATTTTAATGCAAGTAAGACTCAATGTTGTTTTTTAACACACAGACGTGGTAGTGTGCTGCCATCTGTGTCAATGGGTAATGTGGATATTGAGGAATCAGATGCTCTTGATGTCCTGGGCATGAGAATTCACTGTGACGTTCGTTAGAATGATCACATATTTCAAGTGTCGAAAGAAGCATTGAAGTGCCTTGGGTTTTTGAGACGGTGCAAGAAATACTTCACCCCATCTGATCTCCTTAATATTTACAAGACCTATATCCGACCCAAAATGGAATAAAACTCTCATGTATGGGCCGGTGCTCCAAAGTCCATTTTGGAGCGTCTCGACCGCGTACAGGAGAGGGCGAAGATGCTCATCAATGACAGTAGGATAGCCAACTCTATTGATTCATTGGAGCACCGTCGCAATGTGTCGTGTGTTTCATTGTTCTATTAGTACTATAACGGAATGTGTTCTAAAGAAATTAAGGAATTAATTCATAAAAATCATATATTTTTAGGTAGTACTCATACTTCTCGTAGAGCGCATCTCTTTGTAGTTGATTGTAAAGAAAATCGCACAACGCATTATAGGGAGAATTCGTTCTTTGGTCGCACTGTTCGGTTGTGAAATAATCTTCCAGCGAATGTATTTCCTGCCACTTACAACATCAGTGAATTTAAATCTAACATCCATAAACACTACTCCCTCTGTTCTCTTTCCAATAACCTATTTTCCTAGTACCAGCACAATGCACTGCATGAGTAGGGGCCATCCCCTGGGTGCTGGTCTTATATAAAAAAAAAACTCTCGTAACTCATAACTCTTCTTAATACATGTTTTCGATTCGTCTAAATATAAGCCTTTTGGTTAAAATAAATAATGTTTATTCACAGATGTTCCATTTACACACAAACGTTCCATCACTTATTATTATCTATTCAGGTAAATAAAATTTTCTTTAATTACCTTCTGACAAAATTCAGGTCATTTCCTGCTTTTTTGTAATTATAATTTATGATTTCCTTGTTAGTGTGTATGTGTTCTTTCCTTTTCGATACTGCATACGAATTTAGGGCAAATTATAATCCAAAATCAATAGAAGCAAAAAGCAAAACGATACTTAAAAATTTAATCAGCAATGAAGTAAAAAACAGTTCAAAAACCATGTCACAGCTACAAATAGCAACGACTGAAGCAGTACGTAACTGGTTACTAGAAAAACTCAATAAATTGAAGACAAAATGTAAAAAAACCAGCAACAAACACTCTGAAAATATGGCTTTAATACGCCACGTTGTAGGAGCCTTTGTGGGTCACATGCATTTGAGCCGTTTATGCTGGATGTTGAGCTCAAAGCAACAAAAAAGTTGAACCAGAAATATATAAATTTTCGATTCAATCTCTAATCTAAAACTGTATGTTTTCATGTCTGTTGTTCTATCACTATATCAGTCTTTTGATTTTAGATTTTATTGTTACTGGTGGTGTTGTTGTTGTTTTTGTTTTTAGCAAAATACGCCAGTTGCACAGAATGTGTATGTTTTTCTTTCGTATAAAATCAAAGAAAACAAATGTTTTTAAGCCATAGAGGTTAAATGAAAATGTTATTTCATTTGCCACCCACTAAATGGAACGGAAATTGAAATTTATAACTTTATGCTCCCGAGATTAAAGTGTGTCACTCTGTACGAGTGACGAGGACGGGCGGGTGTACCTGAGTGTGTGTAAGTGTGTTGCTCTTTTTTACATCGCCCATTGCAGTGCATAGAGCTGCTCTACTGCTGCTGCACATTGTTTTGTGTGGGTTTTTTTTATCATTTTCGATTGTTTTGCAGCATAAACAGAAGATTTTTCATTCTCTTCTTCCTTTTTGTTGCTCTTGTCTTTAGCTGTTTTATGAGATTATAGATTTTGTTATCGTTGTTGTTTTTTTTTCTGAAGCAGAAATGTGCTACATTTTTTGAAGACTACTATTGCTTCCTTTATGATCAACGTAAAACAATTTCTAGAGATGTAAGATTATTAATATGAAATCTCTTAGTGATCAATATTTTGTCCACCTTCACCTTTCTAAAACCATTGCTTTAATATAGGGTGAGCCATTCAAAAGTTTAAATTTAAAATACAATAAAACAAAATCGGTTCGAAATTTTGCAAATTTATTTTTTGTTATGAAGTACATTTTTTTTTATTTTTTCGTTCATATGGCTGCCTCACAATACCCCATTCGATCGGACCCATTTCGAAAACTTTTTCGAGTGTTTGGGTCGTATCTCGGCAATGGCATCACGAATGTTGGTCTTCAAATGCTCAATTGTCTCTGGTTTGGCGGCGCCCCACGGAAACGTTTTTAAATCGCAGCTTTTTGGCGGCCAAATGATATCACCATTTCGGTCAATTAAACGGTCATCAAACGTTTGGCGCAAAAAATTTATTGTGGCACGACATCTGTGGCAAGTTGCACCATCATGTTGAAACCAAACATCGTTGACATAAATACCATTAAAAGCGGGCACAAAAAATCAGTTATCACGGTTAGATTTGTCTCTCGGTTGCGTCGTCCTCAGTTTCGAAGAAATATGTGCTCAAATAACGCCCAAATAATACTTTTTGTTTACTGTCTGGTCTTTTGGCAAAAATTTTTGATGCATTACACCGTTGTAATCCATGAAGACTGTTAAGCATTGTCTTCTTTTTTGACTGACAACGACGTGGTTTTTTTGGTCTCGGCTCATTTGGTGAACAACTTCCACTTGCTGGATGTCTGGATTGCTTGTCGTACTCATAAACCCACGTCTCGTCTCCAGTAATGATTCTTTTGATGAATGTGGGATCAGATAGGCAATGATCATGATTAGCTTTGGCAAATGTCAAGCTATGACGCTAAGATTTAGCGGGAATATCAACAACAGATGTACCAACTTAACGAAAAAAAAACTCCAATGGGGGGTTATTCCGGGAACTTTTTGATCAATGTGATATGAACTTATGAGTACAATCTACAGTTTTATGGCTACCAGTCATATAACCTTGCAGCTATGGAAGTAAATTTCATTTAGGCATTTATCAAGTGTACTCTTTATGGCAATGAATATATAACGAAGGCAACCAGAGCATGGAATCCACAGGGAAGCCAAAGAATTGTAAAAGCAGCCAATACTAGTGGAAGACAGATCAAGAAAGGATCTGCCAGACTCAGCTAAAAGGAATTTTGTATAGCCCTATAATCCTCAATGGATCATGAAATGATTTAACAGTTAATTTTACCACAAAATGTCGTTTATTTGTTTTACTCATTGTAATGCTAGATCCTTCCTCCCTGGAGCAGCACTTCGCTGATTATCTTTTCAATATTGTTTCTAAAAAACTTTTAATTTTTTAAATTTGAAATTTTTATTTAAATTTAAGTTTGGACACTCCATTTGCATTATATTATCTTTGTATTATACTTAAAATTTTTCTTTTTATTCATTTTTTTAAGTGTATCTTTAGGTAGCGGCATTCTTGTAACGAATACCGATTGCGGTTTATTGGGTTTTACGACTTTTGTTCTTGTGCTGTGCATAAGTAGCAATACCATTAGGAATGATGGCAGTAGCAAGAGCAGCTATTTTTTAAATTGGTTTTTATGCGATTTCTTAAATTCTTTATTGGCTGCATTCGGATTGCGAAGGAGAGTACTGGCATACAGACTAAAATAAATTTCACACATGTGTACCAAATATAAGTGTCATGAGTATCGATGACTACTGACTTAGATTTTACTGTGGCAAAATATATTTCAAGTCTTCCTCCCACCACACACTATTTTGTAAGCCATGCATTGGTATGGAGAATTTTGTTGTCGCTTGTACTTGAATTTATATGTTTTTATCCCACTCGATATTGCATTTAGACGACATTTTTTTTTATCTGAGAGTTTTTATCACTATGGCAAGGGATTTTTCTTGTTGCTGCTTCAAAAAGAATTGAACGAAAATTTTGTAATGCAAAATGGCAGGCTTCAGTATTCGATACAAAGACAGAAATTGACGAAAAAAAAGGAGTGAAATAGAAAAAACGAATATTCACAAATTTATCGTAAGGATTTTCAATGTTATTCTTCGTCATTGATTTAGATTTAAACGGAGACAATGTACATGTACAAGTAATGCTTGCTACACAAGCATAACATTAGACGACTGAGATTGAAGAAAAACCCAGCGAATTTTTTGAGTCAAATGCGTATGTAATTTCCCTACTGCAAATAGGCAATTATGTTTCAACCTTTTTTAATCACGGCCATAATTTGGTGAAAGCTAACTGTGATGATTAAGTAAATATATCGATGACATTGATTTCTGAACAAAAAATAAAAATTGTTTTAAATTGTTATTGTTGTAAGCATCATAATCCAGGTTTCTGGCAATCGAACCAGGTATTTATCAGGTGAATTTTTTTTTTTTTGACTTGATTAAAAGAAAAAACACCTAAAATTTTGAAAAATTTATGAAATATTTAGTTGAGTCGATAGAACGATAGAATTTAAAGTTTAAGAATGATTTCATGTAAATGTTGACCACGTCTATGCCTCAAATGATTAACGCCCGTAATGTTGGCAAAGATTTCGTGATCAGTGAATATTCTACAAGCAGTGTTTCAGTAATTTTTGCTGCCAAGGCCGCTTACTATAGGCATATCTACATGAAGGCCCAGTTTTCTATAAAAAAGCGTCTTGAATATTATTTTTTTATTTCTTTTAAAAACTGCCAATTTGTCGTTTTCAGATCGTAGCTGCCAGTTTTGCGCTTCAATGTGTAATGTGCTCAAACCAAATTTACTAAAGAATTCTTTTGGATTTCTTGTGAAACCGCAAATAGAGAAAGTTTGATTTGGTTTGGTTCCAGTCAAAATGTTCAAAACTTTGCCGTCAATAAGTGTTAAATACAACCTAAAGGACAGTTCCACAATTTTCCCTTCGCTGATCGTAGTGTGTATACTTTTCAATACGTCATTTTCGTTTTTCAAGTTTGATTCTTCTTTCCAGATAGATTCCTTTGTTTAGGAATTAGACGGTAACACCAAAGTTATTAATTCATTTTATAAACAATATGGTAACTCGAATTAATAACATAGAATAAGAACATAAACATAGAATAAGAATGAAATTAATAAAAAGTCTGTCTGTCTTATTTGGCAAACAAAGACGTTCGGATTTTGCTTTTACTTTTAAGTAGTATTGCTTTTATTATTAATAATAATAATTTCCTTGATTAAATTCTAACTTAACGGGCAGACAGATTGCAGAGTAAAATTATTCCAAACAGGCTGTCCAGACGTGAGCAAATACCTTATCGGGATAATTGTAATTGCCAGAAGCAACGCTTCAGAACATTTCGAAGTTTTCGCATCGTTAAAACCTTGCTTAAATTGCGCTTGACCAGTGCTACTATCAAAACCGTAACTAAATATCAATTTACACTTTCAATAATTGTTATTTTCTTTATTCTTTACACATTCAAAGACCTCTTTCTGCATTTCAATAATTCTCTTATTAGCACGTGATAAAAGCTATTCCAAAAGTACTTTCGATGTTGTCTCGTTTGCTTTTATACCATTAGGATGGTACATGAATTTTGCCGCAGCAACTTCGTTATAATAGGAATAAATTTCGCAGTTTCTGAATTTGCTTTCTCGACGTATTGCATTATTGTTGTTCTTTGGTGAAATTATTTTTAAGCAAAACAGCTAACGCTTTCCAAGCAAAATATGCAACAGGCTTTTGATGGACTTCACTGCACAATTTTATTTATTTATTTTTTTTAAGACGTTGTAGGGCTTGCTGGAGATTCTTTAAAAAGGGTTGCTAAGTCTGTATTTCCTTGTTTTCGAGCATACGTTGCTGCCGCACGAGCTAATAACTCAGTTTCATTATTTGTTCCGCTTCAAAAGTCTGCTGCTGTTTTCCTCTTTCTGTGCACAGACTTTTCACAAAATGGAAGTTGAGGACGTGCAAGAGCAGAAAAAGTTACTTTGCCAGATCTATTTTTATTTTCGAAGCTTATTTCAGCGAAGCTATTCAGCATTTTTGTCCTTCTCAATACTTTTGCCATATTTCGCCAATATTTCTGATACGTTGTTACAAAAAAGGCTCACTTTTTCTGTAATACATTTAGTGCAGTCATCAGAAATTTCATCTTCACCTAATTTTTCCACCACAAAATCAATAAGTTCATTCGCAAGAAGCCTTAAATTTTCATTAAGCCAAATTTCAAAGAACTTCAGTATTTTTTTTTTTTTTTCTAAAATGCAATAACATAAAAAATATGGTATTATTCGAAAACGTTTAAAATTGACTATTTGATGTTGCAAATAATCCTTCTGGTCTATCCTTTAAACAAACTTTCTTTTATGAATTTTGATATAGGAGGGTAAATATCGAAGCCAATTTCATAAAAGAAGGTTTGTCACTTAAATTTGCTTGTCAAGCAAATAAGCGTGAGGTGTCGAGTTGGAATATATGGGAAAAATTTGTGTATTAACTATTGCTCCTTTCTTTCTAAACTGCTTAGGGATATTTACCTTAAATGTGGACATTGATTTGCCAATAAAAAGAGGTATGTTTTCTCAATTCACGTTATAATTATTAAAATGCACAATTTTATTCTATTGGCTTTTATGATAAGTAAGGTAAGTATTTTTTTATATGTATGTTTGTTAAAGTAGTAGTTGTAGGTGTAGGTTTAGACTTAGCATATAGAAATAAGTAGTTATGTATAGTAATATATTTATCGTTGAGATCAGTTGACTCTCATTTAATGGTATAAATTATTGATCAATAATTATATATATAAATATAAATATTCACAATTTAAATTAAAAATAAATGGTTTCTTTTTAATCAGGTGACCTCTTCCTGAGGTAGATGAAAAGCAAGTGATTCTTATAATTAAATTTAAAATAGAAGTTGCTTCTCTAGAGGGAAATTTTAAAGTAATAAAATTTAAGGCAAATTCGACTTTTTTCATTAATTAAAGTTTTCCAATAAAATTGGAAAAATAAATTAAATCATCAATTTAGCGTTTTTTTTCTTTTTTTTGATTTTTTTATACAAGAAAAAACGTAAATTTTAATTAGCAAAGAATAACTTTAAAAATTCATGTTTTTTGATTTGTGTCCATAGAACTTTGGACAGATGTAAATAGAAATTGCTTCATAACATTCCAATGTTTGCATTCAATTCGCCGAACTACGCCGAAATAATAAAAGCTTAATAGCTTCCACGAAGTTATATTTTGAAAACAATCGCAGCACTTTTCGGATTATGTTAAAAAAGTGGCTATGTTTGAAGCAAGTTAAGCAAATTATCACCCTAGTTAACAAGAAAGAAAGAATTAATACTTAATTTATTGTTTTCCATTTTCACTTTCTGTTTTATAATTCGCGAAATTATTTAAACAAACACTTGAATCCTTGAAAGTAATACAGACTTTTCTCCAAAATTTTGTAAGTAATTACAATGCAATATATTTGACTGCATGTTGTCAAACGATATTTAATATTTACCAACAGCAAATATTTTACTTAGTTAGCTTGCAGTATTCCCTAAAAAATGACGTTAAAAAAGTGTAATATCTGCATTTGATAAATTGGACTATGGCACAGTATTGGTAGCCCTTTAACCGAATGTGCATTGGCGGGATTTACTATCATGACAACTAAGGATATGATTTATACTTGAAAAATGCATTGTTACGAAAATAAAAATACAACACTGTTTTGTAGGATTTTGGTATACTTTGTGTCATCCTGTCAATTTGGCAGCACTGACACATCGATCATCTTTACGTTACATTTGAATTAACGGATATGGAAATAGAAGGTAGTCGAGATATCCTAAACCTTCCAAACTGTAGGCAATTAGTTATATAAAGGGCTGTTTTATCTACACATGAGTTAGTTATCGTTTGGCAATCAGTAAATAAAGTTGAGTTAAAGCGGAAATAAAAGTGTTGTATAACCGAATATTAAGTGTTGCATAAAGCCAAATAGTATAAAAGTTATAGTGAAGTAAATAAATAAATAAATAAATAAAACTGTAAAACAATAAATGAAGTGGCATTGCTTATTATTTTAATGCAATTTAAACGAAAAGCTTTAAATGAAAAGCTTAAAACCTAATAGTCTTATTTTCTTGAAAAATTCACTGGGTTTTGTAATCGAAAAACGAAACTTATTTGATTTTGTTAAGACCACAATTTAAATTTATTGATATTTTTTTGTGCGTTTTTTTCCATATCAATTCGTTTAACCATCCTTTGAATTTCTATGAGAAAAAGTCATCGCATTTTGCATTAGTCATTGTTGCTCTTTTTCGTTTCTTCGAAGTATTCTCTACAATTTACGATTACCACAATCAAGTGGTCTTATTATAATGAAATATTGTTTATTTAGCAATTTTTATATATTGTGTACATTAACAAACACAGGCACACCAATATGTTTTTAAATATACACACACATACACTTATACACATAACATTGATATTATTTTTTTATAGACTTAATAAAAACCAATAAAATGTGGTCGGTATTAAACATGTTCTGTGTCCTGTAACTTATTTTATTGCCGAGATAATTGACCGATAGTATTAAAAAGACATATGGGACTTATTGTTACGGGATTATAATAATAAAACTGAAAATTATTGGTAGTGATGATTTAAACCATAAAGATGACTAAAATATAAATTGAATATTAGTTTTATGCGATGGAGAGGGTAAAAGAAGGGTGTAGGAAAAATTTGTGGTCTTAATGTAGTGGATCATAACAATGCAGACTTAAATGGTTAAAAAAAGAAATAAATAAATAAGAGAAAGCAAAAATATTGCTTGAAAAGATTTCGTTTTCGAAATCGATCGAATAAAATCTTTAAACTGCACATGAACTGCGACTGTAGATTGACTTTTTAGAAAAAATAAATTTTTTTCCGTCTAAAAAATAAATGTTATTTTTTAATATAGTAATTCTTAAGCACAATATACAGTCGAGGAAAAATGCTTACCTACACCCTACGATTTCGTAGTTTTAGAGAATTAGTGGGGATATTTGAAACAGATCTTCTACCAATGATTAAGGTATTTATACCTAAGGTTAGCTGAAGAAAAAAAATAATATGAAAAAAATATTACTAAGAGGTTGTTAGGGAAAAACGTAATAATTTGCGGGCAAAAAGTCTACATAAAACGTGCAACTCCTAATATCAGATAAAAATTTAAAACGAAGAAAGCGAAAATATGATAGTAAATCTCCAAAAAGGAAATTTCTGTCGTGCTACTTTACAGACTAAACCACGACCCAAAAAGCTTTTAAGACGTGATGTTACCAGTATTGTGATATTAGTCCATCAGGATCCGACAATAAGAACACCAAAATTGGCGGAAGACACCGAAAAATGTTCCATTTCATTTTTTGCTCTACGAACAGTAATAAAATTTTTGCATGACAACGGATTTCATAGCAGAATAGCATGCAAGAAGTCACTAATTTTAGTAAAGAACGTGCTTATTTCGAAAAAACTAATTATTTTTTAATGATGTATAACAATGCGAAAAACTTTATACGGATCATATTTTAGGGCTAATTTTTAACGGAAAATTACAGAAATATTTAAATATTGACTTCATTATATATGTTTGTTTGTGTATTTAAAATTAATGAGATGTGCCCTTTTCGAAATTTATGATATCGGGTATACAAAACTTAACGAAAAAAACCATGTTAATTTGCAGAAAATTTTATTTTAGGTATCAAAATATTAAAGGCAATACCTCTACCGAAAATAAATAATATATTTTTATTAAAAATCTTCTTCAGGAATCCCTTTTTCATTTGTAGTTGGCCATTGCAGTATTCCATCTAAAAATTCCATTAATTCTGCTTATATATTTTGACTAATTTTACAATACCTATAAATTTCAGATAATTGATAGGTACTTTGTCGATAAGGAAGAAGAAGAAGATATAACGGCTTGCGTGTTATACAAAAAAAAGCGGTGCTGCAATGCATTTTTTGGACTCTTTGCTTAAACAATAATTTCGAAAATGGCACATCTCTCACATCTAGAGTTGTGACCCATTTGCCATAACGTTTAAAGTAGAAAGAATACTATGGATGTCAGTTTCTCAAGCGTGGTATATGCAGGGAAGTATTTTAGAATCATTGATACGAAAAAACGCAATTGCCAAAATGTGTTCGAAACTGTATATTCAATTGTGAACTTCATCTTGAGTTTGCTAAAGCAAGAGTATGGATTTTGCAATCCTGTTATATTTACCGGCGAAAGTAATTATAACATTTTCGGAAAAGTTTACCGTTGCAAAATTTGGAGAATACCCAACATTGCACTTGATCTAAATAATAAGGGGTCCGCCAAATATTTTTTTTTTTTTTTTGAAAATGCTATAAAAAAAACTACTGAACATATTTCCTTCCGGTTAATAATGGAAAATAATTTCATTCAAATGGCTGCCTCCTACCTGCCTACAAGATCCGTCCAGTTTTTAAGCACATTATCGATTCTGTGCAGCTGTATTTCACCAATGGCTTCACGAATATTGTCCTTTAAAGCGTCAACTGTCTCTGGCTTGTTGGCGTAACACTTATCTCTGACGGCACCCCACATATAACAGTCCACCGGTGTCAAATCGCAGCTTCGAGGTGGCCACACGACATCAGCACTGCGGCTGATAATGCGATCTTCAAAAACATGGCGCAAAACATCGGGTGTAGCCTCGGCTGTGTGGCACGTAGCGCCGTCCTGTTGAAACCAAATGTTGCTAATATTCTCCTCTTCATTTTTTGTGAACAAAAATTCATTCAACATGGCCATTGACTGTACTGGCCACTTCTTGCTCATTTTCGAAGAAAAATGGCCCAATTGTGCCTCTGGACCAAAATCCGCACCAAACAATGACTCGTCTTGAGTGTGTCGGCTTTACAATGTATGCCTGCGGGTTTTCTGTTGTCCAAATGCGACAATTTTGCATGTTTACATACCCCGTTTACATCAAAATGAGCTTCATCTGAAGAGATGATTTTTTTGGCAAAATCGGCATCTTCTGTAAGTCAATCACAGTCCCAGCGTTGTTCAAGCGCTGCAGCACATAATAGATCTTTTTTACGAAAATATGGCATTGATAACGGTGAAACATTAAAATCTGCTCTTATTCGTGCATGTCCCGAAATAATACCCTCTTTAACAGAGAATTTTGTGACGTTTGCAAGTAGATCAAACAAATATTAAAATTAAAATTTTTATTTCTAAATATATACGATTTTCATAGTAATAATTTTAATTTAATTTAATTTAATTTAATTTAATTTAATTTAATTTAATTTAATTTAATTTAATTTAATTTAATTTTAATAACCATCTTTCCCGCGAATCTATGTATGTGCAGAATTACGCAGCTGTTTAATTTATTAATTGTCCGTATACTTTTTAGAGTAATAATTTATTGATTTAACACCTCAATAAAAAACAACAACAACTTATTACTATGTTTTAAAAATTCCACGCATACTTAGCTAAATCCTCCCACTTTAAAAGTGATGATTCGTATTGACAGGCAAGTCATTTAGACCAAAATATAAAATAAAAAATTCAATATATATTTGTATGAGAGGTACGTACTACATATGCCTACATATTCGACTTTTATGCGACCAATTATTGGCTGATGACTTGTAGTAATTATGAAGTCTTTTCTACCAAATTCAGAAACTTCTACTGTTACCGTTCTCAAGATATAATAAAATGAATATTTATTTAGTATTAGAGGCACCATGCTCATTTATCCAATACCGATTTTATTCGCTACAAATCTTAGAATATATGCACTGAATCGACGTGCCAAGTCTTATTCAAATGTCTTCAACAGTGATAAAGGAATGACCACCTACAGCGCTATCTGTTGATAATTTTCGACTTTTCTTTTTTCTTAAACCTTCGCGTAGCAATTGCGAACTCGCTGAAGGTAGTATCCAATTTGGTCCTGTCGTTTTCAAGTTTTAAGCATCCGAACAAACCACAATCCAATCTAAAGATTATTTTTTTGTAAACTGTATGTAAACTTGTTTCTCAGGATATAAGAAAATAGAAGGTAGTGCCACTCAAAATTGTTTGACAATAAACGAGAATCTTGAAGTTTGTTTTATATGTAAATATTTAAAGAAACGCTACCACATGCAGAAAAATGATTAATATTCCTAGAAATTTAATCAAGTTTTTAAAGCTAAAATTTTATTTACATTTTAACAGCATAAGTACCAAGTTATTTTTGAATATGCATCCCAGAAATAGCGTAGAATAGAATCAGAATAAATACTAAAAGGTATGTATTGAAATGAGAAATTTGAAGGTTTTACTAAAGATTTTTATTTTTTATTTTTGCTTGCAGATTAAAAATTTTGTTTTGCCTTTTATTACAGTTTAAGAATCGAATTCGACAAAATGTTAAATTTATGTAAAAAATTGGATTTTGTGAGCAGGATATGGTAGCACAAATAACAACATAAATGTCAGTTCGCCTTTATTGTCAAATGGCAATATGTGAGAAAAAATGAGAAAGTGGCACTAGCTTCTATTTTATTATATCATGCTTGTTTCGTTTGAATTGTTAATATTTTTTTATTGTTGTTTTTATTATGTAAAATAACTACTTTTTTATTTTATAAATAAACTTATTTATTAATGCCTTAAATATTAATATAAAGCCCTAAGTCAAAGGGTGTATAACAACATTTTTCTTTGACTGTATTTAGATCAGCGTATATCAAGGCTATTTTCCACCCACCAAATCGCAGCACTTCTTCAGATCTCTATAATATAAAGTTGTTTCAATGATAGCCTGTTATTTGGCTTTTTTCTACATACATATTTCCAACAAGTCATTTTTTTGAATTTTAAGCCAAGAAGCAGCAGCTACAAGCTTAGTCCTGAGTTGTATGAATTTTCAATTTGTTTACTTCGTTATTTAGGTCCGTTTCTGTATAAGCACTAAGTACAATGTTAGCAATGGTAATATTTTCTTTACAAAGGAGATGGAATGTGAAGAGATTTTTTTCTCTGGGTTTTGCGTTTCCCGTGAAAGATTTTGCTTTTCCGGGATCCCGGTCTGTGAAAATTATAAAGAAATTATTATTATTTTTTTTAAGTAATGATCTTTATGTTTAGAAACATAAAAACAAAGTTAACTATTAAATACTACAAAAAATCTGATATCCTTAGATATCTCCTCCCTTTAAAACTTGTCCACTCATCCATTGTCATTGAAAATCTGCCTCTTAATGTAATTTTATTTTTATATTTTTTAAAAATTCACTCTTTACTTATATATATTTTTTATTTTCAAACTTAACACGCCGTATTTAGCTTTAGTTGGTCCAATATATCACGTAATCGATCGAATGGGGTATCCATCAACAGTTGCTGCTTTTACTACATTAGTGCTTAAGTCTTTTATAACTGAAAATCAATTTTAATGTTGGCTGAGTTTTTATTACTTTTAATGGGGGTTTTTGCTGATTGTCAAGTTTAGCTATCTTCTTCTCCTTTGATCTTTTATGTACAGATATCACAGAAAGCATCAGTTCGCTTGTACTGTGAGATTATTTTTGTCCATAATAAGCAAATAGCAGTATCATTAGCTTTCTTCTTCCACCCAAATGAGGTTTCCATTTGAAACTTTTTATCAGTTTTTTTCTAAATTGCAGTTTGGGCAGTCAGCCGTAGGCTTCATATAGAAGTACAATCCTTTAAATTAAGTCAGAAACCAGACCGACAGCCTAATGAACTTGGGTATTAGCCTGATATCAATAGTCAGAGCTCCGATAGGCCATTAAAAAACGACGAGCCAGAGACACACATTGTGTCTCTTTTTCTCAATCAATATATTGGCTATACAAGTTAATAATGACGCTTTTTTTAGCTTGAAAATGCATTTATTATAACGACAAAATGAATTGACACATTGTTTAACGTATTGTCCATCGTTAGCCACAACCTTTTCCCATTTTCTGGTAGCATATGGATTCCACGTCAAAGGAAATGTTCCGTCTTAGAGGTAAATAATGAATCAAGCCAATTTCTGATATCCCGTTTTGAAGTGAAGTGTATTTCAGTAAGGGCGTTCTGCATCGATCAAAACAATGGTAGTCAGAAGGGGCAATGGTTGGTCTATAATGCGGATGAGCCAAAACCTACCATCCACTGTTTTCAAAATAGTTTTTGACCGGTCTTGCAAGATGTGGCTGAGCGTTTTCATGATGGAAGATTATGGCCTCGTGTCTGGTTGAATATTTGGGTCGTTTTTTGTTGATTGCGCTCTTCAAACGAACCAATTATGTACGGTACAGGTCCTCTGTGTTTGTCTGATCCGATTTCAACGGCTCATAATATAAAATACCCTTCTGATCCGGGAAAATACAGAGCATTATCTTGGCGTCATGGGTATTCGGCTTCGGCGTTGATTTGGCTGCTTTTTCGGGCTTTACATATGAATTTTTTCACTTGGGGTTGTCAATACGATGGAAAAATGACTTCTTCGTCTAGCGTTCGAGCATCATTTCTAAGACGCTTTCCGTCTTTTAACTTTTCTCAACCTTAACTCATATAGGACCCAAATTCCTTGCTTTTGAGTGAATTCCAATGCTTTCAAAAGTTGAGAAATGGTTTGCTGTGTGACTCCCAATGATATTGCAAGTTCTTCTTTCATTTAACAACTATCTTCGTCGATTAATACTTCCAATTCCTCATCTTAATACTTTTTCAGCTGAACAGATCGTTCAGTTTGAGTTGGTAAGCTTCTACCAACAATCGATAACTGTCAGCAGCCGTTTTCTTCAACTGAAGGAAGGTTATCAGACTTTCCCACAAAACATCTTCTTTAGGCACAAAATTCGACATTATTATAGCGATTGAAAAAAATTTGTGTTTACACTTTGTCGTCTATCGAATACTGAATGATAATCACAGATGCTTATCCTCCAAAATACTATATTTGTTATTATTGACACAAACCATATGTAATAGTTATGTCATATGTTGTAACAGCAGAGTAGATGCTCCTATGATTCAGTTTAAACAGTTGATTGGTACGCTTACTATTCAATCTTGTCCAAGTGAGTCTATCAATGAATCAAGATTCTTTCTCTGCCGAGGATTTTTTCTAGGAATATAAAAAGTTGTTTTCTAAACGTAGAAAAATCCAGGGAATTTCCGGAAAAACCCCTAGAGAACGGGAAGTGGCTGGAAGCAAGTGTTGTTACAGGAATTATTGCCATCGACCTGATCGCCAGTATTCACTACGAGTTAATAGAAAATTCTGAATTAGCAAAAAAAAATGAACGCCAAGCTTAAACTCGTTGGACCTTGTGTTCTCATCATATATGTAAAATGGGGTTGCTTGCGCCGCGTTTGCCTTATCTATTTGGTACATAACGGTGATGTCTGCTGTTGCACAGCACAGGGATTACCTTCAGCTATAAGAGGATTGCACATTTAGATTGCATTTCAATGTGTCAACCAATTTCTACAGACGCTTTGCAAGTCCTGGTTTACGTAGCAACCCTTGACTTAGATGTAGATAGTACGTCGCAATATTTTTGATAAGATCAAAAAGGGACTAATGCTTGTTTTTTGCTTTATATTGCGACATTGAGAGATAGATGTAAGGTATCTTTGGTAAAGTCCCTCGTAGACAGGTGACAAAAAGTAGCTGAACAGTGAGAGTGTTACTGTGACTTAAAAATTTCAAACATGACGTGAAGTTTGTACTGAAACACCTATCTATACTCACGGGACATAGGCATTTTATTCTGTTTTCCATAGGATTGGCCTGACTGATTTTGTGGTGGTTATATGCTAAGACTATAACGAGTCTACACCGATACTCCACCTTCATCATATCGATCTACTGCCGTTGATGCTGCTGCCTGTTTATTGCTAATTGTGGGTATTGTTGTCTCAACGGTTATTTTCTGGCGATTTATCTTCTGTTTTCGTGGCGTCAGATGCCACCTCGAGTTCTTTCATATGGAATACTCTTTTTATAACTGTATTGTTAAATGTTTCTTGTTTTATATTTACCATGTTCCAGTTTGCTGCTACATGTTTGCTATTTTCAGTTTCCTGTTGTTCAAAAGTCCAGATATCTGACCGGAGGTTTATTTGTATTAGATATTGAGGAGCCAAATGCTCTTGATGTTGTGGAGATGAGGATTCATTATGATGTTCGTTGGAACGATCTTATTTTTATTCTGTCGAAAGAGGCATTCCATTTCCTCGATGTTCTAAAACGGTGCAATAAATACTTCACTTCATTTAACCTTCTCAATATTTATAAGACCTATATCCGACCGATGTATGGGCTGGTTCTTCGAGGTCTATTTTGGAGCTTTTCGATTGCGTACTGGAGCGCCCGAAAGTATTTATTAATGACGGTAGGGTGGCCAACTCCATCGATTCCTTAGAGCATCGTCTCAATGTGGCGTGTGTTTCATTGCTCTATCAGTACTTTAACGACATGTGTTCCAATAAAATAAAGAATTGATTCCGCATAATCATATATTTTCACGCATTACTTGTTTTTATTTGTAGTTGATTACCCAATATAACACATCGCATTATAAAGAGAATTCGTTCTTTAGCCGCGCCGTTCGTTTGTGGAATGATTTTCCCGAGGATGTTTTTCCTGCCACTTACGATATGGATAAGTTCAAATCAAATGTCCATAAAGAACTCATTCTTAATCCTCCTTCCCACAACCTATTTTTCTAGTCTCAACACATTGCACTGCATGAGTAGGAGTTATCCCCAAAAAATAGTTTAAAAATTTATACTAATACATGACATACATCTTGTGTGGGGTCGACTCTTTGTCTTCATCTGTGCTTTGAGCATGTCTCTTCTAGGATATTAGTACGTTTGACTACACATTTTATTACTTGGCTTAAGCACAAGCCTGGAGGAGTGTAGTTTTTTTTGACTCAACTTATTACAGTACATGGTGCTTATAGGAATTTCTTTTATCATTTCCGGCATAATATTTCTTCAAAATTTTTGATATGTCCCAAAGAAGGGGAAACTACAGAACAAAACACATTTGCATATCTGAGACTTTCTGGACCGACTAGAAAATTCAAAGCCAAAATTTCAAAAACATGGGCAATATTATACTGAAATCGGGGTAAAAGGATTCGCGAATCTTCATGAATCCAAAAAATTTCATAAATCAGTGAGGACAATGACGAACAGATACCAGAGTAAGCAACGAACACTAAACTGTGGTTGAATGCCTATTAGAGGAGGATGTGGTTTAGTCAAGAGTGCATACTGTTTAAATCTTTCGAAGCTTTCCTACCTCCAGGATTTCCAAAAACAAAGCCTTAAACCTAATTTTTCTGTGCTCTCTAACATGCAATTGTGTTCTGACGCATTCCTGTTTTTTTTTTTTTTTTTTTTTTTTTTTTAATTACAGCAATGAGCTATCATTTTTTCGTACCTTTATTGTCGTAGTTTATAGTCGAATGTGATCAACAAATACAGCCATAACGCTGATAGCTTTTTCCTATATAGCTTTTTCCTAGATAGCTTTTTCCTATATATAGCCTTTTCCAAAATATTCATGTAAAATCTATTTAATATATTCGATTGGGATAGCAAAACCCAAAGTCATCTCATGCAATTTCAAGTTTCACATTCAAAGTTACTACCCTCGTATCCTAAGGGTGTAGCATACGAACCAATCTATTCATTTCCCAAAGTAATGAACCAAAAATAGAGCTTAAAATTGTTTGCTTGTTTTACTTTTCCATTTCAAACTTTTTATTTTATTTTTCATTACTATTTACTTTCTTCAAAGACTAGGTGTTCGTTCGCTTTCTTTGTATAACTTTTTGCACTAAATAATCATCATCTTGAAAGTCGTGTAGTATTTGTATTTTAATTTTTCTTTTTTTATGTTTCCAGTTTGCAGTTTCTCTTTATTATCAACCATTTACTACAGGATCAGCACTTATTTTGTGAAGCTTTAAAAAAAAACAAATGCATGAGAATATAAAAAGAAGTTTTTTGACTTATTTTCGCCTCAGGTGCAAATTAATCTTTGTTCTCTTTACACTTGAATACTACTTTTCATTTATCATCATGCCAGAGCTGCGAATTGCAGTGAAAATTAAAAAATACAAATGAAAAAAGATCTGTTTGTAAAAAGAGGATTGAAAAATGTAATTCGCACAAAAGTCATAATAAGACTTGCACAAATACATCAACGATGGTTCAAAAAACAAAAACAAAAAAAGGAAGTAACCGGCAATGTAACTACAAATTGGAAGTTCTAATTTGTGTATAGTTAAGTTGTAAGAGTATGAGCATACGACTTGCAAAAGTTCTTTAAACACTGGGCATCGGAAATATATCGCATAGAAGAAGACCTCCACTTCGACGACGGTATATATTTTCAAGCTGAAGAAGCTGGACTATGTACATACAGAGCGGAATTGCAAAGAAAAAGCGCCAAGGCACAAATTATCAAATCAACGTTAATAGTAATGCAACGCTTCAAATCAGGGTTGGAAAAGTTGGTACTTTTTTTGGTACAGTCTTAAACTCAAAAGTACAATGGTACTCCCATTATTCATTTGGTACAATTTACGAACTTTCTCAATTAATTTTTTTAAATTTATTTTTCCTAGTTTATAGTTTAGGTGATTTATTCAAACGAAAGAACAAAATAGGCTTCATGTGTTTACAGTTTAGGCAAAAGTGTTGTTAAGGTCATCAAATTTTTACTGCTTTAGTTTTCAAATACCAAATAATTTGTTATTAAAAACAATTTGATTTCATGAATATGTACCTTATTTTATGTTTAATTATGTACATAATGTGGTTTTTTAACCCTCTGCAACCGTTCTGCACGAATTGTAACGTGGAGTCTAATAGATACCCCTTTTAAACTCATATATGGTGATGTTTCCGAATACCACCTGATTTGCCTTATTTATTCATTTATTCATAAGAGTAAACAGTTTTCAAGGTAAAATGACGTTTAAATTTGACATAAAAGACATCTTTCTTGAAAATATGATTAATTTTATTAATTTAAATCGCACAAAGTTACGCAAGAAAGACTTTTTGTGGTGTCTGGCAGACTACACGTCAGTTGCAGAGGGTTAAAGATATACTACACTTGTAAAGAATAAATAAACTTTTAAGTACAAATGTTAATTTTATTCCTATAAAAATTATTTACGATTTTGTTGTTGTCTTTTTTTTTTTGTAAATAATAACAAAAAATAAAAATTATGTGAAAAAATATTTTTTTGTACAATTGGTGTCGAAAAATTACAATTTTATGAGCTTCTGAGTACAATTTTGATGTTCTCATTTTGCAACCCTGCTTTAAATATTTCGACGAAAGCAAGCAGCAGAGAACAAAATAATGTTTTATTGTATGGAAAATGCTTAGTTTTGAATTATTATTTAAAAAGGATATAATACACGGATTAGCAATTTCACTTTATTGTCTCTGAATTTCACTTTAGGGTCCAACATTACTTCTAAGTACTTAACATTATGTTCCCGCTGAATTTAATCGCCTTTAAAATTAATACCGGCTTGCGGAGTGAAACATTCCTGCTATACTTTTCAAAACTATTTTCCACTTGTTGAAATAATTGGATGTTTCTGTGAGAGGAATCTCTGTAAATTGAATATAATTTCCTCAGCAAATATACTAGAGCAGATGACCACTGTGTCGTCGGCAAATATAGATAATGTACAGTAGTCCAAACATGGGAAATCTGCCGTCTATATATATTATAACGTATGGGTGATAAGCATAATACTTGTGGACAGCCAGCGATGACTTCAAAACTTCTTGAGCTTTATGAACCAATATGTAGCTTAAAAATCAAATTTTTATTAAATGTTTCAATAAGTTCTGTGGGGCAATGTAATTGTACCGTTTTATATATCAGCTAGGGAAATCGATTATTTGACTTTTTTTTCAAATACCGGTTTTCGAAAAATAGCAATTTTTTACAAACTGGTTTTCGGTTATAGATTTATCAAATAACCGATTCTAAAAACCACGTTATTCTAGCATTCTTACTTGCTACAACTATTACTGCAACTCTGTCGCCCCTCGAATGAACTCTATCGTTTCTATATATGTACGTAAAACTCATTGTGTCCGATAGATAAGTTGGATTAAAGCCATGTTATTGATATTGTTTATTGATCTTTTTTTGTTTTGGTCATTTATTTAAAATTAAATTGTTTCTTATAATTTATGTTTAATATTTTGTTTTATTCGCTCTTTAACACAAAAACAGAATTACCGACATTATGACTTTCAGTAACAACAGCATAAGCAAGGCTGAAAATGTCATTTGTATTAAGTCCATATTTTCGTTTTACGTGTTTCTTAATCTACGATCCATATTCAAAAGATTCTTAACGTACTAGGTACTTATCTAAGTATAAAATTAAGTCTATCCTTATTTAATTACAGTCCGTTGGATTTACCAACATACTCAATATCATAAATTTCCATAAAAAGATTAAAAAATGGAATATATTTATATTTTGTAATTAAAACTTATAAAATACTTGAAACTTATCTTAAAATTAAATAGCAAATAATGGAAAATTAATAAAATTTATTCCTACTTCAGATTACCTATTGGATAGTTATTAGGGAGATCTAAGGGTTATTATTCGACCGGTTTTAACTGGTTTTTTTTTGGATTTGTCGAATGCGATTTTTTCAAAAACTTCATTTTTCGAATACCAAATAAGCTGGTTGATTTAACACGAATAAACGGTTAATTTAAATAAGTATATATATTTTTTTTGCAAATATGCGCATCGTTTAACTGTTTGTATAAACTTAGTTATTATTTTAGTATATATGACAACCTTAAATATCTCACAATGAAAGTGAAAACCACGGCAGATCGAAAAAGATATGCACTCATGAACAACAATAAATTTCTTATGTAAATAAATATTGATTTTTATACAAGGAGAATAATCAACTGGACTCATTGAAAGCGACCTACAAACACCGGCTCCGAACGGTTGATATATGTATTAGTTAGCGAATTTTTTCACAGCGTAAATACACATAAACAGTCGCTAACATTGTGCGGTTATATCGCTGTCGAACATTTTCAGATTGTATGGTCTAGGATTGAACCGACTACATACCACAGTTTCACACACACTATTAAATACGTGGTGCATAAATTTATATACAGCTCTGCTCGAAATCTGAGCAAAAATTTTCTTGTCGAGGCAATTAAAGACTCGTAATTTACTTATAGATTTATTCAAAGTAAAACATTAAACTCTTGTTACCTTAGGCACCTAAATTATAACTATAATAGCAAACCTTTAATTCCATGCTCTACCAAGTAATACAACAACAAAAAATATATTAGCTCTTTGAGTAGCTGCTGTTCGAAACTTAAGCAACTTTCAGTACTTTGTGTAATAAACTTTGTTTTTATAGCCTGCGTACACCGATTTGGCATAGTTCTTATGAGATTTATTAGAATTGTTGTTAGATTGATTGCTACTTTAATTTTAAGATCTCCGTCAGCTTCTGCTTATTTTTAAAACGACGTGCTCCAGCTCTGCGCTTTAAGGATTAAGGAACAATGTTATTTAATTAAATGAACCGGTTAACTGGTTATTTGAATAATTATTAACCGATATCCGATTTTTTAAAATTGCTGCTTTTCGAATTATTCAAAAACCGGTTTTTGAAAAAGTCGAATAATCGATCTCCCTAGTAGTTATGTATACCAGATACTCAAGATTCAAAGTATTCAGTCTCGTATGACAAAATAGAGGAGATCACCATTCCTCAGTGTCAAAAGATCCACCGGCGAATAGTATTGGCTCCTGCGTATGGCTTGAGATCAGAGGCCCTATTGAAACATCCCACAACAAGCTCATTTCATAGGGAGGAAGCGGTCTACGGATACTCCCATCAGCGCGTACAATAGTACGGATACCCAGTAACGAAGAGGCTGTCCTCCTCTCCCACTTTCTAATCCTCTTCATCTAGAAGTAGTCATTATTACTAAAAGTACTATAATTTATTTTAAATAAATTATTATTTATTTTATTTTAAATTTTTACTAAAATTTTCATTATAATTGTAAAAATTAAATAATAATGATAAAAAGAGTATATGAATTGTAAAAATAAATGTAAAATGCATTATTAGTTTTTATTTGAACAGGCTTATGAATTCCGTAACGAGAAAAGTACATCTAACATATCCACTTATCTTCTATATCTGCACTTGATGCCGAAGTCGAAATCATCAAACCCTTTTAAGAAAACCCATTAAACCCAGTGGTATATTGTATAAAACATTCAGGCTTGGTCAACTATAATCTCACGCACGCGGTACCTACAACACATTAAATCAATTATTCTCAATTTTTATCTTATAATTCTTATTGAGTTCATATAAATTTTTTGTATTAATGATTATATTTTACCTTTTTTTTCTATCAAGGCTTTGTAGTCGACGTCAATTTGTTTTCCTTGGGTATTTTCCAGAATTTAGCGTAGGGTAAATATCCAGTCTCTGGTAACCTACCAGATCTAGAAGTTCACTTTTCTGCCAGGTTGTTAGCGTATGCCGAAAAATAATCAATTCTAGTAAAACTGGTGCCGTGAACACCAGAAGCTTAGGTATCAATTTTTGATTGGCTCTTTGGGGAATGATTCCGAATTTGCCTTTGAATGCTGGAAGTTGCATTGCAGTCACTCTTTCAACTGTAGAGTGGAGGTATATATATATTTATATAACACTCTGCGGAAATGTTGGCGAATGCTTTGAATTTATGATCGTTGTTAAACAACGAGCTATTAAGTCTTTAAAAGATAGGAGAAAACTTATAACAATTGCCGATATTAAATTAAGTTTTTAAACACTACACGTGGTATATTCGCTAAAAAAACTATCGAACTGAATTTCAAAAAAAAAAAAAAATTGCCAAAAAATATACGTGTAAGTACAAAAAACTTAAGTATTTCTATTTCAGAGACCCTAAGCTACACTTTTCTGTTAAAATTTTACGCTTTTATTGGGCTGGTCATCCAGCGGGTGGGTCATTAGTGGTTATTTGGAATCTGGCAATACTTATATCACTGTATTCTGTTACAAAATTCTGTATATGATCTCCACTTAACGCAATGAATCTATTTATGTTTGAGCAACGTTGGGATTTATAAGAAATTTATTTACAAAACAAAGACAACTGGTGGGATATTGCACAAATATGTCGTACAAAATTTGGTCGTAGAGAAGGGCCCACAGTGCCCGGTATACGCAAGCTTATTGCTAAATTTCGTGAAACTGGTTTCACTGCTGACCCGTCAAGACGTAAGCGTGTTCGTGCAGTGCGTACACCCAAAAATGTCGAGGCTGTGGCTGGGAATGTACGTGAGAATCCATCAACATCAAGAATTTAACATTTTACTCACCAGTTTACATGGAATTTTTCGAAAAGATCTCGGTATGATGCCTTACAAAGCTTAATTGGTTCAAAAGTTAAAGTCGCATAACCATCCGCTTTGTTTTCATTTTGCTAGATGGACCAACGAGAAGCTGAACGATGATGTCGATTTTGCAAAAAAAAAAAAAAAATCTTTTCGGATGACGCTCATTTTCATCTTGGTGGGTACGTTAATAAGTAAAATTGTCCAAACGTGGTCTTACAGAAACCAATTCACCAATTACAAGTGACTGTTCGGTGCGGCTTTTGAAGCGTAGGTATGATACCGACTTTTTTGTGCCCGCTCTTCATGGTATTAATGTGAACGATGTCTCATGCAACAATCGATATATTGCGTCAAACGTTTGATGGCCGTTCAATTAGCCAAAATGGTGATGTCAACGCTGTGATTTAACAACGTTGGACTACTTTCTGTGTGGCACCGTTAAAGACAAGTGTTATGCCGACAAATCAGAGACAATTTAGCATTTGAAGGCCAACAGTCGTACCGCCATTGCCAAGATACGACCTCAGACACTCGAAAAAGTTTTCGAAAAATGGTCCGATCTAATGAGGTACTGTGAGTCCAGCAGCGGCAGCCTCACATTCATTTCTAACTGGAACAATTGTACTTCACAAAAAATAAAAAATTGGCAACATTTTAAGCCGTTTTTGTTTTATTGTATTTTAAAACTTAAATCTTTAAATGACACGATCGAAGCAAAAAAATAAAAAATCTATTAAAAAAAAGCGAACTTTTAAAAAAAATATTTTTTCTTTTTTACTTTTCAATGTTTGTTGCCTGTGAATTATTATGTGCTTAAATCAATAAGTAATACCGGGTGTAACTGCTTCAACTATAAGTATAACGTTCTATATGTACAGAAATTCCTAAAGAAAAATAAATGAAGTGGTTTGATTAAAAACTTCTGAATATTCGCGTCAGAAAAAAAATCAGTTTTTTTTTTTTTTGTTATTTAAAGCAAATATGGCAGTTAAGGTAGAAAGACTGTAAAGTATTCCCATAGTTGGTATGCTGCTGATGGTTTCCTACGAAAGCAGTAAATACAAGAAAAAACTAACGAATATTTACAATTTTTGTTTGATTTTAATTAAAGCTGCATGCATTCTCCAAAATATTACTGCTATTTTGACTGTCAATTCTAATAAAATTTTTTGCTGGCATTGCCATGTGCGCAAACCAAATAGAGCTGAAGAGAAAGAGAGATTGATGATATCGTTCTAAAATATTTTGTTGATTTAGTCAATAATATAGTTGAGAATAGAAAAATTTTAGTTTTATTTGTATATTTTTCATTATATTCTAATTGATGTCAGTTGACGATGATTTGCTATTTTTTTTTCATTCTAAATTAGGATATGGATAGATTGCAGTATATGGCTAAAAAAGGAACAAGAAAAAAATGTTACAAAATTTTCTCGTATATGGCAAATATTTGTTATATTCTATTGTTTGCCTTAAAATACGAATATGTTCGTATGTATTTGCTTGATATGTGCCTGTATGTATATTTGTGTTTTAAGTACCTCAAGGTACTTCATATCAAATTTCCGCTCATTTAAATCATGTTTCACGAGAATTGTAAACAGCTCATCAATATAGATGAGTGTTATAGACGCAAGGATGAACGTACATCGACATTTTTTTTCCATTTCATTCAGTTTATTAAAAAGAAAATATTTTAGTTAATAGGGTTTTCGATAAATAGGAAATTTGTTGTTGAAAATTTTCTTTTAAGCTTTTAGGAAATTTTGGATTAAAAATTAACAAAAAGAAATACCGAACTTTGTTCATAACCACCTTCTTATAATGAGTATCTCTAAATGAGGCGCAGCAACGTTCAATGCATTTGAGTGTAGAAGATGAAGAACATATGGACTTGCGAAGATTATGAGCCTATTGCCACCGATTTTATACCAACCATCTGAATATATACTCCTTATATGTATTTAATGAAATATTTAAGATCAAAATCTCTCCAGGAGCTAATGGTGTAGAGGTAGCCTAGTGAACGAATATAGCACTATAGTAAAAAAATAATGGTTTAAAAATAAACTACGTTGCGAATCTTGGATCGTCTTCCAAGCAACTATAGCTTGTTTGAAGATGAAATATTAGCGGTGATGGCTGGCCTTACGGTACTAGATGGTACTATGAATGTATATGCATCCATACCAATGCCACTATTGGCATTATTGTCAATAGCTAGGCAGCTATACATTATTACGAGTACATCTTCATTGGCATCATAGTACAAAAATAAGCTATTATTGGGCATCACAGCGTTTATTACATCGGTAAAATAAATAAACAAAAGGTGCAAGAACGACTATACGTACTGTTTACAAATAACCAAATATACAACAACAACCATTATCAGAGATAGTATATAAAAATAACACGGCACCAACAATAATTTAGCACCAAAGAAAACAAGTAACAGACAATAAACAAGCAACTACAAATACTAAGAGCTGAAAGAGGTAGATGTTTACATACCCCTGGTTACAAAAGAACTAAACAAAATTAAAAGAAAGAAATGGAATCTACCTGAAATATCGAGAGGATCGAGAGTGTCGTTTACTCAGCATATAAAAAGCACATCGATGCGAACAGCGATCAGTTTATGTGTCGTAAACTCAGCGAGTGGAGTTCAAGTAAAGTAAACTCAGCGAGTGCTGTTTGTGTGAAGAGAGTTTATAAGGAGTAAACTCGTGAAGTGAATCGTGAAGTAAAATACCAGTTTAGTTGGAGCTAACTCAATAAAGAGGGTGAAGTGTGGATAACCTCTGGTTGAAAAGGTTGTGATCGAACCGAAGTTATAACTACGATCGGGTTGGAAGATCTTTAGGAAGAAAGATCTGTCGAGTAATTGTTGTTGTTTACAAAGTTGTAAATAGACAGAGTAATTAAGAATAAAAAAGATTGCAAGCAGTGGTACACAAAACTGTGTTGAATAAAAGATTATTTTAATTAAAACCAAAAACAACATTTATTTTATTTTAACTAAACAATCTACGAACTCATAAAAAAACGTTTTTAAAAAGGTAAAAACGTATCACTATCAAGGCTGGTTTGCGTGTCCGACTCTACTTAATTTCGAATACCAGCGCATAGGGTCTACTTTAGTAATAAACGGGAAGACGAGCTAGCTAGAACGGAATTTGGGCTTAATACCTCCAGCACGGTTTCACTCGCAATTCCGCTGATTTATATTAAAGGTAGTAACTTCAGTTTGTTATTTTAAAGACTGAAATGAAATGACATAAACTAAACACATTAGAATTGCTAAGTTAACCCTCTAACGGTCAAAAGCTTAAATTTGATCCGAGCAACTTGGGATTTTTCGATCTTTTTTTTGTCAAAATTATATTATTTAAAAAAATGGACAAGAAAAGCAAAAGGCACCTCAGGACATCATTGACAGTTTACTGTAAGAAAAACAATCAATATATTTTTATTTTTCAGATTTTATTTTAAAATAGCTAAAGCAAATGTCATAGCGTAGTTAAATAAAAACAAAAAACACTACCTAAACCATTATAAACACCATCATGTGTTAAAACAAAGAAGATTTTGAATCGTTAATTAAGGAAAGAATAGACGATATAGTCCATTGGTGAAATTCTACAACTTTAAAATTTTGCAGCCTTATTATTTAAAGCCAATGCTGTATTTTCAGAACGAATGTCATCAACTAACTCAATTGAATATACAAAATCTCTATCGCTTCTATAATCGGATATTTCTTTATTAGAATTTATCGCCTCCTAGCAGTCAATTATTGGTCCATTTGAAAATTGGCCAAATTATATATTCTATTGCATAAAACTGCGTCTTTTCGCTATATTTTATTTATTTATTTTATATGTACAGGGTGGGCAAATTTGAGGTTAGGAAGAAAATGGGCCGTTAAATGATGAAATATCAAGAAGCGAGCTGTCAACTTTTGCCATTTATTTAGTAAAGAACTAAAAATTTTAACTATTGAACGGTACACACTTACACAAAAATTTTAATTGTGAAAATTTACTATCAAAATGGTAAAAATATTATTGTATCACTTCGTAAAATTCGAGCAGTTTACCCTTGTAATCTAGCTCCTTTTGACACCGCTGTGAATAATTTTATCGTAAAGTTCTAGGCTTACGGTACTCTTGCTGACAATAGGTCAAGACAATACGCTCTTAGTGACCGTAGTGATACAAACATAACCGCTGTGCAGCAAAGTGCTGAGAATAAGCCTTGAACATCAACTCGAAGACTTTCGCAACAATTGGGCATAACTGAAGGAATTTATGCAATATTTTGCATAAATATCATCATCTCTACGCTTTTAAAGTTCAATTCATTCAAGAATTATTTAATTTACGTCGAACGTTTTTGAATCGGCTGTTTGAAAAACTGAACGAAAAACAACGCATTTTTCAACAAAAGCATTTTTAGTGATGAGGCCCATTTACAATTAGGCGGTTATGTAAACAAACAAAATTGTCGCATATGGAGCTCACAAAATTCACAAATAGTCCTCGAAAAATAATTGCATCCAAAGAAAGTGACCGTATGGTGCGGTTTGTCGTTAGACGGCAACATCGGCCGAAAATGAGCAAGGAAACGCCGTCATCGTGAATTCTATACGCTATCAATCTATGATAACCAATTTTGTATGGCCACAATTGGTTGGCGTTGACATCACTGATATTTGGTTGCAGCAAGATGGCGCTAAAAGCCACACAGCCAGCCATACTATTCATTCATTACATAAGAAATTTCCCGGTCGCGTAATTTCTCGATTTAGCGATATCAATTGGCCGCCTCGTACTTGTGGTTCAACGCGGGCTTACGTGAACAAACCGAAAAGAGCTGACACTCTCAAATATTATACTTGGCGCTGCATTGTCGAGATAAGCGAAGCCTTGTTGCAAAATGTCGTTTAGAATTTTGACGTCTGCCGGCGTGATAGAGGTGGACATTCGCCCGACATAATATTCCATTATTAATTGCCATATTTCTATTTTATATTGATATGAATAAAACTGAATTTGTGAAAAACATGTGTTTTTAAGCCCATTTATATTCTAACCTCAAATTTGCCCACCCTTTAGTACTGCTAAATGAAAAATATGCATAAAAAAAATTTTTGCCATAAACGGTCAAGGGTGCCCTGAGGCCTCTATTAAATTCTTAGTTGCAGATTGTACAAACCTTTGTTATGTTGGCCAATATTGGAAATGAAATCTCATCAAAAATTTTTTGTATTGATTGTTCGGTATTTTAAAACTTTTTCTTTTCATATAAAAAGCAAACTTTTTCTAAATAATTTTTTTGTCGCTTTGACTGTTTTTTTTTTTTTTTTTTGTACAAATATGTTTACAGAAAGTACAAAACTCATCTGATTCGATTTGTACAAATTCATAACGCTAAACAGAACTGTTGGCAGTGAAATTGAATAAAACTTCAAATAAAAAATTTATGGCTGCTTAGAAGAGAACGAATAATTGAAAGTTACCCTGAAGCAGCCAAAAACAATAATGGGTTAATGTCGCCCTGTTTTGATTAGAATATGCACTATATAGCGCGCAATAGGATAGACATATTGAAACTGCTGAGCATTTAATAAGAGGTGAACATGTCAGGTTGTATTTCTCTTAAGTCGCTATAGTCGCAGTTGCAATGACAGCGAAAAGGAGAAAAGAGTCTTCTATCTTTTCTGTGAATGGCCGGCTCAAGCCCTCAAAAGTAACAGATTTCTTGGCAACTACGTACAACCCAAACCTGATGAGTTATCTTGATCTAGAATCAATAAGATACTCAAATCGAAAATATTTAATTGCGGTTTTCAGTGTTTAATAATAGACTTCCTCCAGACAAATTCATCTAAAAGAAGCACATTGACCTTCCAGTTTATCTTTGACGATGATCACAATCATTAGACGAATGATCAGGACAAAACGCCACCTATTGGGAAATTATTACAATACTAAGTAAGGATCACTACCATCACTTAGCAATGATCTTAACTACTATACAGTCATATGGCGGCGAGCTACAGTAGCCAAATCATCTACTTAGCTTGAAAATCAACTTGATTGATGAAACTGAATGAATGCTTTGTGGAAAGCCAATATACTCCCTGGAAGAGTGACGAAGAAAAAAATTAAACTGTTATCACTTTCACCAACTAAACAAGGATAAGTTCAGTTATGACGAAATTTGCCCTATATAATTTTTTTATGATTAAATGATGATTGAATTATAATTGAGTCCAATTACACAGTGCAACAAAAATGAACGAAGTGTAAATACCTGGGAAATTATATAAACTTTCCGATAGGCGCTATCGAGTAGAACAATGATATGTTTTTGGAATTTTCAAACACCCCCAAAATCTCGAGTTACGGATAAAAAACCGGTTTTTCGAACCTTCATGCACTTATAAGCTAATAACTTTACTGAATATCAAGTGCTGAACTCTGACACATAAGGTGCAGTAAAGTCTACTCCGTCACAATCACAATTCCTAATGGAATGCGGTTAAAGGAAATAAGACTATTAGACCTCTACTTATCGAGGTCGGTCCAGTAGAAACTAGCGATACCTCACTTGCCCTAATGCCGCCTAACCAAGGCACTAGGGAAAGTTCGGAAACTACAGCGAAGCACTTGCTCTAGCCTGTTCAACGGCAACGCAATTTCAGTCGTTATCCCTGTATCTTGCAACTCATATCAGAGTTACCTTCAAATCATCTGAGATTTCCATGAAAAACCTATAGCATTCATAGACGAGAATAGACGTCGAGGTGATTCTTGTAATCGACTTGATTGTAGCCTAGCTGTCGGAGTAAATCATAATATTCTTAGGCAAAATCCCGCCACTCAGCAAGTATTGCATAGTATGGCCATAACCGTCTAAAACCACTGCAGAGGTTAGGCCTATAAGATAGACTAATGTTAGAACCCTCTGTGTATATTCCACAGTCCACTGTGCTCAACATCCTGAAGCCATCAATTCATACCTCAAGGATCCTGTGATCTGTTAGACCAGAGGTCTCTATTAGGTATCTCGAAGTCAAATTTTCAATCATGAAAATTATGATGGATTATGGAGTCAACTCGAATAAATCCGAGCTCATTAAAGATCGCTGCATATCAATAGTCAAATTTGAGCCAATATTGGCTACATTTAGACTAACTGCCACCAGCTTAGCTATCTACTTTAAAGGAAGATCAGTGGAGAGCTAGTTTAATATAGCATATAATGCTTTCGTTGGACTGGAGCACAGTGCAGAGTGATGATCAAGACAGCTGCCTGCCAGCCCACCATGTCTATCAGCTTAAAATGACTCTGATGCTTGTACACCGTCTATCAAGTAGAGTCGATTATAACACGGCCTGATAAAGCTATTAGGTAATTACAGGCTTGAGCACCAAAATCTTACCTACGGCTTTCTTACAGGTCTAAAGTGCTATGATCGCCCGCTTCATCCTATCCATTATGTTCTCTCTCCACCTTTGTGGACAAAGAGAGTCTCCACATATTAAAGCATAGATGAACAGATAAGTGTATATGTATACAACCGAAAGAAAATGAGCAGATAATAACAAGATAATAAATAATATAACAAATTTTGTTTAGTTGTGGAATAGATGTGAATGGAAGTGGACGTATGTCGCTTAGCCTTTAAAAATTGTTTGTTTATGTTGTTGTTTACCTTTTTGGTTTTTCTCTTCAAAGCACACAGCAAATATTCACTAACACTACCACACAACAAATTTCTCTTTACAGTCACCCTTGTCTTAAACGTAGGTATCTTGTGTCGTCTGGTGAGAGCATCAATTGCAAGACAAGCACTATTCTGTTATCAGTCAAAAGGTCTGATTGTATCTCGATGATAGGGTGTACGAATCTATATTTGACATTACAATTGCCAGATCGTCCGTATAAGCAACGACCCTAAAACCATATACCCACATATCCTCTAATAGCCCCTACAACGCGATGTTCCATAGTATAATCCTAAGAATCCTCAATTGTTGGATCCCTCTATTGACTGCCCGTACCAGATGAGCCTTCCCAATGGAGGCAGTAACAAACGTTTTGGACATAAGTTCTTCCAGTAACATTACTATGCATCCTTTCACATTGCTTGCTCTGGGAATTCAAAAAAAAAGTTTGAATTCAAATCATTAGGCACTACTTAAGCAACAATTGCACAATTTCTGCGATGTTATGCTTGAAAACCATAAAAGAGTAATATCGAATCGTTACTGATGATATATCCATTACAACAATTTGGAGCACAATAAATATATTGTTAAATCTGGTCAATTAGTCGAATCATAGCCAAAACCAAATATTAATAGCACCATGGTCGAGCTCTATATTTTGTGGACTCTAAGAAGTCCCATATACTATGTGCTGCTAAAATCAGTCCTGGCAGGAGAATTGCATTTACCATTGTTGTTTAATTTAAAGCGCTTATTGGTCGCAAAATTTACGGAATACGCAAACGTATACAATGAAATTTGTCGTAAATCACTAGAGTGGAACCTTCAAGGCTTACTGAGACTTACTACATCAACAACAACATGGAGCAATTTTAAATGAAACAGAGAGATCACCAAAAAACATAAGACACAAATCAGACAGACATAAACATTATACATATGTTCCAGATAAATTTACTAAACAATAATAGAGCACATGTTTCATGATCAGTTTAAAAGTTTTTAGAAAATATTGGTTGGAAATTTATGTCCCAAGTATTTTAAAATGCCAAACTTTCCCCGTATGACTTTTATTTGTTTTAATTGATCTAGAATTCTCTCATAAAAATATGCTTTACTTCAAGACAGAGTGTCTGAAAGTGGCTAACTCGTCACGTTACGTTTTAAATGGCATCAAGAAAATTTATTTCCCAATAATCCTGGTGTAAATTTATACATACATTTATCCTGTTTACACAAAAGTAATAGCACTTATCCGACCCGGAAACCCCAAAATATTTTCATGAATTTCTAAATTCAATAGCAAACTCTTTTATATGCACATTCGTACATTTATAGACACTTACATATGCTAATATATCGACTCATATAAATATTATATAACGCCAATTAATAATTTTATGCTGTCATAGCAAGTTTTGCAGTAATTAATCACGTAACCGATACGTACATACATACTTTTGCGTACATAGTTATTGGTATTCTGCGCTGTTATTGTACTGCACTTACAGTGTTGTTTGTCCTACAGTGTGTGTCATTAGCTTTTACATGCATTCGTAATTGTTTACGTAACAGTAGTGATATATACAAACATATGTTTATTTACAGGTTGCCCTGAAAAAATGTGAAAACTTTATTAATAACTTTTGCATATTCTAAGGTGAGCACATATATATATTAAATAATTTTATTTGTTTTAAAGCGAAATTAAAATTGAAAAAGGAAAATAATTTTATTACCACAAATAACTTTTGTGAAAGTCATCTGTAGGCATTTAACAATAAATACGCACCATTTTACTCAAAATTTAATTGTCAGTTTTCAGTGCGTTTTTGAGGCAAATTTGATTAATATTTAATGATTTCTGATCATACAACGATGATGATGATGATGATGATGAAGCAAAGTCAGACAACGATACAATGAAATAAAAAAAAAAACGAAAGCAATATTATTCAATTTGAAATTTTACTTTTGGCCTCCGGCATAACTGTGGTCAGCGATATTGTGTTAATATATGATTGACATGAAAATGTAATGGTTGACTGATTATTGTTGCATTTGAAAATTGCCATAGCAATTAGATGTCTTTGATTTAATGGAAAATAATTGAAAATATAGTAACTATTTGCATTAGTGTTTATTAAAACTAGAATATGGAAAACAAGTACGAATATAAAGGGTCCGCCATCTAACGTTTTTTTGCAACTAGTGCTTATTTCGTGAAGAGTAATACTCAGCTCATGTCTGATTTGACAGAGAATTCAGCTGAACGAATGTGGTTGTGTATACGCTTGAACAACGCTGGGAAATATTGCGACATTACTTTGAAAATCATGGTAATGTTGCAGAATGTGTGCGAAAATTGTGTACGGACTTTGGCGGGTATGTAAACAAGCAAAATTGTCGCATTTGGGGCACAGAAAACCCGCATGCATACATTAAAAAGCCGATACACCCATGACGAGTCACTGTTTGCGGCGAATTTTGGACCAGAGGCATAATTGTGTCATTTTTCTTCGAAAATGAGCAAGGAGTGGCCGTTACAGTCAATGGCGATCATTATCGGGCCATGTTGAACGAATTTTTGTTCACAAAAATTGAAGAGGAGGATATTACCATCATTTGGTTTCCACAAGACGGCGCTACGTGCCACACAGCCGAAGCTACGCTCGATGTTTTGCGCCCTGTTTTTGGAGATCGCATTATCAGCCGCAGAGCTGATGTCGCTTGGCCACCTCGGAGCTTCGATTTGACACCCTTGGACTATTATTTGTGGGATACCGTCAAAGATAAGTATAACGCCAACAAGCCAGAGACAATTGACGCTTTAAAGGACAATATTCGTGAAACCATTGGTGAAATACAGCTGCACACAATCGATAAAATGCTTAAAAATTGGAACGATCGTGGCAGCCGAGGCATTCATTTGAATGAAATTATTTTCCATTATTAACCGGAAGGATTGTGCTTTCAAACAAAAAAAGATATTTGAGAAAATATTCAGTAGTTTTTTTTATAGCATTAAAAAAAAAAAAAAAAATTTATTTGGCGGACCCTTTACATACATATGCATGTGCAGGGTGTCGCCGGGAAGGTATACTACTTTCTTTGCTTATAATTGTTGATTAAATGCAAGAGAATGGATCTTATATTGATAAATGTTTTATTTAATTTCGGCAATTTTGCATGGTATACAATATCAGATAAATGCCCGCCTCTGTTAGCCTTACAAACACATTTTTCATTACATTCTCACACATTTCACTCGGTATTTCATTAATTTTATCACGAATATTTTGTTTGAGTTGCTCCAGCGTTTCTGGTTTGTTTGCATAAACCTTTCTTTTCAGATATCTCCACAAAAAGAAGTCCGGAGCAGTCAAATCAGGCGACCATCATCTTGATTGGTGATGTTGGTCGCCTGATTTGACCATCACCATTCCTTGAAATAATTTGTTGTGGAAAGAGGTCTCGCAGTAATTCTATTGTAATCCTGACTGTATGCGATGTGGTTTCAACAACAAGTTAGTCACGCCCAAAGCATGCAGTTGTGTCCTTAAAAAACTTTTAATTATATCACGATATTGCCCCCCATAGACAGTTACTATAACGCGTTTTCAGTTTCAAAGATGTAAGTTCCAATAATTCTTCCTGACCAAATTGCACTCCAGACTGTCACTTTTAATGGATGCAAAGGTGACTGATGAGAGTGACTGATTGAGGGTTTAACATTGTTTATTGTTGCTGCTATTGGTATATAAGCTGGAAATACTCACTGTAGCGTTTTCTTCAAACATGTATACTAAAAATAATTTGACAATAAGATTCCTAAAGAGTGAACAAGAATTAGTTTAATATTATTATTGTACGCAGAACTGAGGCATTTTGGTCTATTTTTCAGTCCCCAACTAGAGTTTCCCCATAATATTTCTTTCAACTCCGTCTTGCCAGTAGTGGTAGCTCCCAATTTTCTACTTGATAGGCAACTAGTGCCATTTTAAAAAAAGTAATAATGCCACACATGGGCAATTGTGTGCTCCGGTGATTTAATTTTCTTTTCACGGTTTGGTTATTATGTAAAGGCTATTCGTAGACAGTCCGATAAAAGGCTCAAATCCTTTCTTTTCATAGCTATCCTGTAAAAGCTTAGATTTTCTCAAACCTCTTTGACTTGACAGCTACTGTTCTCCTTTCTTTCGCCAATCAGGCTCTTTTGAACTGCCTACACAGTCCACAGAAAGTTTCTAGTTTTATTAATGGTGTAGAAGTTTACATACTGGTCAGCTCATATGCTTTCTCATTTTCCCGATTCCCTACATGACTTGGGACTCAGAAGAGGATAACTGTTTTGTGCGTTCACTCTAAGTTCATTTTATTATTTCGAGTCGTAGGAGCTAAGTTCTCGGAAGTCAGCTTTACTTTTTAATAGTATTTGTATGACTTTTTAAATGCTCTCTTTTTTTTGTATTTCAATTATCCAGAATATTTCATTCTATGCTCAAATACCGCTATCCGAATTTGACCCATCCATAAATGGCTTAAAGCTCTTTCTCCTAAAAAGGTATGTAACCTCTATATTAATTCTCATAACATTCCATGAAAGAACATGTGGACTTCTCTCTTCCCATTGAAAGGGACTTATAGTTTAACGCCGGTTCCAAACAGTGAAATGTATTCGAGAAGTTTTCAATAGTAGCTAATGTTATGAGGTCTTAACGCTGTTAAAAAACCTTTTTTTTGTCACATGGTCTGACTTGTTATTGAAACGAGGGCCTTCTAGCTGGTAGGAGGGTGTCTTACCTACCATACTACAGCGGCAATACGACAAAAAAAGCCAAAAAAGATGTATCAACTTTTAAAGATATAAACTTTACTTTGGAAGTTATTCTATTGGTTTGTGTCAAGGCTACGATCACCCTGTCAAGGCTGTATTTATTTGAACAGTGCTACTTATTCAATTTTGGGTATTATGACTTTACGTTTGAATTAACGCAGCTGAATAGAAAGTTCTGGAATAAAGTATACTATTTAGAACATTCGCAACTAATGTTAACTTACTAACTCTGCTTAGTCAGTCAGTCATCATATAACACCAAAAAAGTAAAATTGTGCTAAGACGTTAATAAAAGTGTTAAAATTTTTGTGTTCTAAGTGAAAGTTAAATAAGTTATTGTATGAAGTTAATTGTGAAAAAAACATATATAAAGAAAACAAAAAATTTGCTCTATTTTTTATTCTACACAATATAAAAGAACTCAAATTTTTTAAAAGTTTTAAAACGTAACATTATTATTCAGCTTTGTCGCAAAACGTTTCTAAACATAAATTCTAAGGGACAATCAAGAAGGAAATTGTCAAATCCCAAAGCAATGATCTTGAAAACTCTAGCGTTAAATGTATCCTTTATTATCCTAACCCTAATGACGGTTCCACAATTGTTTTTGAATGAGTTGCTGGACGTGAAAAAATTACATATAAACCTGCACCGACATGTCAGTTTATTTGTTGAAAAGTCTAAATAACTGATGTCGATGATTGGTTCACGAAGAAAGCGAACGCAGAATAAATAAACATACCTGTTACGAAATCAGAAGGTAGGTAGATAAGAAAGGCGGTACCGAAAGTACCCCACCCAGAGACCACAGTGGTCCATTGTGGAAAGAACCTTTCAATAGATAAGAAAGAAGGAATGAAGAGAAGAACTAGAAAGAAAAGAGAGAGGAAAGACAGAGAAGGTAATAGGAGAAGAAAAGTGTCAGAAGTGGCATAGGGAAGGAGTCGGATGCCCAAAGAAGACCAGACATCATTTAAAGAGCCAGCTGTGACCTGATAGAAAACCCTCCAGGTCGTATATCCTAGCCGACGCAATGTCACCAAGGCCATCGAAAGAGCCCGGCACAACTACCTTAGCCTGTGCCCATAAAGAGCCGGGTAGTGACAGAGGATGTGTTTTACAGTCTCCGGCTCCCGTGTATCGCCGCAAACGCGGCAGAAAATAGTGCAGCCTGCTTCCCAAATCCCAGCCCTCGCCCTCAGAGCAAGTGCTTAGTTACGAAGAATCCTATCAGAATCCTAAGAGATTCCCTCCTCAGATTGAGGATCTATTCCGTTCTAGATTGGTCAGTTCGCAGTCACAACAGACTGTAGACCCTATTGTCTTCTCTTCTCATCTATGCCCCCTCCAATCTACGACGGGCCCAGCTATCAATTAAGCCCGCAAAGAAACCAAGCGGTGATTTCACCGACGCATGTACCTGTCCCACACCACAAGCCTCGCCCAGTCTTGCCAGTTCATCTGCAATCTCTTTACGCCTTGCGCCAGCATGCCCCGGAATCCAGCACAGTTTAACACTGCACACATCCAGGAGCGAAGCAAGGGTACTCCTGTACAATGCAACCAGCTTTGAGGCACCTTAATAGCCACCTGACTGTCCAAATAAAAGACCACACCACTCCAAGTCGCGAAAACGTTTAGCTTTTCTAAGAACAGCGAAGATCTCGGCCTGGAAAACACTGCACTCATCCTGGAGCCTAAAGAACAATTTAATGTCACTGTACGCCGTGTAGACTCCCGCAACCAGTTCCTCGTTGTTAGATCTATCTGTAAAGATGGCGTGGCCGTCAAAAAGTCCATCAACCCCACGCCAAGACTCCCTATTCGGAAAAACTGCCGCAGGGCATATGCAGAAGTCGAATTCCCTGACCTTATACCTTACAGTGCCTTGAACCAGCACAGGTCCCCGAATGCGCATCCTAGTCAAGTCCCCCCATAATGGCGAGTGTTCATAACCCAGAGCCAGGCCCTTTTAAAAATCCTCAAGAAACTCCTAGCAGCCCTTCCTTCACGACAACCTCCTGGTCAGGCCTAGGATAATGTCCAGCGCTGCCTGAGAAGTACTCCTAAAGGCACCAGATATGCCCAAAGCAACACGCCTCTGTACCTTATTTAGAAGCCTCCTTCGACTGGCATTTTCCAAGGCTCTCCACTATACAGCCATAGGTGAAAACAGGTATAACTATGGAAAACAGGTATAACTATAGATCCACTTCACCCCAAATCCACAAGACCCCATCTCCTACCGATGGCACTTCTAACCGTATAGTAAGAAAAATGTGGAACGCTTCAAAATTTTGCGTGTCATCCTTGCTAATCTTCTCTGTATCTTCCAATTTTAGTGTATGTTCTACCGAAGCCAGAAAAACGAAATCAGAAAATACTGGTCAAATTTAAATGACCGAAGAACATGATGATTCTACTTTTAAAAAGCCTATAAAGGGCAGTTGTGCCCATGGTAAACATACCCAATGACTGAAGATCACATATATGTAGTTTAAGAATTTCTGTAGAAGCAGTAAGAAAGTGAAGGAGGAAGAATATACTGATTTATTCTTATTTCTTGGTAATAATATATGCAGAAAGGTAGGCAGTGGATTGGTATATACTCTAGAATATACAAAAAACTTATGATTGCCATATAAATGAATGTGCCCTTGTATTATTTAAAATTACCGTAAAATATTTTCAATCTTTTAGATAAATTTTTTTGTATGGAAATGATCCAAAACTATAAGCCCATCATTTGTATGGCATGTGATTTTTACGTGTTTAATTACGATTTACTTGTTTTAATTTTAAAATATATTGAGTATAAGCTTTAAAATATTTTATTTTTAATTTACAAACCACTTTAATGTTTTCCTCTGTTGCACAACAAAGTCTTTGTCTTTACATATAAAAGAAAATCAACCATATAATCAAACTTATTCTCGTAATATAGACAGACAGACACATGTTTTCATTTCATTTCCTTTGAATTAAAACTTGTGTGTTGCATGCATATTCATAAAATTTTCCATTTCATGTCAATTTGTTTGTATTACTTTATATGGCATAGACATGAACTCAAAAAGCCAACATCAAATTCAACCAAAGCTATATAATCATTTTGCAATGATATAATATTTGTGGAATCAAAAAAGTATTTAAAAATAAATAAACATAAATACTATAATACACTGATTGTCAATTAATACCGGCTATATAATAATAAAATAAACACATGTTGTGTGTGCGTATTTGAAATACGAACATGAATACACAGCGTCAGCCGCCATTATTGTGTTTAAGCATGAATTATGAAATTACAAAACATTTAAAAATAAAAAAAACAAAGAACAAAATTAACAAACAATATAAAATCGCAAATAAACAGTAATAATAAAAACATAAAATGGCTTTTAAAAATCACAAACGCAAATAACATTCAGCCACAAAATAAAATAAATCCAAATCAAATAAAAAGAAATGAAATGAACGAATGTATTTCATATTCAATTAAGCGCAACAGGAAACAAAATATTTTAAAGTGAATCAAAAACAAACAAAGAACATAAATAAATTTTGAAAAACCCCAAATCATATACATATAAAGCGAAACAAATAATTATGGACTATATAGAGGAAAAAGCATGTATAGTTTTAGGATATACACAGGATATGTGCACACAAGTTCATAGGTTATATTTATAATGTAATGATGTGGTGTTCAGCTAAAAAATTTTAAAATGGTTTTAATTTAATAATAATTGAATTTAGCGGGTTATCTATTTAGTGGTTTTAAAACCGCCGGTCTGGCAAGGTGTGCCATTTATTAAAATGGATCATTAAAAACCTGACGAAAACGTAAAAGTAGTCAGAACTTACTACCAAAGTGGCAGTTCAAACTTGACTACTGATTTTTAATATAAAAAAAATTTCTTCGGCGCTGAAATTCACATCACATATGGATTTCGGGAAACCCAGAACTGATTGTTGAAAAGTCATTACAAAGAGAGGGACGTAGGTATATTTCAAAAATAACGCTGGAAGAACAGTTACCGTCAGTTCAGGGTGCTATGACCGTATGATAATCAAATTTTTTTTTATGATCGTCGCAAATTTTTCGCCCATGACCGATTTTAATTGTGTTACCACCAATTTTTTTAGGAAAAAATGTCCTGTAAATCACTTGAACAGCATTTTTTTTTTTAATTCCAACAATTTCTGAGTTTTTCTTATTATTTATTTATTTATTTATTTATTTATTTATTTTATAGGCATGTAGTATACATGAATATATTCAATTTTTATAAAATAAACTGAAATAAATGTACATACATATCTACAGAAGGCAAAACATAAAAGTTGTAAGGCCGATTGGCAATAGAAAATTAAAATAATTAAGTGTATTTATATACTTATATTCATCTTTAGTCTGCAACAATCTTAACTAGTGAATTTGAATCAAGTGAATTCATTAGTAATCAATCTTCTTAATTTCAAAGAAACCTCCAAGTATTCGAGTAGCGTATTGTAGTTATATTCAAGGTCATTTAGTACATTGATAACGTCGTTAGAGCTTAGAATGGATTGGCCAAAAAACTTTAGACGAGGATCCTTGTATAAAGAGCAAAAACCCATGAAATGTATAGTGTTTTCAGATGCGTCTAGATTGCAGGAATGTCTGAAGGTTCTAGACCCTTCAGGTCAAGAAACCAACTACGTGCTTTGATTAATATGCTTGTACTACGAGACGATTATTTAGAGAATAGCGGGGGAGATGTGTTGTAATCCAGTTTAGAGTTGAGATCTTGAAACTACTAGGCTCTTGCGTCAGATATTAAACTGTTTTTTTTTTCTTTTTTAATCACAAGTTGTGCACTATACGTTTCCTATGTTGACATAAAGAACCAGCGTTATCAGGGTTAAAGTTATTTATATTACACAGCTTAGACCATTCATCGAATTAATACGTATTACTAGCAATTATTTTATCAGCTATTCTATGAGGCAATCCATACATTGGCAAGCCTAGAATTCTATTTACATACGTATTTAAAATGTAACTTCAGTGATAAAGTATATGAAAAGCATTTCCACCTCATCATATTTTAAAAATCCCCAAATTTGCGTTCCATAGAATAATATGGATCTAGACGCAGCAATAAAAATGTTTAGTTTGTTGGTATTTCAGACTTTAGGTTTGTTGATATATTTAGACCAGGTAGAGTTAATTGCAATTTCTATGCGATCATCTTCAAAGTTCCATTTAATGTTGTGCGATATTCTGGTGCCATTACGAAAGACCATAATTAACGCTTTATTAAGGTCAACTTTTAGACTCCACATTTGACAGTAATTGAAGAGTGCATCCATCATATCCTGAAGTTGAGCAGGAGAATCAGATAGAATTACAATGTCATCAGCATAAAAGAGTACTTTAAAATGAATGTGATCAACCATAACACCACCAGGAAGGACATCAGTTAAATCATTTAGATACAGTGCAAATGAAATTGGACTTAATATACAGCCTTGTTTCAAACCAAGATCAACATTACACGGTTCAGAGTATGTGTTCGAATAAAATATTTTACCATTAGAGTTTTCGTATGATAACAGCAAGATACAAATAATTCAACAAAAAATGCATACGTATTTTAGCCATACAACTTGTGTAAGTGAACCATATTAACGAGACTAAAAATATTATCTATTGTGGAGTAGTTTCTGCGAAAACAGCCTGATATTAATTTAAAATATTAAACTTGTCAACCCAATTTGTTAAGCGATTTAAAATAAGGTTATTGAATATTTTACAAAATGTGTCCATTAGGGAGGGTCCACAATAATTTGTGAGACAATTGTGGTCAACTGTCTTCAACACCGGAAACATTACTGATATTCTAGAGCTTGAAGGCATAACTTCTTTAAAAAATACATATACAATTAAAAGTTGCTAGTAACTTATTCACAAGGCAAGCAGGAACATTCTTATAATTTCGGATTTATTAATAACTTATTTTTGCGAACAAACTTGGAGCAATTTTTTTGAATTTTTCAGAATGAAAATTTTACATTTTTGGCATTTGAATCAAAGCTTAGTAATAATAAAATAAGCTAAAAATAATGAAAATTGGTTGGCTGTTGCTGATTTTATTCAAAATTAAATGCAGCTACTTAACTTTGACCAAATTAGCGGAAAATTTTTTTCTTGCAAAATTAGGGGAATTTTTTTCTTTTCTTTGAATCCGATGGAAAAAATTGAAAACAGATTTGAATTCAGTCCGCCAAATTACGCTAGGTTGCTGGTTTCTCCAGGCCAAAGTCATGCTGGCTATTGTTATGAACTTGATAAAATCTGGTTTCAACAAAAGGGTTCCATAGCTTTATTGCTTGAAAAGCTTCCCGGTCGCGTAATTTTCTGATTTGCCTACGCCAAGTGTGGGTGTTCATGCGATTTGACACCGTTAGACTTTTTTTATGGCGCTTCGTTAAAGACCATGTCTACGCGGATAATCCCTTAACGTTGGAGCATTTAAAAATAAACATTCGTCAAGTTATCGTATCGGTATCTCAGTACCGCCCGAAATATGAAAAAAAAGTTTTCGAGAACTTCCTCAATAGAATTGTCTACTACAACCAGTCCAGTTATTTAAATGATATTATATTGACATACATAATGGCAAGCTCCGAGCATTATAGTGCAATAAAATATTCATTGTAATTATAGCTTTATGTGTGTTTTATTTAACTTTTCTTTCGAAACCAAAAAAAAAATTAATAAACCTGCACATTTTTATAAATTCTTAACGAACTTATTGGAATAGCGATAAGAAGGAAAAACATTGAATATTAAACGGTTAGGAATGAAATATTATTTCATACATATGGCTGCCGTGGTTGGTCTCACAGTACCCCATTCGATCGGACCAATTTCGGAGAACAATTTCGAGTGTATGTGGTCTTATCTCGGCAATAGCACCACGAAAGTTGGCCTTTAAATGCTCAATTGTCTCTGGTTTGTCGGCATAACACTTGTCTTTAACGACGCCCCACAGAAAATAGTCCAACGGTGTCATGTCGCAGCTTCTTAACGTCCAACTGACATCACCATTGCGGCCAATTAAACGACCAGCAAACGGCTGACCGATTGTGGCATTAGATGTGTGGCAAGTTACACTATCCTGCTGAAACTAAATATCGTCACATCAATACTATGAAGAGCGGACATAAGAATCGGTTATCATGGTGAGATAGGTGTCTCCATTGACCGTAATAGATGCACCGTCCTAAGTTTCAAAAAAGTATGAGCCAATGATGCATCCATTTCGACTAATTAAACGGCCATCGAAAGCTTGACGCAATAAGTCAATTGTGGCATGAGATGTGTGGCCAGTTGCACCATCCTGTGGAAAGCAAACATCGTTCGCATCAATACCCTGAAGAGCGGGAAGAAAAAAAAATCAGTTATCATGGTGCGGTAGGTGTCTCCATTGATCGTAATGGTTGCTGAATATGAAAAATGAGGCAATGATGCCTCAGCTCCAAAATCCGCACCAAACAGTCACTCGTGATGGGTTTATTGGCTTCTGGAAGAGCACGTTTGGGTGTTCAGAGCCCCAAATATGGCTATTTTTATTTATTAACGTATCCACCAATATTTAAATGATCTGCATCCTAGAAGATGATTTTTTTTTGATTTTTTTGCAATTTCCGACCAATCGAAAAGCGTAAATCAATTAATTTTTTTCAGTTGAGATAATATACTGATGTGATAGCATAGAATGACATTAGTATGCCATATTCGAAATAAACTCTGGTTCAAATCTAAAAAGATAGATAGAGGTAGCCTACCCTTTAGAAGAGTCAAGTAAAAATTTTTGAAGTTGCAATTACTGCAAAAGAGCCAGCTAGCATGAGAAAAGCACACTAGACTGTTTATTGTCTCAGTAATGAAGGTTTTAACAGGTAGCGACTGCTTGTCTTATTGAAGTGAGGCGCTACTGACAATGATGCGCAAACTCAAGATTGAAAATATTTCGGCAAATTACTAATATCGTCACAGTTAAAACTACTGAGGTAAATGAAATAGTGGACAGCAACTACCCAGAAAAAAAAAGAAGAAAATAATAGAATTTGGTGAAATTCTTCCAGTCTGTATCAGATAAATGAAGCCGGAAAATTGGGCGGCAGTAGAAAGTTCTGAAAGTTTTCACCGAAAATGCAGGATTACTAACGTACATCATATCAGTCTTGGAAGATGAAAGGCCAAAAACCAGCAACTTAAATACTACAGAAACACAATTTATAATACGGTGCGACAAAAAAAAATTTCTGGCAAATGATACTATTTTCTTGATAGGCGCTGCCGAGCAGAACAAGGACCTGTCTTTGAAATATCCCAAACATCTCTAAAATCTTGAGTTTCGAGTAAAAAACAGTTTTTTTGGACCGTCACGCACTTATAAGCTAATAGCTCAGTTGAATGTTACCCCATTTTAAGCTTTTTTTCGGATTTGGAAAGAAGAGAAACACGCATTTTAAATGATATATGTGTCGTTTAAGCAGCCTTGAATAATCCCGATGTATTTCTTAAGCAAACAGATTTTTCATCCAATGTTTTCAACATTTTTCAAGTTTATATGCCCTTTGGTGCACTATTTCATATAGTAACCGTGCCATAGATGAATTTGCTAAAGAATTGAATTAAGTTATTATTGAGTTGCATTACGAAAAAGCTTAATAACTTTGTCAATTTCCAACAGATTTCGAAACAGTAAGTCTCATTTTATTCATAACTTTCCATGACCATTTTGCATAAATGTGGCTGCATTTCGTTAATGCGGCGTTTTGGGCTTGTTTACATAGACTTGTGACTTCAAATAACCCCATAAAAGACTTCTAATATTGTTACATCACACGATCGAACGAGGGAGTACACGATCAGCAAATGGCTCATGCAGTAATTTGTTATATCAATATAAACTAATTTCGGCAGAAGGAACTGTGTTATCATGTCGCGATGCCAAGCACAAGTAAAAGACTTGTGTTATTTTTGGGACACTCTTTAAAAAACACAAATACCTTTTCTTTTAATTCATAAAGAGTGTCTTCGAATTAACAAAAAAGTCAATTTATGGAGAAAATGTAAGAAAAACAAATCATTTTTAATATGATCGTCATGAAGTCTCATATACTTATTTTGTATATATATGAGTGCATTGTTTATGTCTCCTTAAGAGCCTTTATAAACATTTTACGATGGTTTTATGCATGTGGTTGTTTTTACACAAACGGACAGACTAACACAAGTATGCCAGTGTATATGACAACAACAATATGAAGTGAACCACAAAATATATTGAATGACAAACACTCATACACATGTACACAAACACACACATGTTTGAACACAAAGAGTGACTTTAATAAATAAATAATAAAACAAATACAATAAATGTGTTTGAATAATAAAAGTAACAGTGGCGGACAAATAATTAGAAGTAATTAGCTTAAATTTTGTTTTTAAAGGCTTGCTAAATACAATGTGGATTTTGTATCATAAAATTTCGTGTTTAAAAAGTGCGTTTCAAATGTACCAGACTATTATAAGGTCCGCCATCTAACGTTTTTTTTTTTTCAACTAGTGCTTATTTCGTGAATGGTAACACTTAGCTCATGTCTGACTTGACAGATAATTAGTTTTATCCTTCCGCTGAACGGATATGGTTGTGTGTACGCTTGAACAACGCTGGGAAATATTGCGACATTACATTCAAAATCATGGTAATGTTGCAGAATCAAAAATCCTCTTTTCAGATGAAGCTCATTTTGATCTTGGCGGGTATGTAAACAAGCAAAATTGTCGTATTTGGGGCACAGAAAACCCACACGCACATTGAAAAGCCGATACACCCAAGACGAGTCACTGTTTGGTGCGGACTTTTGTCCAGAGGCATAATTGGGCCATTTTTCTTTGAAAATGAGCAAGGAGTGGCCGTTGCAGTCAATGGCGATCGTTATCGGGCCACGTTGAACGAATTTTTGTTCACAAAAATTGAAGAGGACGATATTAGCAACATTTGGTTTCAACAGGACGGCGCTACGTGGCAAACAGCCGAAGCTACACTCGATGTTTTACACCCTGTTTTTGATGATCGCATTATCAGCCGCAGAGCTGATGTCGTTTGGCCACCTCGGAGCTGCGATTTGATACCGTTGGACTATTATTTGTGGGGTGCCGTCAAAGATAAGTGTTACGCCAACAAGCCAGAGAAAATTGACGCTTTAAAGGACAATATTCGTGAAGCCATTGGTGAAATACAGCACCACACAGTCGGTAATGTGCTTAAAAATTGTGCAGGCTACTGCATGGCCAGCCGAGGCAGCCATTTGAATGAAATTATTTTCCATTATTAACCGGAAGGATTGTACTTTCAAATAAAAAAAGAAATTTGAGGAAATATTCAGCAGTTTTTTTTTATAGTATTATGAAAAAAAAATTATTTGGCGAACCCTATATATATAAGGTGTATATAATATGTATATAAGGTGTTCTTCAAAATGATAAGATCACCTTAATATTTCCGCAATTCATCCAAACTAAAAAATGTTATGTATGGTCACCTTATTAAAAAATTCTACGTTCAAATAAGTGAATAATAATAATACTAAAAATATTTAACAAAATTCGTGTCACTTCTATTAACTTTTGATTTATTTATTAATGTTATAGAACAACAAAAAGTATTCATTTACTGCATAAGACAAACAAAAAATAAGTTAAGATATCTGGTAACCATATATTTTTGCACAGCAAAAGTGTAGGTATCCTTAAAAAGAAAACCGTAAATTTAAAATGTTACATTTGGCTAATCTATTATAATATTGTACCTGCTACTTAGTAAGATATCCTTTAAGTCGAATTACTTCATTTAACCGATTTGGCATCGAATATACAAGTTTCTATTTGAAATCTGGTGACAGTTTCTGCCATTCAGTCATGAGCAAGTCCTTGAGTTCAGTTTTGTTGGATATTTTATGATTCCTCGATCGTTTTTTCAAATGATCTCACAAGTGCTCAATTGGGTTCATATCAGGACTTTGTTGAAGTGTGTTAAACAGATGGGGAGTGTTGTAAGCAAGCCACATCTTTACATCTGCAGCAGTGTGTTTAGGATTATTGTCCTGTTGAAAGCAATTTTAATTGTAATTTTTCCACATTTTGATTAAGGTTTTTTTTTACAATATTTCAATACACTGTTTCATTTATTGTTTCCTCTATAAATTCCCAATTATCTATACCATGATACCAAAACTTCCATAGTTAACTGTTTTGCGAGTATTATTTGGACTTAGTTCTTCGTGTTTCTTCCAAACTAATGCACGTCCGTCCGAGGCAAAAATGTTATATTTCGACTCTTCCGAAAAAAGTAATTTGTTTCAAAACTCATATGCTTTCATTCTGTGTTGGTTCGTGAATTAAATTCTTTATTTTTCTTCTACTTATTTCGCTCGCAAGCTGTTCGAGCATTATACCCGCCTCTTTTTATTGATCTCCGTACGGTGTCTGCAGAAATACTTTTATTTAAGGGCTCCTTTGTAGCACTTTTAAATGGTTCATTCCTAATTATAGATCCTATTTTCCTTTCTTTTCTAGCACTTAACTCTCTATAGCGATTTAATCTTGGCTTATTTACAGTTCTATTTTCCTTTTTAAAACGATTTATTACTTTTTTTATTGTTGACTTAACCCTGTTTGTTATTTTGACAATTTCGGAGTAAGATTTTCCATATTATGGTTTTTAATAATAATGTTTAATTCCTCAATAGGCAATTATTTTCGAGATATTTGTATAAGCAAATAAGTTTTACAATAAAACAGTATTTCTTGATACTGGTACCAATAAGAAGTACTTTTAAACACGTTTTTAATTTACCGTTATGAATTTTGACAATGTTCCTTTGTACGAAATGATAAAGGGTACCTAGACTATTGCTGTGCAAAAATATGGGGTTACCAGAAATCTTAGCATATTTTTTGTTTGTCTTATGCAATACAGGGATACTTTTTTGTTTTTTTTATAACATTAATAAATAAATGATTGTAATAAATTAAAGTGTCACGAAGTTAATTATACAGTAAACTATATGAAAAGAAAATGCAGAGTAAGAGAATAAGGGTATGAGAAAAGACTGCTGTTTTAAGCATTTTACCCGAGTAGGTACATCACGTTTTTCGTAAATATTTTGACATTAAAATCCATATAAACAGTACTAATAGCAGGGTCGGCTACTCCGGATTTTAGTTTGTATTATATTTAAAGGTTTTCGTAGTTTAGTTACAACAAAAACAAGTACGAGTATAATTTATAAATTTGAATTACAATTTAATTCGGTCCGTTTTTTAGCACAACAAAGATAACGAATTAACAAATTTATCAAAATAAAATTTGATCAAATCACTGCTTTCTTTTGTTCCCCACTTCTGAGCCAATGTCTAAATCTTGTCTTAGTAAAACTTCTCGTCTGTGTGTGAATCGAATTATATTTCTTCAGAAGAAGTGATTCGGTAACATGCCAAAACATGTTGTACCTGACGACACAGCCAATAGTAAAAAGGACCAAGGTTCGAAGAATACGGCGAGTTTTTGAAGTTGTTTATTTTGATTGTTTCTAACAATTGTTTGACAACTTTTGCAAAGTGAGGCTGGTTGTTGTCAAGCAAAACACTATTTTTGTAGGTAGTGCACAGTTAAGATGAAGTTCATGGTAAACAATGCCCCTTTGATCTCGGCAAAAGAGTGCAAAATTGTAGTAAAATACTAAAACAACGTAATTTTACTAAGAAACACAAAACAATGTCTAATTGAACGAAATAGGTAGTAGTTATAAATCGCAATAAAACCCAAAAAACATCAAAAACCAATAAAACTCGGTTGGTTAGTTTTTTTTAACCCAGGTTTTTGCTAACCCTGATTAATAGCCTTTGGTCTGGTTTGATATTGCATTAATCCTCACCTGCATGACAAAATAAATATCTCCCCAACGCGGCAAGGTACCTGTATACCTATGTTTTTATATCAAATTTATGTAAAAAGAGAACATTTATTATTTCTTGCTTTCACGACATTTATATGTCGCATAGCATACAGTTTAATCCATTTGTTCTGCTACCATTTCAGAATTCTATCAAAAGACGATCTGGTCTGGATCTCTTTCGGTCTGTTCGTGTATGCATATCCCATCCGATGGCTTGTTTTGTGTTTTTGTTTTCCGCAATGTATGTCCAATCTACAAAAATGTTCACAATTTGATTTCATTAATTTTTGTATGTCTCTGTTATTTTTTAGTAAAAGCATACGCTTTTTTGTCATGTCCTATGAGATTATACTTATATTCGCCAGTATGCATATTTCGTACAGTCGTTTGCCTTGTCAAAGCGAAGCTTTATATTCATTCCGGTACCATCATTTGGCGTTATTTGGTTGCCAAAATCATGTACTTTATCAACAATTTTATATTCTTAACAAACACCAATCAGTATGCATGTTTACAATCTTTGCATGTGATTCTGTTTTAGGGATATCAACAAAGTATCAACACCACAAGTCAAGTTGATCAGATGTTCTATACTTTTTTGATTTTTCTAAAGCCATTAATAACCTTCATTGGAAACCAGTGGTATTAGAAAGCAATGAAATATAAAGGCGTACCGGAGAAGATAATTGACCTTATCTAAGTTTTGTACAGGAAACTATATCTATATTGTTACCTTTTTACCATTTTAAAAACGATTTTTTAATGAGTTCGCAGATTATAATTAAAATAAAAAAAAATTTTGTCTTTGGTTTTAATTAAAATCCTTTACTCAACACAGTTTTTTTTTAATTACTCGGTCGGTTTACAATCGTGGATACAACAACAATTACTCGACAGATCTTTATACTTAAAGATCTTCCAACCTGATCGTAGTTATAACTTAGGTTCGATCTCAACCTTTTCAACCAGAGGTTATCCACACTTAACTCTCTTTACTGAGTTAGCTCTAACTAAACTGGTTTTTTACTTCACGATTCACTTCACGAGTTTACTCCTTATAAACTATCTTCACACAAACTGCACCCGCTGAGTTTACGACACATAAACTGACTGACTGTTCGCATCGATGTGCGTTTTATATGGCTGAGTAAGCAACACATCGAAAGCTCTCGAACTTCTCGATATTTCAGGTAGATTCCATTTCTTTCATTTAATTTCTTTTCAGTTCTTTTGTAGCCATGCGTATGTGAACATCTACCTCTTTCAGCTCTTAGTATTTGTTGTTGCTTGTTTATTGTCTGTTACTTGTTTTCTTTGCTGCTTAATTATTGTTACTGCCATGCTATTTTTATTTACTTTATCTCCGTTAGTGGTTGTTGTTGTAGATTTGGTTATTTGTAGACAGCACGTATAGTTGTTCTTGCAGCTTTTATTTATTTAACAACATTTAACGATGTAAGAAACGCAGAGGTTCCCAATCTTATTTTCATAACAATATTTATAAGGGAGGAATATAAAATCCGTTATGATTGCTGTTCTCTGAAATGCGCCAACCGATTTTATTTTGTAAGACCTTTTATGTGTATGCGATTTTTATGGCATTGGTTCGCCAGTTATTGACGTTTGAGTGAGCCCATTTGTATTGTATGTCTTACTTGAACAAAAAAGAAATTGTTACAGCATTTAAACTTTGTTTGAGTTAATGTACCCATATATAAAAATGAATGTGTGTTTGTATGTATGTTTGTTTGTTGGTTTGTTTGTTTGTGACTTATAGACAGCTAAGCCACTGAACCGATTTGCTTGAAATTTTTGCAGTATCTCTCTACAAAGTGTGTATTTATTTGTCTCTATCTTCAAAATGATAACAGAAATATTTTCATAGTAAAGACAAATTATCAGATAAAAAATGGGCCTGGTACCTCCCATACTAAGTATATATTAAATTTTGTATATGTTGAGAAAGGTTAAAGTAGAAGTTTCTGAATTTGGTCTGAATAGTTTCATAGTCAATACAAATCATCAGACAAAACGTGAGCAGAGTTCAAAAAAGCATAATAATAAAAAAAAGTTCCGTCAAAATCATATCGTGTAATTTTTTTTGGCAGCACTGTTTTTGCAGCTCAGCTGTTCTTGTGTAATATTACTATCAAACATGTTGAGTTTGGTCTATAATTTAACCGCGAATCGACTTACAAACGAATAATGCTTGCAGTTTACTGAATACTGTTGTATAAATTCATGCTCGGTTAAGAAAGTGCACCGTGCACTTCTTCCAATTTATGGTCAGTTTGGGCGAGCTACTGAGGCGGCTTTTTGGAAGCTTGTGACTAATTTCCGCACAAAATTCATACAATAGTTGTTGATGACTGTGAATTATCGATTCGGCGCCATTCGTAGAAATTTTGCCTCTGATACACTACTACTACGTGGAAAATATTTCCAAAGGATTTGGGTGTAAAAGCTTTTAAAATGCAGCTGGTGCAAGAATTGCAGCCACGCAACCTACCACAGCGATCAACTTTTGTAGAATAAGCGCTTGTAAAGTTAAATAAAAATCAACTTTTTATCGGAAAACTTTTTTCAGCTACGAAATTAATTTTTGTTTGAATAGATAGGTGTACAACCAAATTTCAGTATTTGGTGTATAGAGCAGCCAGAAGTATTATAAAAACTGCCAATGCATGCCGAAAAATGCACTGTTTGGTATGGATTATGGGCCGTTGGTAGCATTGAACTGCAGTTTTTCAAAGACGACTAAGGCAGGAACGTTACTGTGAATTGCGAGCGCTTCCGTGCGATGATTACAAATTTTGTTTTGTCCAAAACGGAAGAACTGGGCTTGGCTAACATTTAGTTTCAATGAAACGGTGCCACATGTCACACTGCACGTGATCAATGGCAAAATTGATAGCCGGGTTCGGTGAACAGTTGGTTCACGTATGGTGCCAGTTAATTAGCAACCTAGATCGTGCGATTTAACGCCTTGAGAAAATTTTTGTGGGGCTATATTAAGGCTCATGTCTATAGGGACAAGCTTGCAACAGTTGACGCACTGGATTCTAATACTGAATAATTTACTAGTGAGATACCGGCTAATATGTTGGAGAGAGTATACCAAAATTAGACGCAGCGTATGAGGCATAGCTGCGGTCAACATTTACAAGAAATCATCTTTAAACATTGAATTGTATAGATGGTTTTATGGACACAAATAAAGATTTCAAACACATCTCTAAATTTTATCAGTTTTTTTATCAAATCTGGAAGCTCCTAAAAATTCACCCTATAGCATTAGATGTGTTTTATTTAACTATACTTTCGAACACAAAAATTATTAACCCAAAAACGTTCTAACTTCTTTTTCAATTTCTTTATTGTTACTTATAAATTTTATGTTTTTTCTCCAATTAGATGATCACTGTGCTCTTTATTTGCACTTTTATCTATTTGCCAATAAATAGCGAGTATATACACGTTTGTATTAAAATACAATAAAGTAAAGTTTCACACACAAAATATATAGAATAATGCTATGAAATCCTTTATAATTGATTTCATGTGATATTTTGTGAGTAGTGATTATGAAATTGAATGTAAATGTTAATGTGATTGTGAAAATATATGATTGCAGATGTGAGTATTTTGGTCATAATTTCAAATTTGCTTAAATATGCCATCATTATTAATTGTTATTAAATGTACACACACATTCATACACACACACACACACACAAAGTCAATCACATACAAATAATGAGCGCTATTTTAATATTTGCTATAAAAGTGCATTATTTAAATTTAATTTAATTGACTTAATAAGCAGAATATAATTGATTACTTTATTTTTTTCAAAAGTTTTTTTATTTATAATATATTTTCCAATATTTATAGTAAAAACGTAGAATATTATACAATATAGCACAACAGGATATGCTGTCAAACTATATTGTGCCCCTACCTCCACAAAGCCATAGCTTCTAACTCAAATCAAGTTTTTTGGGATATTTCTGAAAAATGTTAAACAGATTCTTGTTATACTCGATAGTGTCTTACAGAAAAATAGTAAAACTTCCCAGGTATTTTTACTTTAATTTCTTCTCTTTTGTGCCACATGGTGTTATTAATAAAACTTATTTGGTTTTGTTCTAATGTCAGTCACTTACCGGGATACATAGAAGGGTGTGTTACATCATCAACTGAATTAATAATAAAAAATCGATAGGATATACCCACAAGTCATTATTTTATTATTAAAAAAACTCACTTATATTTTCCTATTTTATGAACGAGTTGTCATAAAATCTCTTCCACTTATAATTCAATAAAAATTTTATTGCAAAACATAAAAAAATATATAAAAAATTTCTTAATGATTATTTCTTCCGTTGCCCATATTGTTATTAACACAATAAAAACAGCCATAAATGGTTTATAGCTAAAGCCTATATAAATATGAAAATACTATTGTACAGTATATTTAATATTGTATTCAGTATGGGTGTAGAGATAATAAAAATCTGATATCTGGTATCGTGTAACAATAAAATCTGGTTTTGCTCTATCAACTAAATACAATAAAAGTAATTTTAAAAATGCTACAAGTGTAGCGTATGATTAATATTTAAAAGATTAAAATAAATTATACGTTCAGGTGAACTAAAAACAGTCATCAAATCCATTTATCTTGCACTTAATATTCGTTTAACACTTTTATTTACGCCTAAACACGACTTTACTTTATGACGATAACTATTTTGACGTAGACAAAGCAGCCTTCTTATATACCTTGCCTACATTTTGGCAATGAAATGTCTCAAACGCTCTCCTCATTTTTTGTGTCCGTTAATTTTACACATGTAAGATTTTGTTACCAAAAATAGACAAATCAGTACGGCATTATCAGCGTAACACATTCACAACCTTGACACAAACAAATAGACGAAGATCCCACGATACAGTTCGTGATGTGGTGTATTTTCTTTTTAGGCATTTATTTTTTTTTTTTTTGCGTAATAGTATGTTAATATATCCAAAAGAAATTTTTAATATGAAAATGTTTACTTTTTGTTAAGACATAAAAATTGCTCTTAAAAATGATCTAGAAATAGGCAATTGCATGTTTTTGCTCATACAACCAGTTAAGCCGGATGTAGGATATTTACCCTTTCATGAAATTGTTTTTAGTGCATATTTAAGCAATATATAACCAGTATTATAGACCGATTTCCAAGAAAGATCGATATAAATCGAGAGAAGTGACTACCAACACCAACGGCAGTAAGTTCAACACTAATGCCTCATGCCAAATTCTATCAAACGCCTTGGAAATATCCAAAGCTTTGCTCTCACCAAAACCATGAATGGATTTGTTCCAGCTCTCAGAGAGTACCACCAGCAGGTCGCCAGTAAAACTCTAGCTTCACCCTTTTTAAGGATTGGCGTTACATTAGCAACCTTCCAGCAGGATGGAAAAATAGCGGCGCAATGTGACGCACTGAAAAGGTTGGCTAATGGACGCGCAGCCGTTGAATAATACTGCTTCAGGACCAGTGCTGGTATGCCACATGACCCAGAAGACTTGTTAACGTTGAGATTTGCAAGAACCTTTTTTACGGCACGAGCTCGAAAGAATACACTAGGCATAGTCACTGATACACTTTCGAGTGCGGGCAGTGGTTGAAGGCTCTCCGGCAAGCTAGAATTACTTGCAAATAAAGGTCTGCCTTATCTACCGCTACTCCTAAAAGCGAATGTCCAAAAGCTTTTATTTCCCCTGCGAAATTTAAGAACTTTAGCGCGCCCAAGTACGAAGATTTCGCATGTTTGCGTAGCGAACTAGTAAGGTCGCATTTATTCTTGCACCAATTCCTGAATGATTCCTCTCTAGATAAGACTGCTAGTCTGCACGTCTGATTGAAGCAAAATTTATTTCTTGATTTAATCAAAATCTTTTTGTATGGAATCCATATATCCATCCTCAGCTTTATTATTCTGACAACTATCTCTGCCATAGCATCGACATTTGAGGCGATGAAACAAAGTTTCCAATTAAAATGCCTAAGGAAATCGTTGAGCTCAGCCCACAATGCTTTTTCTCCTAGCTGGAGTTGAAACGTGATGAAGGGCGGAGAACGAAAAAGAGGCAGAAATGGTGCAATGATCTGAGTTACCGAGAGGTGCAAGAACTTTAACTGCATACTTTTCAAAGTGTGAAGTGAGGAAAAGGTCGAGGGTCTTATATTGGTACCCTTCTACACACGATACATGTGTAGGTTCATTCACTAGTTGCGCAAAGTGATTATGCGTGGCAAATAGCGCAAAATATGGCCTTCAGGAGTTGTGCGGCCAGAATGGCATGAACATTGAAAACACATAAGCAACAACAATTTCACTGTTCGTGCAATTCTCTAGGATATATGATATAGACTCGGAAAGAGAGTCGAAGCCAGATATGGAAACCTCTCTCCCTATTTTAGTCTTCCTATCATCGAAATCCCTTTCAATAATCAATAATGGCAAAATCTGTTCTAATCAAAATATTTTTCGCAAAATTTTCATTTTAATTTAATTTTTTTGTAATTATTTTAAAACAAGTTCACTCACTTCAAAAAAAGTTCACTCTAATGTCGTTAAAGGGTTAAATTTCAATATAATAATTTATTGATTTTTATAATAATAATTTTATAATTTCATATTGCATTGAAACATTTTATACTCTTTTGGAAATGTTGTTGCATCGTTATTGTTATTTTTGAGTGTGTGTCCTCGCTACATACAGTGTGATAAACTATTTTAAGATAATTTAATTCCTAGTTTAGTTTTTCTAAACAAATTTATAATTAAGTTTTTATAATAAACTTTAGTTCGTTTTTCATCGCTCAAAATCATTCGAACCTATTAAATAAGCTATAGAGCTGCTTGATGCAATCAATATAACCAAAGATTATACATTTTGGAGCATTTGACCGACAATTTGCTACAGATGATTTTTGAAAGCCCAATATTTTTGACTGTCAAGATCTTTTTTAATCAAAATTTTTTCCTATAATTCTTTAAAAAGTTCTACCCCAAAAGTGGCAAAAAGTTATCGATCAAAACGGCACATTTATGATTTAAAAAAGCTCGTTTCATATACAAAAAAAGTGTTTCATTCTTTGTCAAATTAGTAAACCAACTTTTACCAAATCCTATTATAAAAATTTTAATATAAATCTTTTAGAAAAACTAAACTAGGAAACAGATATGAGGGGTACTATTTATATCTCGGAAATTGGCAATACTAATGTCAATAGCTAAAATCTGGCAATACCATAATAAAGCTTGACATTTTTAAGCATAAACGTTTAAAACTTTTTGGTGTACAAGTGCTATTTATTTTGTTTACAGTGAGTTAATAAAATGAATTTGGCCAAAAATTCAAAAATTCAAATTTCAAGAAAAAATTTTCGTTGGATTATTTTTCACAACTTTCGACGTGGATTATATCAACAAGATTGTGTCGATAAATTCAGTTCTTTGTATGGCGATAAAGCACCATCAAGAACAACAGTATACCGCTGGTATAGTGAATTCCATCGTGGTCGTAGTTCAGTCACCGACAAATTCCGTGAAGGGCGTTCAAGATTGGTTGTTGTCCCACAAAACATCGATTCAACACGTCAACTGATAATGCAAGATCGCCATGAGACATGGTTTGAGATAGAGCCACTTCATACGATTTTGCATGAACACTTAGTTGTTAAAAAAATTGTTCTCGTTGGATACCCCATAATTTATCGATCGCTCAAAAAAGGCTCGCGTCGATTGAAGAGTTCGACTGTGGGCTTCAAGAGACGTGTACCAAATCGTGACAGGTGACGAATAATGAATATAAGCGTATGAGCCGGAAACAAAACAGCAATCGTAATTGTAGGTATTCTAAGACAAGCTAATTTAACAAAAGTTGTTCATGGTCGCCTGTTTCTTCGGCCTAATGTAACATGTGTCCACTGTTCCGCTTGAGCAATAGAACGGACGGTCATTTCTGAGGGGTACTCGCCCATTTGTTTGTCGGAAATCTTCCCCATTATGACTATGTGAGCTCACACACATCTCGTCAAATAGGTGAATTTTCGAGTAGTCAAAATATCGAATTGATGTCTCATCCTCCGTACAATCCTGATTTGGCACCCAATGACTACTGCTTGTTTACGAATATCAAAGGCAAACAGCGTGGGCAACGAATTACGAGCGCCGTAGAAGCAGTTTAAGCGTTAAAAAATCATGTTTTTGAGGTGTCTCAAGAGGAATGAAAAAACTGCTTTGAGAAGTGGTTTGAACGAATGCAAAAGTATATTGATCATCTAGGGGAATATTTTTAAAACCAATACAGTCATTTGTTTGTAAATCTTTGTTATTATTTTCTATTTCCAAAATATAAATAGTACCCCTCGTTCACGCACACCTTAAAAATATATGATAGCTTATCACAAAATTGTTTGTAAGGAAAACTTTAAAAAAGTGCATTAACACATCTTGACAAGCTGTAAAAATTCTTGTTAATCAAGCGAAATTACGGCCTTCTGGTAACTCTAGTAGTATTACACCGAGGTTGTTGTTGGTAATTTAAATATGCTGGGTAAAGATATAAAATAATTTGAACACTTCTTATTGTTTTTGTATTTCTCTAGTTGCTTTTCATTAAATTAAATTAGAATTCATTTTATTAATATTTTCTTACCACTGCTACTCCACAATAGCATAACACTACTTGCAATGTAAGGAATATGTAAAAGAAAATAAATCTAAATCTAATTCAACTATAATTGTATAAGAGAATTAAAAAATAGACAAAAAAATCATTTCAGAAATTCATTAGAAATGCATTTGTGCTTCTATTCATTCATTATTTGATGAATATGTTGGCAGAGTGGTCATATTCTTGACTTATATTATGCAGCATCAATTCTTTTTTTTCTTCTTCTCAACTTTATTCATATTTTTTGCTTCTTTGATTTGAAATTCAATGGTTTCGGTCCTTAATGTACTACTGAAATATTTGAATAAATGAATATGTCAAGAATTTATCCACATTTTACTTTTTGTGGCATAAGGGAGTCTCCTGTTAAAATTTCAATTAGTTGTTGTTGGCTGGCTAGTTGGTTACATAAATAAATTATTGCATAGAATTTAAATTCAGAAATATTTTACAAGCACTTCCTGATTTTTGTGTTAAAAAAAAAAACAGGCAGGCTAGTAAAGTGTACAAATAGGACAACCAGTAATTTAGATTATTTTTTATGGAATATTTAGAAATATTTTTTTTCTGCATTTTTGTGTGTGAATAGACAAGTCAATTAGTAATTGGAGTATATTTTGCATATATTACGACAGGAAAAAAAAATATGTTCAGTCAAATTTGATTATCTTATACTCTTTTCCTATATCACATGTCATAGCCAAGAGTAACCACAAATGAATTTGATTAAGTTCAGTGCTTGAGAATATTCTCATATTTTTCGATTGCTTGACTAAAATGAACTTTTTCTCAAACAAATTTATTAGTTTTTAGCGATCTTATTAAAATTTTTAATTTTTTTAATAAAATCTCCTGAAACTTCAGTACACCGAGTCCAACCTTCTTGTAGCAGTTTTATCCCTTCATTAAAATAATTTTGCTAAAGCTCCTAAAAATAATTATTAAGAAATGCCATTACATCTTCACTTAGGTAAAACTATTGCCAGCAAGGAATTTTTTAGATTTGAGAATAGGTAGAATTCTGAAGGAGCTAAATCAGAAGGACAAGGTGGGTGGTTAAGCAATTCGTACTTCAATTTGTTGAATTCTGCTATTCTTAAAATACTCTTGAGGGACCTAAATCAGGTATTTTTTTCGAATTTTGAAATGCAAATATTCAAAAAAGTTGCAATAATGTTCCAATTTTTTGTTTTAGCATTTTGAAGATAGTCGGTCCATAAAATACCTTTGCACTGGCTCATTTGAGATGCTTATGGAATTACCTATATCACGCACTTTCACTTGTTGACTGTCTATTACCATATCATGCACTTTAGCTATGACTTCTGTCGTTGTTGCAGTTTTTGGGCGTCCACTTCATGGCTCATCTTAAACACTTATACTGGCATGTTTAAGTTCAGCATCCCTTAACTCTCTCAACTAAAGCTGGGATCACACGATTGAATCAAATACACCAATCTGAGACAAATTTTATTGTGACAAATTGGCGCACAATAAAAAATTGCCCCAATTACAATCTCTGCATTTACACGGTTGTCTTATTTTATACAAAATTTATTGTCACAAGATGGCGCGAAATGATGTATTGACAATAATTGTCCCAACACTGTGGCACGATTGTTTTAGTTTACGGCAACTCTGTGAATCAGCTGTTATGGTAAAAAAATATTATTTTCTGTTGGTGTTTAAAATGTGAAATTTAGTGAAAAAATAATTAAAAGGAAACACAAAAAAAGAAAAGCAGTGTGTGGGTCAGAGATTGGCTCACGAGAAAGGCCATTGATGGTGCATATGAGAAAAAATTTCAATAAATTAAAAAAAAAATTAATTCACTAAAATATTTATTTATATAAATTGGAATATAATTACAAATTATATTTAATTCTTAAAGAAAAGATGATTTGTTCTCTCAAAAATAAAATTTGCATCGGCTGTGATTATCAGGTGTCCGCTTGATAAAAAAAAGTAAAAATAATGAAAAAAAGAAATGGTGGGAGTTTGTGATGCAATTTACATAAAAATAATAAAAAAGGTGTATATATTAATGGATGACAATTACAAATACCGTATAAACACGTGCTTTTTCAGAATGAAATCAATTAAAAAATAAAAATCGGTGATTATTGTCTTCTTCAATTATCACACAAGAATGCAATAAATATTGGTGTACTTTTGGAATTTATATTGGTTCATGATTGTAGCACCAGGGTTGCATTTGGTTGGGATAAATAAGCACAATATTATTGTGAGTTACCGTATGAGCCAATAAATTGTATAATCACACGATTGGCATATGAAAAACACTAATTGTTTGTGCATTACGACAATTGTGTTATCCTTCCTTAACACATTCACAAATTTCTTGTCCCGATAAACCTTTCTTATGTAAATATTAAATCACACCATAAATTTTCAATTTTGCCATTGTAAAACAAATCACTAAAGCGCCTTTTTGAACACCATTGACTATACGAATAAGTTGACAAATCTAAATGAAATTTAACATGTATACATAATACGTATGGAAGTTTGCATTATATAAAGCTTTTTACTGTTGATACCGCCATTAGTATGTGAGGCTAAGAATATTTCTTACTGCCCTCGTATATGTAAAAGTTTTTTTCTATTGCAGCCAGAGTCAGCATTAATTGAAATTGTTTACTATTTTAATTTTTATACTAAAATTTGAAACTGTGATTATAAGGGCAAAGTTTTAATGAAATATTTAGACCATTTGTAGAAGGAGCTTTTTTATAAGCTCTTCCCAGGTAATAAAGTCAATAATTCCATAAATGAAAATTCTGCACATGAAGCCTTTTTTTAGTTTGGACTTCGTGCATGCTTCGTTGTTGGCCAAAACAGTTTATTATGTTTTCGACCTCTGTTATCATGCCTCTTGAAAGCTTATAATTTACGCATCTTCAATCAGAAATCTTATACAAAACGTTTTTAATTGATCTCCCGTCCACCCATTTGCGGAGTTGCTGGGAGATTAAAGTTCCATTTCATATTAGAAGTTGTATCGTTCCTAACTAACAGATTTTGGTCACCTTTTTTCAAGGCTGTGCCATTATTACTAAAAAGCCCTCTAGGCGTTCCTCCTCTGTAAAATTAAAGTTTCAAACTTTTTTAGTTGAAACTTCGAGCAGGCTTCATTATTGACCATAAAATTTGCTTCAGCAAAATGTTCTTCAGTTTTTTACTTATTCCGCCAGTTTTTCTAGCATCATCACCGATTGGAAAAGAACTATCAATTTGGCAATTAAACAGGGCTACAATTAAAAGAAAATAATTTTTAATTTATAATACACTGACAGAAAATATTTATAAAATGCGGACAGACAGTGACAAAAACATACGGCTTAGGCGAAGTAATTGCATTCTGTACCGACTCTGGGTCTTATTTATTATATACATGTCAGTACTAATTCTCATAACATTCCTTGAAGGAATATGGAGACTTTTTTCAGTCAACGAGCTGCACCTGATTCTATTTTCAGACTCACTGAAAGGGACCTGCAGTAAAGCGTCAGCTTCGAACAGCAAATGAATTAGAGAAGTTTCTAAGTTTCAAAGAGTTACTAGCTGGTGTTATTCGGTGATACCGTTGTTGAAAACATTTTTTCCTTTTTTCAGATACTCTGGCCTGCTACTGAATCGAGGACCTTCTGGTTGGTGGGCGGGTGTCTTACCTACCATACCACAGCGGCATACTAAACTGGTACTAACACTGGATATTAGCAGCTTGTGTTATTGCGATGTTGTACTAACAAATAGAAAAATATCGTATTTTACGAGGCTTAAAAGCAGTTATAAAAAACAAAAAGAAAACTAATAAAACCACCGGGTATGGCTGTGTTAAAAAAATGCGGGTTTTGCCAACAGGTAGGCTCCTGAGCTGTTTAAAACTGGAGGAGGAAAAGTTGTATGTCGCGTGCATGACAAGAAATGAGGTTCTACCCTTTGCCCCAACTGTCGTTGAATAAA